>PVKB01000121.1:674944-1124517 GCA_004027205.1 Ctenodactylus gundi
CCAAATATGTCTAAAAACCTGTAAAGATTTAGAAACGATGCTTCCATCTCAAGTTGAATAGAATTATCTCGCCATATTCTTTGAACTGAAACCTGAAGCGATCCTTTTATTTTTAATAATCTTTTACTTCTTTCTACAAATATAAATTCGGTAATAGCATCCTTATATAAAATTTTGCCATTGCATGTATTAGAAGAAGCCTGGGTAAAAAACAGATGGCTTTTAGTGAGCAAATTACATAATTCAAAATTGGTGCAGCAATTCATTGAAGTAAAACTACCTGGTTTCAGAAACATTTCTGAAATGTATTCCCTCACGGATCCCTTTGAATTTCAGTCTTTACAGCACTGTCTAAAAGACCTCAGTGTCCCATTTTTCCTTGGAATCTTGTCACTTGTGGCAATATTTTATGAAGAATATATTTTCTTTTTCATTAATATTTATATGTCCATTATCAGCCCTTTGCAACTCTCAATATATGTAATCTCCACAATTTTGCTATGAATGAAGCATGCAGCCAGAATCTATTTTTTGGATTGCTTTGCAATTTTCTTTTCAATTTATCATTTAGGTACACAAATACACGGCTGCTCACAGCCTGAGTTTAGGATGGCAGGTATTCCCGTGACAAATCCAATTAAAGTTGTGGGTTGACTTTCAGTTTTTTAAAATGTCGAATGACAGGTAAAATACTGTTTTCTAGATAAGTATAATGTGTATCTAAAAGATCTTTTAACGTACAGATGTCAGGAAAAAAGAAGTCATTGTCTTTAACCAAAAGCGAGAACAAACTATCTATGTATATATGTCTGAGAAACACTGACAGAACAAGATGAAAGACAACAGGAGAAAATCCTCTTTATTCTCTCTTACTTGAGTCTGCTGAAAATTAGTGATTGTCATTGCTATGTGAGAAACTACATTTCTTTGCTCATATATTTGTATATATACATATATATATATATATATATATATATATATATATATATATATAAATGTTTATATGTGAGTATATATTTTTTATGTGTCTAGGTAATTTTGCATGAAGTTTTATCACTGGTCTAAGTATCAATATGGCGTCAAAATAAACAGAGCCATGGCAAACCACTCTTATTTTCAGGGGTGCTTTTAGCATAGACTAGAAACTGATACAAATTAATATAAAGTAAGTTGTAGATCTAAACCTAACTTGTGGGAGCATAGAGGAGTCTCATCGGACTTTGAAACCTTCCCAGAGCACACCATTTCTTATCTCTTCTTTCTTGGCTTTGGGCTGCTTCTAGCCCTGCTGGCCATAGCCTAGCTCTATACACCCACCTGTTCCTACCTTCCGGTTCCTAATTACTGCCCCTTGCTCAGCTTCAGTCATCCAGTCCAGATTTTCACTTGGGTTCCACACAGTTGGGTAACAAACTCTCTTCCCTAAATGGAAATGGCCGGAAGATGGAACATCAACAGCTGACTGTGAATGAAGGGAATACGAAGAGCAGAGCTGGGTCAGATTTGGGGACAATATTTTAAGCCTTGTTTTCTCTATCTCCTAAAGAAGCCACTTACTGCTTAAAACCTACCCAAATCAACGTTTCTCATTGTTATTAGTGATTTATCCACCACTGTGTATTTAACCTTGTCAATCTCAATCGGTGTTCCAAGTATCACACAGCACAGCTTAGTGGGTTGACATCATTTTCTCGATCCGTGAATGTCACCTTATCTTAGTGCCTGCTTCTTACATATCACAGAGAAATGCACAAGAAGCAATTCTTCCACCTTCATGACAGAGTCAAACACACTTGCACCTTAGCCTTTGCTCTCATTATATAGAAGTCATAAATTTTCTCTTCTCCAAACTCTCACACCCCTTTAACCCCCTTGCCTGTACTTCTCATGCATGTTTCTGGTTAATTACTCATCAGAAGTCGCGATGTTGTCATTCCCGTTTGAAATCCCTCCTTCCCTGAACTGTGTTATCCCGCCGATGTTGTCTGTCTCCTGCATGTAGCCTTCACGGTCCAGCCCGCTGCATGTTTCCCTACGGTGGTAAAAGTTTCCACTTTTCCATTCACTTCTGTTCCTTTTTCACCTTCCATTTCACACAAACAGTTCTTGCTAATTAACAAATTGTATCCATATTGCTTAAAGTAGTAACCACTTCTCAGTGTTGACTCCGCTTGACATTTAACAAGTATGTGGCATGCTGGCGTTCCCATTCGTTCTGAGCACGCTCTCTCTTGGTTTCCATGGAGTTTCATCTGCTTTTCCTTCCTGTTTTCCTGGCCCGTCCTGGTTAGTCTCGCCTTATCTCATTTTCTTCTTTCACACATTACACTTGACCCGTGTAGTCTTGGGTCCTCGTTGTATTTTGCCTCTGCAATGTAAAAGCCATCATACCCATTTGTGTATATTTTATATTATGCAGTGTTAAAATTCTAAGGCATACTGTAGAGCAGAGTTTCCTTCTGAATCGCAAATGTGAATCTGTATATGAATCCCCCCTCCCTAAATTTCACGGGAGAACCGTGAACATGGCATTCCTAACACAAAAATCCTTTACCTCTCAGCTTCTGGTGCCCACGTAATCCTCACCTCAGTAAGGACTCTTACTAGAACTTTCTCATGGGTACAACCTGGGCGTTGTCTTATTACCCCTTGGTCTCTGTATTTACTCTGCATTCCCCTTTCACCATCTTGTGCATGTTGAGACTTCATGCCATTGTCACTTGGGTCTATGTTTAACAGTAGCTTCTAATCGCTCTTAAATCCATCGTTTCTGGAACAACCAAGGTAATATATATATTTAGTATTCAAACAATTTTTATAAAAGGTATGCCTATATGCAGTGTTAAAGTTGAAATTATCCTATTAAAGTTTTAGAGAAACAAAAAACAAACACAAAGAAGAACTAATATCCTACTCCAAGTGGCTTCAATTCGGTTCTACAGAGGCAGCCACTTTTCAAACCTAACAGTCGCATTGTAGCACTTATTCTATAGTTAGCATTATTACAGTTATGAAGCTGTTATTCTTGCTTCTTCAGTTTTAACTTTTGTTTTTAGCTTCTTAATGTTTCAGAAATTGTTTTCTGGACTCTGATTATAGAACACGTACAGCTTTACCTGCCCATTACCTCTATCCCAAGGTTCTAGAATTTTTTTTCAAAGCAAGGTCCTGCTGTGTTAACCAAGAAGTCACTATGTGACCCACATTAGCCTTGAACTCATACCCTTCTTCCTTAGCTTCCTGAATGCTGAGATTATAGGGGAATAGAAACACACACTCTGACATAATTTTGTAGAAGGCAATTTTGATTTTAAATTATCATCTCAACCGTGTAAAATCTTCATATTTAAGCCATATCATATATTAGTTTAATTTTGCTGTGTTAACATTTTGATTGGTGCTGAATTAAATATTTATATTATTTCATATAATTAATTTGTACATATAATTACTGATTAATCATCCCTAAAAATTTCTTCCGACTCTTTAAACACATATGACATTATGTGAATTTTATCTTTCTGTAGACAACATCCTTGAAATCTTCTAATCTCCTCCAACGTGAGCTGATTACCCTGGACTCTTTATTGTCACCCTGGGATTCTGTTTATGCCATTAATAAATTGGAGGTTGATTTCTCAAGTCTTATGCCTCAGAGAGTTCGTGGTTGTTTCTGCTGATAAAATGTTCTCAGAAACTTGGGTGTCTCCTGTGTGGGAGCTATGTTATTAGACAGCAAGTCCTTTCATAGATATTTCTCTGAATAACTCCATTCTGTTCCCAGCTTCTCCGAACATGATTGCATGGATCTGTACGTTGTATGCCTAAATTTCTTCAGCAAATTTTGTCCAGCCACACCGTGGTCTTCTCTTTAGGTCACATTTTCCTGGGTAGTAAGTTTCCAATATTAGCACGTTTTGCAAAACGGGTAAGTTGAGAATTTTCAAATCAGTATTGGTTTTCTTTTTCTTTTCTTTTCTTTTCTTACATAAACAATTCTTTCCTGAATTGAGTTGTCATGTTTTACTATCAATAGCAAGATGAAGCCAAGCTGTGCCTTTGACACATTGCTTACAGCTCTTATCAGCCAAATATTCAAAATTATAACTGAAAGACTTGCTTTCCACATAACCAGCAGACATAGTTAATTCAAATTCTTATATTAAAGCATTACCCTTACTTCGGTTTCCAAAACAATGTTTTTCATTTCTTACTGAGCCCCATCAGTGGTGGTTTTAGCACCTATTATAGTTTCAATGTGCAATGCCCTCCAGAAGACTTCATGGGTTTGGAAGGAGATCTGATCATGCGAATTAATCCATTGACTTTCTGTGCTGCTATGAGGTAGGTTCTGGTCAGAAGGGTGGGTCTTCTGGGCATGACCTTGAAGGATATACCTCCTTCATCAGCTCTTTCTTTCACTCTCTCCACTTCCTGTCTTACCATGTTATGACCAACTTTCCCCAGCTTGGTCTCCACCATTGCCAGCTGCTTGTGAATGGACTGACATCTCCTGAAACTATGAGATAAAACAAACCGCTCCTTCCCGTAAGCTTGGGTGTTGGATATTGTGTCCTAACAAAGAATAAAATAAAATAAAATAAAATAAAATAAAATAAAGACAGTGGATATGCTAGCGCCTCCTTTGCCTACCCTCTTGGCTTCCCGTCTTGCCATTCTGAGAATAGCTGCTGTCTGGCTAGGCTCTTTGCCAAGTCCTTTCACCACTCTCTTATACCCTTTCCCCAAGCTGTTTCTGTCTTGGAATGAGCGAACCATGAGTTGAAGCCACGGGAACCATAAACCAAAATAAGCTACTGATACCATGAGCCAAAATGCATCTTTCATCCTTTATGTCGAGCATGTGAAGTATTTTGTCCCACCAATAGGGATGTGACTGATAGAGAATAGTGAAGTGGAGAGCAGAGTCTTTGCTCTGTCTGTACCTATGTGGCTCAGACACCTTTAGAACTGTTTGTGAGAGCAGTTTGAAAAAATGTTCAGAGAAAACAAGCTAAGAAACCCTTGAATATTTTAAAGAGCACTTAATGGTTGATACGGGTCGGGAATCAGAAGACCAGAATGTTGATAGAAACGTAAACAGTACAGGTTAGAATTGTGAGGTTTTGTTGGAAACCTTAAGTCTGCTAGAAAATGGATTCATTTAACAAAATAATTTGTCTAGATTTGTCCATGTCATGAGAGTTGGGATATGATATGAGATTAAAGGTGGCAGACAAGTTGTTTTAGCATGGAAATTTCATGGCAGCCCAGAGTTCATATGATGATATGGAATACTGTTGGTTGCTTTTGCCCTAATATATAGTGAGAATCCGAAGCAAATGTAGAGCTAAAAGATGTAAAAATTTTATACTTTGGCTAAAAATTCAACTAGAGTCAAGGACAGTGTGGTTACTAAAAAGATCAGAACCATTAAAGAAGCCAAATAACTTTTTCCCCCATTTTATTGATATGTATAAGTGCAAAATTTAAGGTTTACCATGAAGTTGAGCATTTTGTGCACCTACGTATCTTGGCAAGGTGACAAGGACTTTCCCACTCTCCTTTTGTCCCACCCCCTACCCACCCCTCCTTCGTTCCCTGCCCTACTCCCCTGGTTCACTTTGTTTTTTTTTTTTTGTTTTGTTTTGTTTTTCATTTTAAGTTCCATGAGATAGTTGTGATCTGGTTTTCTCATATCAGAGAGACTATTGGATGTTTCACCTCCTGCTTCTGACTCACTTCACTAAGCATGATGTTCTCAAGTTTCTTCCATTTGCCTGCAAAAGCCTCCACGTTGTTGGTCTTTATAGATGCATAACCAAATAACTTTGTACAGGGACAATAGAAAAAAAATGCCTTGAGAGCAACTCAGCAATTGGCTATACTTTATCAGTACACTTCGGAATTTCACTGTATATGAGGGCAAAAGCCACCAACAGTACCCATATCATCACAGAGTCAAGTGTGTAAAAAGCTAAACATCTTCGAGTGCTGGTTCTATCAGGTATGTAGATTTTAATTGCTGTAAGACATGGAAGATTCCTCCCAGATTTCAAAACAAAGCCTGAGAGATCAGGTAGGATTCTACTGGGAGAATGCTATGTAAAGCTGTGAGAATGTGTGAGCAAACCCCAAAGAACAGTAGAGACCTCAGAATGTTGCACCAGGGTTGTGAAGTATCTGCTTCAGAAAGCCATCGGCAGTGAACAGAGCCAGCTGAAGAGAGAGGGCACGGGGTTGTAACTGTCAAGGCCCTAGGAGCAGCCTTTTGGAGCTCACATCTTACCACAACCTGCCACAGGTACAGGGAACTCCAGGATTTAATGTTTGCTCTGTTGGGTTTTAGTCTTGCATTAGTCCAATTACATGCTATTACTTTCTTCACTCTTTTGAAACGAACATATTTACCCTATGCTGTTATATGTTAAAAATATTTAACATTTTTGTATTTTAAGGGGGGCTAAAATTTTGAGTTGTAGAGTTTACCTTGAGTCTCAAAGGAGATTTTGAACTTAGGCTTTTAAGTTCTGTTTGAATTCTTTGTTTGGCAACTCTGAGAGATACACTAAATACATTGTATATAACAAGGTCAATGTGAGATTTTCATGGCTACAAGAAGAATCTTGCTGTTTAAATCTAAAATGTCTCCCAAGAGTCACATGTTCAGTGGTGTGCCTTCTAGAAAGTATTTGAAATGTGGGCATACTATATACATCAGTGCATTAGTCAATTGATGAATTTATGGGTGAATATTAGCAGATGGGGTCTTTTTCGGGAAGATGGGGTCTTTTTCGGGAAGATGGGTCACAGGAGCTTGACTTAGAAGGGGATGTTTGTGTTCCTTGTCTTGCCTTCTTTTGCTCTTTTCTGTTTTTTGGGTACCACCAATTGAAAGCTTTCCTCCAATAAACCTTTCATCACGCTCTTTCTACCTTGGAGCCAGCCAACCATGGACTAAACCCAGTGAAACCGTAAGCCGAAATAAGCCTCTTTCCTTTTGAGTTGGGGGGCTGGCTATTTTTTCCCACTGATTGGGAAGTAACTAATACAAATAGATGTTAAATTTTTTAAAAAACTTCCTAATAAGTTGGTGAGAAAAATCTTAAGTTATTTTCTTGATAGAAATTGAAACACAATTCTTACTGTTTAAAATTTTTGATATCTTATTTGGTTACAGAATACTCACTTTAGAGTTTTAATATATGCATTATCCAGGTAAGAAAAAAGGTATTAAATGTGTGTTTTGAATATAACAGTTTGCAAGAAAATAGTCAGATTTTCAAGGTCACAATATTTGCCATATTTGTCTTCACTTCATCTTGCTGCATTTTTCTTCTTATGGTACAAATATGTGAAGCAATATCATAGTTTCCAATACCAAATGGTTCATTTTTAATGAACACTTATTTTTAATTACAGGGATGTTCCCCAATGATCAAGTTTTGCTTCTAAAATTGAGAAGTGCCAGTTATGCCTTCATGTTAACTAAAGGGTGAGACATTCTTTTCCTTAGTGTTAAAAAAAAGCTTGATTTGAAGTTGTTGTCTGCTGATTATAGGAAAATACAGAAGCAAAAACACATAGTGCTTAGTACTTATAAGGAAATTTATCTTGAATTTTTGATAATTTCTGGTAAATTTTCTATCCTAATGTAGAAATAGAAGTAGTTTATCTCTAAGGGTTTATCTCCTTAGAAAACACCTTTTTTTTCTTTTGAGATAGGATCTCTCTCTGCAGTCCAGGCTGGTCCTGAAGTTACTATGGAGCCCAGGCTGGCCTTGATCTAATGGCAATCCTCCTGCCTCAGTCTCCAGAGTGCTGAGATTATAGACGTGTGCCACCACACCTGGCATATGTGGTGCTGGGGAATTGAACCCAGGGTCTTGACCTTGCTTGTCAGGTGCTTTAACCATTGAGCTATTCCTCCAGCCCAAGGAAATATTTTTTAAAATCTTAGTGTCTGAATACACATTTGACCTGGTACCTTTTTTTCTCTAACACAATAAATAGATAAAACTTGAGCCATTGAGGAAAAATGCTTTAAAAACTATGAAACAAATATGTGGGGTAAGATTTCTTTCGTCAGCTATAAAGTAGGACTGATGAGGATTAATTTTATAATAGAACTTTAGTATTGCATGGTTTCATTGTTATATATGAGAAGCCCAAAGTATAAATAATTAAAAGACCAAAATAAAATATGACTCATAGATGGAATGGGAGTGGATCTCAGGATTGAGCAAGATGGGAGGGTAGTGAAAATGGTTATGTGATACGCACGTGTGTGTGTATATACCAATTATATACCAATTATCCAATTGAATGTAATTACAGGTGTCATACACACGTTGTAATAAAAAGAGTAACTGTGAGTAGAAACCAGAATTTTCTACCTCATGATCCTAATGGGAAGGAGCTGTATTAAAAGGTCCCGGAAGACTGTGATCTCAAGAAGTGAAGGCAGTGTGCATGCTTCATTTTACATTGTATAAAATTGTTTCTGCCTTTTGTATGGACTTCCTGTTAGTGGTGTGACCCTGGCTGACTCGAATTTCCTGGGATATTTTTATAAGGTTGAAAGGTTCTTTGTAATAGTTGATTGATATTTAACAAGAAAAGTCATCAAATACAAGGCTATTTATAAATACTTCTTCTCCTAAAAGGAGACAGACTTTTCTTCCTCACTAATATTTTCCCTAAATCTTTGCTAAATAGTGAAAAACAATGGTTCTTTTCTGAGAGAGAAAAGGGATAGATGGCCTTTAACTCAATTTTGTTCAGTCAGAGGATCTCAGATGTGTTTATTTCAAAGGTATATAAGTGGAATAATTGTTTCAAACAATTGAACTTTCTTTGCTAGTGAAGACCTGAAAAAATGATCAATTATCTACTCTTGATTAACTTTATATAAATATTTTTTAGCAAGAAGATATTTAAGATATTTTACTTTTTATTTTACCTTTATTTTTTGTACTCCGCACTTGGACTGGCTGACTCACGAGAGTTCTCAGAAACACTGAACTCACTCAACTTTAATCTATGAAAAATTTAATTAGAAATATGATACACTGGCTGAAAAATAAATCATATGATAAATTCCTGAGCTCAGTGTGAAGGACTCTGAGTTATAGTCTAATTTAAATAATCAAGTTCATTTGAGAATTGCCTTCACTGTCACATGTGTGAAAATATAAGCAAGCCTGTAGCTGCTGATATGTTTTTACTGGCACTTGAAGTCATTTTAAATAAAAGCGTTGCTGAGAGCTTAGAATGGAAAGTTTTCAACAACCTTTTTCTCTTTGAGATTTCTTCATTCTTGCTTCTGTAGGATTACAAATAATGTTCTGTCGGCCCATCAGTGTTAACAATTCTGAGTTCTTTGAACATACTGAAATGCTGGGAATCAGAGACCCCATTTGTGTAAATGTATAGTGGGATCACAGGGAGGAGAAAGTGAGTGGTGAGTGGGAAGATGTTTATGTCAAATAAAATGATGGGCAGCGTACGATGCAGGAGTCTCAGACTTCAATGCGTCAGGAGTGTGCGAACGTCCGAGCGAGCGGGTGAACACGTGACTCAATGAAGGATGCTCGCCTCCAATCATTACCTTGTTGCAAGGAATGAACCCTTCTTCTGTGTTTTCTGGGTGTATAATCTATGAATAAATGAAATCTATCCCAGATCAAAGTTCGAGAGGTTTCCATAGGAGCTAACAAAATATGGACGTTCCAAACCCATAACCTTTATTAGTGTCTTAGAACAGCAAAACCTTTCCAGACAAGTGAGTCAGCAGGAAAACGTGACACCTACTCAGGAGAAAACTTAGTCAATAGAAACAAAGGGTGATGGGAAGAAAGTTTTAAGAGTTGTCATAAATATGCCCCAAATGAATGCAAAATATGACCAAATAGGAAGTTAGTTTAAAAAGAACCTGATTAGCAAAAAGAAGGAAGCCAGTGCGTGTTGCTTAGTGATGTCACGTGTAACAAAGCGTATGAGTTTTCATGAGTAGGTGTGTGTATAAAATTTGAAAATGTAGAAACAAACTAAGAAATGTATTATTGTGAGGCTTATGAAACATATACATAAATGACCAGACATAATAGCTACATTTTCAAGGAAATGGAAGGTTTCCACAACACATCAACAGTGATTATATGACTTATACACATGTACATGGGTATACACACATACTTACCTCTTTGGAGATAGTGGATTAGGATATATGGAGTATATTTGAGTCATAAAATAAAGCATCCTTGTCGAATTATCCAACTTCTCAAGTTGATCACGAAAGATAGAAAATTTCATATTCATTATCTTGTTCTTACATGACAACGACTTGTAAATTAATTTTTTTTCAGAGAATTTAAAAGTGAGAGAGAAAGTTTATCGAGCCAAACTTCGCAGACAGGCACTTTACTCCTGTAGAGACTGTACTCTTATGGTGAGGATACGTATCTTCCAATGTACCCAAGCGAGTGGTTTTAATTTAAAAAGACCTATGCTTTGCAGGTCTCAGTAGAGGAGAAAAATATAACGCTTCTTTCAGTATTGAAAAGTTTCAATAATTTGTAATTCTGTAATTCATATTTTAAAGGTCCTCATCCAGAGATTTGCTATTCATTACTGATTAATCAAAACAACTGGGTTAGGTCATAACATTGTGAATATTCTTGCGGTCTGAGTTACTGCCTACTATTGACATATTGAATAATTCTATGTCAATATTCTCTAGAGAAAATGGCCTGTGTTTTACCCTGCGTTTTAGGGTTTTATTCAGTTGTTTGCTCCCCACCTTAGCCTCCTTATTGCAAGGCCTGCAGAAGACCTTGATTTTTTTAAGTTGCTTCTTTTGTTTGCCGATGTTGGGTTTGCTGACAACATTGTCTTTTCTCCGTGAGGATTTTTCACTGATTTTAGCTCTAGTATGTTTTATAATGCAAAACAACTCTTCTTTGAGTCAGAACACGTTCATATAAATGTTACGTAGAAAACCTCATGCCTAAAGTGGGACTGGGCAACTCAGAAGCGTCCTTTTCCCACCTCCCTCAGGCAACTGTGTAGATTCTTGGATTTTTCTGCAAACTTCTGTTTTTATAATAAGGGAAGCAAAAATGATGTCCATACTATTTTCCTACTGGCTTATTATGGTAACAGTGTCGTTTTGCTTTTATCCAATAAAATATACTCCCCAATAACAATATTTAATGATGTTATTGTGATTGTTTTCATAATTTAGAAAATTAAAAGCACTGAATGTCTGGGCTTAATTTTTCTAGATGAAATAGTATACTCTAGACACCAAAATTAAGATGGCTAGATACATGGAAGAGCTCGATTTTCGGCAAAATATCTTTGTTTCGTGTGGACGAATCTACCGACAGATATCCGAGTGTTTTTAGAACACAAACTTACCTAATTAAATTAATGATTAAATTATCATTGTGCAGATTGTATAAAGAGTTCCTCTCTCCCCTACTTCCTTCTTTTCTACTGTGAGAATCTTATCAGTTTGGTACATTTATTGTAATAAAAATCAATAGGCACAAGTTGAACTAAAGTATATAATCCAGTCAGATTTTTTAGTTGCTACTTTCTCCCTTTTTCTGTCCTGAGACCCCACCCAGGGCACCGCATTACATGTGTGGCATGTCTCCTGAGATTGGTGTTGACTATGACATTTTCATAGACTTTCCTTGTCTTTGAAGATCAGTGGGTTCCTTGAGATTTACTGGGCAGGTTATTTGTAGTTTGTATTTCCCTGAGATTTTTTTTTTCTGTTCCTTTTCCATTATTATATTGGTGCAAATGTGTTTTTGAGAGGAAGGCCACAGAAGTAAAATGTCATTTTATTGTATTACTGCAAAGTCACATTCTGTCAACAGTACTTACCACCACTGATGCTAAATTCAGTCACCTGGCTTATAGAAGTACTCAACAGAGGTCCCCACTATAGAGTTGCTCTTTTGTTGTTGTTGTTGTTGTTCATGTACTGTTTTGTTTGACAATAAAAGTGTCACTTTCCATGCCATTCTGTTCAACAATAAAGACCCACGCTTAGAAAGTAGGATGTAATATTCTATCTCGATAAGGGTAAAATGTCTACATTAATCATTTAGAATTCTAATACCCTGGAGATTTTTTTACTCCCTTCCATTTGTTTATTCAACCATTCATTGATCTCAGTGAGGATTATTTTATACTTGAGGTCATAAATAAACTATTTTATGTTTTAGTTAGATTTTCTTTCCAGCTTTGGCCACTAGGAATTCTTTCATTTGTCTCCTGAAAAACGAAATGTCAATATGCGAAACAATGTAAAAAGGAAGGAAGCAAACAAGGAGAAAAAAAGCACTTTTAAAAGTATACCTTAGATACCAAAATCTATCCTGCCTCTATTCTAGTAGCAGCCATTTCTCCATGGAACTCTGGCTCCTGTAATTACAGGACAGTTTTGGAAACCGAGGTCTTGTGATAGGTGTGCTCATTGCAATTGATGCACCATTGTTGCTAGATCCTCTTGTGTTCACAGTGCTGGAGACATATGACCAAATACTAATATACACATATTCACGTATCTATAAATATTTCTACATGTAGAAATTTTGTATTTATAATATACTAGGATTTACAGTGATAACTCTAACTCATTATCAGAGTAATCATTCTGTCCTCCTATTACATGTAACTTCCCCCTTCATTAGTAGGAAATAGGAGTTCTATCAGCTACAATTGTACTAATTTCTTCTTGCTACTGTACTGCATTGTTTGATAAATCCATGCAGCACAGATTTATTATCTAAACAATTTTTTAGGACAAAACTGTAGGGTAGTTAAACATAGTCTCTCTGGGCTGAAATCCAGGTGTCAGCAGTGCTATTCTGTTCCTTCTGTAGGCTGTATCTATGGAATAATCCATGCTCTTGTTTTTTTTCCCGTTTCTACAAGTTACATTTAAATATGTACAGTAGCTTTATTATAATTATCCCAATCCAGAAGCTTCTATGCACATGCAAACGTAAGAAATTATATTTAAAATTGATTAAGTAAATACCTAGGAGCAGAATTACTGAATCTCAAATAGAAGTTGTATTTAGTTGTCTAAGAAACTAACAAACTATCTTCTGAAGTGATTGTATCATTTTATATTCCCTCTAGCTATGAGTGGGACTTCCTGTTTATCCAAAAATGCATTAGCACTTGGTAGTGTCAATTGTTTTTTAATTGTAGCCATTGTGATAGGTGATTATGAAGTTGCATCTCATTATTGTTTTAACTTACAATTCACTAATACTAAGCTTTGTTATGAACAGTTTCATATACTTATGTTCTGTTAGATATTTTGTCCTTTTAAAAAACTTTAATATTCTTTTGAGGGAATTTGTAAAGGTTCTTTGTGTCTTCTGTAGCTTTGCATTTTACATTAAAGTCAATTCATTTTCAGTGAACTTTGGTATCTAAGGTATACTTTTGAAAGTGCTTTTTTCTCCTTACTTGTTTCCTTCCTTTTCTCATTTTTTTTTTTTGCATATTGACATTCAGTTTTTCAGCATCATTTCCTATACAGATAGACATTTAATTTTATTTAATAATATTGTTAGTCTCTCCTAGGGTTCTGTATGTAGTAACTTAGTCTGCTTGGACTGCAGTGAAGGAAACATCTGAATGAGGAGGTTATTAATAGCAGAAAGCTGTTCTGCATATTTCTGGAGGCTGACGACTCCAAGATCATGGTGGCACCAGACTTCTTGTCTTGTGAGGACCTTCTTTCTGATTATATTGGTGGTGACTTGCTGTGTTGTCACAGGGTGAAAAGGGCAAACAAGTTTCTCCGGTTGCCGTATAGAGGTACTGATTCCATAACCTAATGATTTTTCCCAGAATGCTTCCTTTACACATTACCACCTTGGAGTTGGGAGTTAAACACATGAATTTTGGAGGGGCCATGAACATTCAAGTCATCTAAAGCAGGTTCTTTATTCTATCCCAAAAGTGAGTGCGACAATTCTTCACCAATAACGTACTGCTGTCTCAGTCACTATGACATTATGCTAAGTCTTAAAATCACAAAAGGATGTTTTGAACTTCAGTGATTTCTTCTATATTGTGTTTTATCATTTAGGGTCTTTTTCTTGACACAAAAACCTCCTGGTCAGTTTACTGATATCTACAAAGTAGCTTGCAGTGTTTTGATTGACTCTATAGGGGAAGTTGGGAAGAGTCAATATCTTAACAATACCGAATTTTCCATGCCACGGACACACAACGTCTTTCTATGAAAATCTCTGAATGTTATCTTGACTTTGCACTTCTGTTTATGAGTCTTATACATATTTTATTAGATTTATACCTATTTCATTTTGAGTACTCTTTTAACTGAATTTTACATTCCAATGTCCATTACTAATACACAGGAAAGCAATTTCTTTTTATATATTAATGTTATATCTTACAGCTTTTCCTACTCATTAGCTTTATTCCTTCTGTCCACATTTTTGACACAAAGTATCTGGTATTGATAGACAATCATGTCTCTGAGTAAAGACATATTTTTCTTTTCTAACTTATATAGCTTTTATTTTTGCTTTACTATGCTGCCAAGATTTTCTGTAGGACGTTGAGTAGGAGCAAGCTAAGAGGAATGTATTTGTCGTGCTCTCACTGTTATGCAGACAGCATCTAATTTTCTAGTATTGAGTCGGATGCTATCAGAGGATAGTTTGTTTATTTTTTTAAAAAATAAGTTGTTCTTATTACAGTTGAAAAGGTTTTTAAAAATTTAAGAATGGGTATTTAATTATGTCAATGGCTTTTTGTGATAATTGATACGATTGTACTATTTTTCCTTCAGTCTGATGTAGTTGTGGTTTACACTGATCTATTTTCAAAAATGTAGCAAGTCTTGTATAGGTGGAATAAATATTGCATTGTTGTGTGTAATGTTTTTCATATACTGTTGAATTTGACTTAATTTTTTGAGGATTTCTTTTGGTTATATTTATTAGAAGTATTGATTTGTAGTTTTTCTTTCTTCCAATGTTTTTGTTGGGTTTAGTGTTTGGGTATTAAGTACCGGCCTTAGAGATTGAGTCAGGAATGGTTTCATCTGCTTCTGTTTTCTGATAGGGGTTTGCTGAATTGATATCATTTAAAAATATTTAGTAAAATTCACTGTTCAAACCTATCTGCATAAACTAATTTCTCTTTTGAAGAAGATATTGATAATTCTTTTTAATATACAAAAGATATAAAAGACTTCAAACTGCATGCTTTTCCTTGTGTGTTAATATTTGTGTTATTGGTAAAATCACTTTACTTAATCTACATTATCAAATTTGCGTGCTAGCGTTTTATTATGTTTTATAGTAGGTTTTTATTTGGATTTTTGATAAAGTGACCTCAAAGTTGAATAATATTGTGGCTTCAGTTAATTTAAGAAATGATATTGATTGCCCAATGTCAATGTGTTGAAATGCTGATGACATAATCTTTGTATAAACAAAAATAGTATTTGTCATTCTAAACTCCATATACCCAAATACTGAACATAATTCGTGAAAAAAGAAGAGCTTTAATATTTGTATAACAAAGATTTGCAACTTTAATAAATGACATAGTGCATTTTTTATTTGAGAATTCCTGTTCTCAAGAATCTAGACTTGACCCAAAGTCTAGACAACTTATCAGCACATTTTTCTTAAAAAATGCATCAACTTTTGAGTCTTCCTTAAGCAGACTTATTTATGAAAACATAAATTTGTGAAAAGATACATTGCTTGTGGGAAAATGATTTAATCAAGCAGATTTGCTATTGTAGTCAAGATATTATTTTAGTCTTTAAAATGACTATAAATCTTATCCTTTTGAAAAGCATGTTGAGAAGCTCCATGGACAGAAAATTTTGTTGATATGTTCTTTATAGGATGTGAATTTTTCTTGAATGTGTAAATAGTCTTCCCCTCCATGAATAAAAAAAAATACATGGTGGTTTTCCTCCACAATAGCTCCTAGATTAGGTAGTTCCTAGATTCTAGTTAATTTGAATAAAAAAGAAAGGCATATAAAAGAAGAAAAGAAAGAAACCAAAGTCAAGTTATGGAGTTTACATTGAAATATAATAAAGAAGAGTGGACAAAAATAAATAAAATAGCGAGGTAATTCAATAATTATGGACTAAGAATATAGATTTTTGGAAAAACCAAGAGATTCAAATTTTACTTTTAACTAGACATGTTCTAAGAAAAATAGAAGAAATATGAACAAACGAAATCTGTAAGAATTTTACAGTGAAATGCAGAGCATTTAAGGAAACAGTTACAAAACATCCTACTTATATATAATTGATCAATTAGGTATAAATCTTTGTATACAGCAATTAAAGTTATTCTTGCAGTTTTTGATTTTAATACTAAGAAGGAATTTTAGCTGCACTATGCATAGCAAAAGCATAGTTTTTTTTTTCGCCCTAAGGTGAAAGTGACTGTAGGACTAATTCAAAATGACTGGCTCTTTTAACAACTGACAAAATTGAAGTCCATTTGCGGGTGGAGATAACACAATAGCAGAGTTAGAACTTGATGTGAAATCTCCAGGTGCCCAATAGAGGATGTTTTCGACCGCTCACCACCCCATGGGAGCACAGTGTGGTTTCTAAAGCCATTTAAATCAGGCAGAATTAGGCTCTCCTTCTCTGAATAAGTGATCTGAAGTATGTGAATTCCTTGCAAACAGAAGTCTGAAAAATATTTTTGAAAACTTCTTAGAATGTATTTATTCAATGTGGTTTGTGGTAGTCCAGGCAGCTAAAAAGGAAGCCTTTAATTTGCAAGCTTTTTCAAATATTTCAAATTTTATTAATGACAAAGTACTCTTACATTTTATACTTCCAATCAGATTCAAGAAGAGAGGGAATGGGGTGGAATCAGTCATGTGTCACACCTTCTAATTTACTTCATCAATGTAAAGTCAAAAAGGCTAGTGACAGTTACGAAGGAAGTGACAAAGGGCTTGGAAAATATATATTGAAAAAAAACTTTTACTATTTAGGATTAGAAATCAACAAATTATTTAGAATATGCAAATACTTAAGATAAAACACTAAATGAAAAAATTCAAAGCAAATAACTTTGAATTTAGTTAGTAATATATTTCCCTAAATTGCATATCAGAATAACTTTGGATGCAGTTTCTTCTTTCCAGAATCCTCTGCAAATTAAAATACCTTGCAACAATATTTTACTTACGATTACCAGAAATCATTTCCTAATATTTTCCCATAGATGAACAGTAGTGCGTATAGACTCCTTGTGAACAAACGGGGAGGCTCGCAGTTAAAGCAATTAGTTGCGAAACTTGAGTTGTTTAAATTTCAGGAAATCACCTTACTGATTTTGCAGAATATTCTTCTATTCAAAGTTCAGCAAAATATAGCAATAATTAAAATAGGATGCTAAAGCATGTTTGGATTTCCTCTTTGGGAATTAGTAATTATACTGCTCTTGCTTTTCTTATTTTTAGTATATAAAAAGTACAAGAAGTTTTCGTACTACACAGATCGTTCATTTCACAGCCTCAGCTGTCACATATTTAAGCGACCAGGTTCACAGTATTCGGCTGGTGGTGGTGTTTCAGAGTGTGGGTGGATTAGAAAAAGCCACAATTCAGCATCCTCTGAAAATCACCTATCAAGACGCAAGAATCTAAAGCTTTCCCTTAGGGAGCTCATCTAAATTCCATCTTTGCCTGTGATTTTTTCCCTCAGCTTCCCCCATTTAAATGTATAGTAACCATCCATCATTCTGCCATATTTGTAGAGTGCTTTTATAACTGGTAACTTGAAATCTTCCAATTTGGACTATTTTGAAGGTGCTCTTCATTTGATTCTACTACTTGTCCATATTACTTATTTTTAAAGGCAGACCACCCTCCTAATAAGTAGGTAGATTAGAGTCAGATACTGGGCACGACTTGAGGAGTTCCGGTATGTCCTGTCTTCCTCAAACAATATTACAGTGTGCTAATGCCTAGAATTAAATTCTAGGTTTCAAAACTGAAGTTTTATAGATAAGATTATAAAAGAGAGCCTTGGCAAGGAATAACAGAATACCTAATAGTCATTTAGCCTTTACAGCAACTGAAAATTCCTGCTCAGAGAGAGAATGTTTACAGTAACAAAGAATGAAAGACTTAAAAATATGATAGGGGAAAATGCCACCAACAATGCAGAGAAGGGATGGTTTTAGAATATTCAAAGGATGCCAATATTAACTACTTTGAAGATTTGTTTTATTCCAACCCTAGAAGAAAGCCTTTGGGGATTACTTTTTCTCAGGGGCTACATTACTCCCTTTTTCCGAAGTGGTCAGAGTCAGCTTTGGGTGAAAAGCTGTGTTAAGGTGTTTTCCCTTGGTCTAGTCAGAGGGAGGGGAAGCTCTCCTTGGCTCTATTTGAAACTTTCCAGAAGAATGCATTAAAAAGAACAAAAACGCCATTAACAATAGTTAAAGTGAGATCCGATTCAACCAGTGTTAAGGAAATGAGCAAGCATGAAAGGAAATTTATACTGTTTTGTCTGGTGTTTTGTAAAAATTTTCTCTTTTGTTTTTATCTTGCTGCTTAGGAAGATGTTCTTTGACTGCTATAATAAAATACCATAAAGTGTGCAGTTTATTTCTTATTGCTATGGTTTGGATCTTGAGTGTCCCCCAAATGCCTTATGTATTTGGAACTGTGTTTTATTTGGAGGTAAAGGCTGGCTGAAAGAGGCAGACACTTTTAGTTTGACCAGAAAAGATTGTGTGAACCTGTTGAGATTGGAGGTTGTCCAGGGCAAAGCTTTTGGGTGTATGTTGCTGACTTGTGGGCCAGGAAGTGAGGGAGTTGCTGCTCTACTCCCAGAAAAATAAAGGAAGAAATAAGAAACATTGTTACAGCTTCTTCCTGGAAAAGCCTGGTCTTGCCTGAGTCTTCAGACATCCACTTGCCTCCTGTCTCACTTGGTTTCTGTCTGCAGTGCTGTGAGTAGCTGTCTAATCTTCACCGGGTGGCTTCACCATGGCTGCTCTGTCTAAGACCTTCTGAAACTGTGGGCTAAACAAATATTTCCTCCCTTAAACGTAGGTGTTGGATATTTTGTCTCAGCAACATAAAAAATTAACTAAGACAACGATATTCTGGCTAAAAGATGGTACCTTCATTCTGTGTTCTTACATGTTAGAAGTGACCACTAAACTTCACTGGGGCTCTTCAGTAACGTTTAATGTGACGACTTTGAAAGAGTCTTTCAGCCTAAGTCTTAGTTGTTCACATGACATGAGTTGGTACCAACAACTCCTGTAACAGGGTAACAGATATAGTTCAAGGCAAAATCTTTTGAGAGCAGGAGGGAACAGTATTAATAATTTCATCTGAAACACAGGTATAAACCAGATATGTCTTACTAGGAAGACTGGGATGTCTGATCACCTGACCTAAAAGAGACAGGAACATCTTGGAAGTTTTGAGTCTCATGCTCTAGAATCTTGCCAAATTCTATGCACAAGGTGATGCTCCTGCCCCAGCCATTCTTTCAAACACTGTCTTCTGTCTTAACTGTAATAGGGCTTGAGTGGTAGGTGACTGGATCCATGTGGGTTTCACCCAGGAATTTAGAATTGGAATTTAACCGGATAGTTACAGTCTACTTATTAACTGTAGAGGCGGAAATTTAACTCTGTAAAGGATTAATTGAAGACCCTAAATGTCATTCTGCAGAGTAGAGTAGCAGAAAGCGAAGAGCCTTCATCTGTCACATTTACTTATAGCCATTGTAAAAAAGGCAGTGAGTAGAACTTTTAGAAATGAGGTTTTTTTTTAGCTGATAATTAAATAGTGTTTGACAGCTCTCAAATCCTGTTTTCAGTCTTTAATCACTATAGGTAATCTAGAATATTTAATCTATTTCTAAAATGGATTCAAGATGATGAATGCTCTTAATACATCTATCACTAAAATCAAATTTGAAAAAAATTCAACAAGATAGCAAGCGTGTTGGTGATAAGAGTTTTGTTTTGTGATTGGTGAATTTCACGGTTTAGATATTCTTTTGTGGTTGTACACACACTTAATGCTGAGACCCAGATGGAGGCATTTCATGCAACAGAAACCAATTCTGTAAGTCTAAGGACGTGACATAGAACCGACGGAATAGGACACAACCTGAGAGAGAACGGGGACAGCTCTGGAGATTCTTAGCATGCAACTTCATGGAGCATCTTTCCGGGACTGTGACATTAATGTGTCTCAACTGGTCTGTTTCCTTGGCTTTTGATTCAAATTTTAATTCTATAGGAGAGATAGGAATGATGAAGCTTTAATCAAGAGCTTCTATTTCCAGAGTAATCAGCTATGGGGAGAAAAGAAGAATCACGTGGCATAGAGACAGCCATTCCAAGTTTTGTTGCGAACCAAGTAGCCACTCAAATATACATGTCAAATGTTGCAATATCAAATTTTAAAAACGTTAATACACAGTAAACTTAGGTAACTTACAGACATATCTTACAGTTTCCTATCACTGACCCTGAGAATACAAGAAATCCATTTGGAAGATATTCCCAGAAAATGCAAGTAGAGAAGTACCGAACTATAGCAAAGCAGGTCAGTAGTTAACGATGTTTAAGAGATGTCCGTACTTCTAGGTTGGTTGAAGCACTATTCACAATAGCCAAACAAGGGCTCAGTGTATGTGCTCATTAGCAAATAAGTAAAGAAAATGTGGTAAATATACACAATTAAATTCCATTTAGTCATTAAAAAAGGAATGCCTTTTTTGCAGCCATATGGATAAATCTTGAAGACATTTTGTGCACAGAAAGATAATGCCACATGATTTCACTTATATGTGAGATCAAAAAGTTGGCCTCATTGAAGTTGAGTAGAATAGTGGTTACTAGAGGTTAAGCTGAATAGGCAGGAGAAGAGGAGTAGTGACAGGTCGGCCAGTGGCACGTAAAGTAAGAGAGATGAATCTGTTCACTCTGTTGTATAGTGGCATGACTATGGTTAGCATACTGCATTGAAGTCAGAAAGTATGGTGGCCACGTTTCACCCCCGCCTTCTGGGAAGCTGAGGCCTGCAAGTTTGAGCCTATTCTTGGCAACTTAGTAAGAATTTGTCTTAAAAAATAATATTTGGAATTTTCATACTAGATAATTTTCAATGTTCACAACACAAGGAGCTAATACATTATAGATACATCTGTCATTTGATTATTACCAAATGTGTACTTTTCTATGACATCATACTGTAGCCCAAAAATATGTATGATTATTTATCAATTAAAAATAGTGTTTTGTCAAACAAGCAGCTGTTGAGAATAAACAGAACTAGATCTCATTGAAATGATGTAGATTGTACAACCCAGATGACTCATCGGTTGAGCTACACTTTTGGGCACCATTTATTTCTTTGAATATCAAACTAGACTGTACCAGTCAGTGAAAACTTGCTTTTGGTAGGAGTCCCAAGGGCAAGAAAGGGGTAAATGGCTGAGAGATGGAATATTGATGAAACAAGAATTGCATCATTTTCTGGTAAACTCCTTTAATATAGTGATGGCATTTGTTAATTCCAAAGGAATGGAGAGTTAACATCATTAGACAAATTCTTTCAGATATTAAATTTTTTGAAGGAGAAATTTACATGAACTTTTAACTTCCACAATGGACTAATTAATGATTTTGAAAATTTTGATAAATGAGTTTTCCTTTGAAGATTTTAAGAGTGATTTAGCAGCACAATATATAAATATAAAAAATTTGGAAAGTAAATTTAATTATTGAACGTATGCTATCCAGTAAGCAAATTGCAGTCTGTCCTAAGAAGCTTTTTCCAGTTCGTATTATCATTTATACTTCTTTTGTATTTTTTTTTACTTTTCATAAGTTTCAAGATCTCCTCTGTTGTGGTTTGCACCTAGAGTGTCCCCGCGAAGTCCCATGTATCTATGCATACTGTGTACTATTTGGAGGTGTGGCCTGGCTTCAAGGGGTGCGTGCTTGGGGTTTGACCTGAAAGGCAGCTACATCTTTTTCTGAGACTTGGCTGTGTTCTGCTGTGCTGTGGGCTTTTTCTTTGGATCCAGCCCCTGCCCTGCCAATGTGATTTCACCATTTCCCAGCTGGCCACCCATGAATGAACTGTGGCCTTCTGAAACTATGAGGTAAAAATAAATCCTTCCTTCTGGGAGTTGTGGATATTGGTATTCTATCTCAGCAACAAGAAAGTAAAACACAAATTTACTGAGAATGGGGTTGTTGCTCTGATTTTTACCTGGCCATGTGGTTTGAAACTGGTTTGTGGGAGGAACTTGCAAAGTTTTGAGACTTGGAGTGCACTGAACTGAGCTTGATATGGGCCTCTGGCCAGAGCTCAGAAGACCAGAATGCTGATAAGAGTGTGGCTTGGAAAGGTCAGGCTCAAAAAGTTTCAGATGAGAAGGAGGCCTGTATCAGTAAGTGATCTAAAAACCATGTGCACTGTGCTCTGGCGAAGAGTTTGTTAGCGTTTTGCTCTTGTACAGAGGCTCCGCCTGAAACTGACATTAAGGGCAGTAGCCTACTTAATTTGGTGGAGGAAATCTCAAGGGAAGCCTCTGTCCATGTTGTCACTGTGGTACTGCTTATGGCCTTCAGCTCACTCCATGGAGAAAAGCAGGAAGAAATAGTAGACAAAAATGATATAAAAACTATGTAGGTTTCCCCCCCCCACTTTATTGATATGTATAAATGAGTGCAAAACATAAAGTTTACATTGATCTTGAGCATTTTGTGCACATACCTATCATGGCAAAGTTACAAAATCTTCCCCTCCATCTTTTTGACCCTCCCACCCCTGTCCCTCCAGTTCCCATTGTTTCCCACATTAAGTTTTATGAACTAATTGTGATCTAGTTTTCTCATATCAGAGAGACCATTCGATGTTTCACCTTCCGCTTCTGACTCACTTCACTAAGCATGATGTTCTCAAGTTTCCTCCATTTACCTACAAAAGCAACTAACTTATCTGTATTTATAGATGAGTAGTATTCCACTGTGGTATTGGCATATATTGTGTATAAATATCACAGTTTATGTACCCATTGGTTTGTTGATTGGTATTTGGGAGTATGAACATGGGTATATGTGTATTTCTGTTAGGTTTTATTTTTAACTCTTTTGGGAAAATTCCCAGAAGTATCACCGGATTGAAGGGGATGTTTATTTCCAGTCTTTTGAAAGATCTGCATACTGCTTTCCATAGTGGTTGTACCAGTTTACATTCCCACCAGCAGTGCAGGAGGGTTTCTTTTTCCCTACAGCCTCGCCAGCACTGATTGCTGTTTGTGTTCTTGATATACGCCAGTCTCTCTGGAATTAGATGGTATCTTAGTGATGTTTAGATTTGCATTTCTCTTAAGGCTAAGGATGTTGAACATCTTTTCATATATTTATTGGCCATTCGAAACTCTTCCTCTGAGAACTGCCTGTTCATTTCTTTTGCCCATTTTTACAGTAGGGTCTTTGATTTTGAGGGGCTCACATTTCTTCTGTTTGCTCTATAGTCTGGTTATGAGCTGTGTATCTTATGTATTGGTAGTGAGTGTTTTTTCCCAGTCTGCTGGTTCTCTTTTTATACTGATAATTTCTTTTGCCTTGCAGAAACTTTTTATTTTGACACAATCCCATTTGTTTATAGTGGGGGTTATTTCTCTTAATCGTCCTCCAGGGTGTGACTGAGGCCAGCCCAAAGGACAAAAGAAGGAGGTTACAGTCAGAGGCAGTTCTGTAAGGGCAGGGCTGTCCAAGTACCTTGGAATTCAGGTCTCAAAACAGCCAGTTTACTCAAGGTGCTGGACGTGGAGCTGCAGGATTTAATCCTTGCCCTGCTGGGTTTAAAACTTGTTTTGGTCCCCTTGTTCTTTATCCTTTTATTCCTCCTTTTGGCATGGAAATATTTACTCCGTGACATTTGATGTTGGAAGCGCTTAACTCTGGTTTTCACAGGAGCTTGCAGCTGAGAATTTGCCTCTTGCCTCAGAGAATTCTTTGGACTTAAGGTGTTTAGTAGGGCTAAAACTGTTACGACTGGCAACAGGAGGAACTGAACTCTGCACAAGGAGGTAAACAGGAGACTTTTGCGGCCCTGGCGCAGAATGTTGTGCTTTGAGTCTGCAGTGTCCCCCAGAAGCCTCACGAACAAATGGATGTAATGCACTGTTGGAGGTGGGGCCTGGTGCCAAGGGACGAAGGCTTGGGGCTTCAAGTGGAAGGGTGACTCCACCTTTCTGAGACTTGGCTCTGTTCTGCCCTGGCGTGAAGAGCTTTTACTATGGCTTCAGTCCCTGTCCTTCCAGTGGAATTCTACAGTTTTCCAGCTGTTCTCTTGTAGGCAGGCTGTGACCTCCTGAAACTGTGAGCTAAAATAAATTTTTCCTCCCTTAAGTTGCGGATGTCAGGTGTTCTGACCCAGCAATGAGAAAGAAAGACATGCCCTCCCCTTCACATTACTGAGAAGTAGTTTGCAAAATACCATGAGAGAACTGGCACATGGGACAGTGTGGGGTGATTCCCGCAGCTACTGACTCTGGACTGGCTGTTTGATGATCTGACACAGCAGGACTGAGAATGGCAGAGAGGGGGTGACAAATCACTAAGTAGAAAATTATTTAAAAATCACTAATTCATTTGTAAATTTACAATACTCTCAATTAAAATCACAGTGAGAGTTTTTTCCTCACTATTTTTATTAATATACATATGTAATACATAGTGTTTACAATGAATTTGGGTATTTGGTACACATATGTATCATATCAACTTTACAATCCCTTCCCATTTCTGACCCTCCCACCCTATCCCCAACCCTTCCCCCAATTCTGGCTATCACTTCATGTGATTCTATAGAATGTCTGTGTTCTGGGTTTTCCAAGTCAGAGAAACTATCCAGTACTTAACATATTAATCTTCCGCACCTAAATCATTTCACTTAAGTCACCACTCTAACTCAGCTTCCTATTCCTCCAATGGGTCACAGTAGTTAAATCTTGATGCCTCTTCTCTGAATCCAAGTAATCCCTTTATTGGGATATTTACCAAAAATTTTTTTCTTTTGTATTTTGCTTTATCTTTGTTGTTATTGTTAAACCTGGCCTTACCCACCAGTTCACATTAGAAAATAACTACAAGCATGTAGTTCAAAAGACTAGTAAATTTGGGAAGGAAGAAAAAAAAAGTTAAATTTCAAATGCCTTAGCTGAATACTGGAAGGTACATGTTTGTACATTCACAGGGTTATCTTTACATCAAGAAAACATAATAAAACATAGATTGGTAGTTAAGTCATCTGATTGATATACTTTCAAAACAGTACCAGATCTTATATAAAATCTGTGAAATCTCCCCACATCATTATTATTAGTAATAGTATCATAGTGTGCAAAATAGAATAATTTCTAATTAATAATGCAACATGGGGAATTGACATAAAATCTCTTCAGAATACAAATGCACGAATATATGGATGGATAGATAAAATTATAAACCAAATCTAGAAGAATGTTTGTAATCAGTAAAATATGAGTAAATAAATTATGAAAGTTAAAAATTCTGAAATAACTAAATTTGCCTTCATATCTGTTACTTTAAATATATTTATGTGGTATAGATTTAAGTTCATTTAAAGTAGCAGTGTGATACAGTTTTAACTTTTTTTATTGTAGCAATTCACTTATTAGGTCACTGATGAAAATTTATCCTAAGAAAACAGTGAGAGTTTTTAACATAGAACAATTTTATTTTAATTTAAAGGAAAAAAGATTTAAAAAATAAGAAGAAAAGAACTGAAGGGTCAGGGCCAATGCTTAAACAACCACTATATTTAAGGCTAGATTGTTCACTACAATGAAAAATAAATTGTGGCAACTAAAGCAAAATATATGTGCTTAACGAAATTATGGGAAAAATTTTAATTTTCCGTGTAAGTGGACAGGAAAATATCAGCTTTGCTTACTGAATTTATAAATGTTAAAAATAATTCAAATTGGAGAGGAAAAAAATAATTGTAATCTTTAATGGATCTATAATGAGCCCGTTCTTTCTAGGTGACTTTGACAACTTATCTCCTTGTTCTGGAGATAACTGAAATAACTATTACATTTCCTCTTCTACCATATTTTCAGCATTTGACTTTCACAGCAATCTATCCTCAGGAAGTATGCTCACGTGCATTAACAAACATAATAACTTAGTTACAAAGCACTGTAAAATTTATGTTGTGAAATTCTACCATCCGGTGTGTTTTTAAAAATTTCCTCTGCACTAACTGGCTAGCTAAGTCTTTTGATTTGAGATCCTGGAGGCTCTGGAACCCAGAAAAAGGAAGCTGTCTGACAGTCTTTCATCATGCTTCGTGCAAAGGAGAAGTTATTGAATATAAGCTGCATGTCAGGAAAAGTGCGCCTCATGTGCTTTGCCACAAAAGCGATGGAAGCTGAGGAGAGTGGCGGTGGAGAGGTGGGGATGGGAGCCCAGGAGAGTTGTCAGAGAGGCACAGGTGTCTAAAAGAGAGTATCTGTATGAATGACTTGAAGATATAGGAGGGATATCAATTAGTTCTAAAAATGACTATAATTTTGGAGTCTACATTTAGAATATGCCAGCAAATTCATGACATTAACGAAGATAAGCATTATTCTGTAATGAACACATTCTTCCCTAAATAGTTTGGAAAGTACAGAGAGTACAGTAAATCTTCTGGTGAACTAAATTTCAGAGACAATCCTTTTTTTCATTATATACAGAATATCCTCAGATCATAGGCCTGAAATCATAAAAAATGTTGGCTTTTACATTCTTCCCATTTAGAAAAATGCTGATACTTCTTTGACTTACTTTTTGAGCAAGGCGAGGCTTACAGCTGAATTTACTAGAAAAGAATGGTTATCTGAGGGACATTGCTTTTTAAATTATTAAATATTCAGTAAATAATTTTTAATTTTTGAGGCCAACTTGCTTTCTTAATAAGTGTATTTTAATTAAGACACATCAAAACTTGAAATGACTGCTCGATATTCCAGACTATCTATGCTTTTCTAAGCAGGACTTTCACCTCACCTAAGAGGCAGACAGGAAATATGGCAGTCAAGGAAGGGTGGGAGCAAGGAACAGGAAGGAGACCCCCTAGAAGATGAGAACAAGCACGTGGCATGAATAACATGAAGGATGAGATCTGTCTGTGCCAAGGGTACATACGTTGCTTTGAACACTCCAGTGGTACCTGTTTGCTTTGGGAGCTTTTCCATATAGATTCAGCCAAAACTACTTCTGGTTTCTTCCCCTAGCCCATCCTTACTTAATCGTCAAAGGTTTGCCTTTGTTTAAGGTCATTCCAAAATTCCTATTCTCATTTCTTTTAACATAGAGGAAAAAAAGATGAAAATCGGAAAAAAAATTTTCTTTCATGGAAGCTGATTTGTGTAGAAAAAATAGGTTCAAATAATTTTTAAAAGGAAAACTTGACTGGGGCTATCTTAGTGGTTAGAGCAGTCGCCTGCATGTGCAAGATCCTGGGTTCAATTTCCCATCACTACATAAAAATTAGCTGGTATGGTATGGTGGTGCACACCTATACTCCCAATATCAGGGGGTTGAGGCAGGAGGATTCCTGTGTTCCAGGCTAACCTGGGCTACATAGTGAGTTCAGGCCAGATTAGACTATAGAGTACAGCCGTATTTCCATACCCCCACCCCCCCAAAAGAGAAGGAAATATATTAACTCTAGAGATACCATAGTGTGTTAGCAAGTGATCTTTATCTTCTTACTCAAATCTTGTTACTCATACCAAAAAGGAAAAAAAAATCACAACAGCTGCAACACACTTATGTCTTTATTTATATTCGATGTGTCCATAGAATACCAAGTTCCATAGATTACGTTCTCTGATAATGTGACTATTGGGTGAATTTGAATAAAATTCTGTGTGTAAGTAAGCAATCACTTTTAAAATGATATTAAAATATTAAAATACACTGAGTTTTGTGTATTTCAGTGAGGAAAGTACTGTGGATATTTAAACATGAGCTTAGGATATTAGTGGTCAAGCCACAGGCACATGGGAATTATACATCTACAGGCAGGTCAACAACAAAATAGTAATAAGAAAAAGGGATTAGTCTAATGGGGTACTGTTTCCAAAGACAGCTGAAAAGCAACTAGTTCCATTCCCCCATTAATCTCTGAATTTATCAGATGAGACACACTTTAGCACTTATCACATGCTAATTCTTAACTTGTGCTGAAAATCATACTTCCTAGCCCATACAACTATCATCGTCTCTATACCTATGCATCTATTACCCATCTCTACCTACATATATACTTTTTGTTTCTCCACACTAGAAGTGGGCTTGACTTCATTCCGTTTCCTTGAGGCAGGTGATTTCAAAATAAGGAGTACTACCAAGTAGAGGGCTAATATTCACAGAGGACTCGGCAACCACTACAGACCTCACCAAGACTGAAGGTCTGGAAGATAAACAAAGGAAAGGTGGGCAGTCATCTGGCCTTGAAAAACAGATAATTATATCTGGGACCACGTGAACATTTCCAACAGTCAAGGCTAATGCCTCACAGAGTTGAATGCATTGGAAGTTAGTATTAGCCCTTAAATTTGATATTGAATATGGGAAAGTTATTACTGTTTTTACCACTAATTATTTTGCCTCAAGAAGGTACTTTTTATAATTGTAACTACTTCAAAGCTATACATTGAACCATTTTATAAATTAGAAACATGCTAAAGAACCTCTGATCCTTATGAAATTTATGAGTATGTTAATCCTTTAATGAAAAATTACTGGAGTCAAATTTCTGATTATAAATGACTTAATTTAATAAAAATGTTGCTTCAAGTAATTATTTACTTAAACTCGAGTTTGCTGGAAGCATCTAGCAATTTTTTATTACCATTTGCTAATGAAATAATTATATTTTTAATTAAATTCTCAGAGAGGTGATGGTGTTCTAACATGCTTTTTCTTTCTTTCATGCTCTTTACAAAAATATGGCTCCCTTAGTCTCATTGATAAGAGAGGGCAGAACTCTCTGAGAAGCAAAGTGTATATAGTGACATGGGAATACTTGATGAAGCACACTCATAAAGAAAACGATGAAAATCATGTTGTGTATGATCTGTAAGTTCCCAACAGTTTCTGTATTCATGATGAACCAAGTATTCCTGAACATCTACCTCCTGATTTGATATTTCTGGCCAGTCTTCTGATGAGGAGCGAAAGACTTCTCTTTCTACTCTGCAATTTCTCCAAGTATAGCTGCTCCTGTTGAAGACTCTAGAGTGAAAAATCTAAATATCCTTGAGCTAATCTTCTAACTTCTTTACAAACCAACGTCAAGAAGCTAAGTTATGATATGCCTTGATAAAATGTAGTGGTTGCAGACACGATGAAGACTAGCGAATACCGTTTAGACAAAAATATGCAACAGAGGTAACCACAAATTTCAGGGTGAAGTTGAGCAGCCCTCCCTAGATTTGTCCCTGTTGCTCTGATTTCATTCACTTTCACGTAAGGAACTCAAGGGGACCATGAGGAACTATAAAACACAAGTCTGTGGGGCTGTCAGCTGGGGTTTTGGGCATTCCAGAAGACATTGTTAATTTTCCTTTTAGAATAATGTGTCAGAGCAGCCCTTCCGCTTTCAGCTCTCATCCTTTTTTTCTCACAACATAAAGTTGAGTAAAATAGTGCTCTGGGCAAATAAGTTTTCTTGTATGTGTTTTAATATTTGTAAAATTCATTTTTAGAAAATCCATAACCTACAACAACATTGTAAAGTTTAGATACCAATATATTTGAATAGCTTTTGTATGTTTGACAGGTGAATATTATTTTGGTGATTACAGTCACGTAGCTGGACTCAGAACCCAAACCCACTTCTGTGGTTTGGATCTGGAATTCCCCTAAAAGCCCAATGTCTATGGATGTCGTGGGATAACTGTGGAACTGTGTACTGTTAGGACATAGGATTAGTCCAGAATGGACCGATTCTTGGCACTGACCTAAAAGGATTGCATAAACTTGTTCATATTGGAGGTCTCCCAAGGCAGAGCTTTTAGATGTGTGTTGTTGACTTATGGGCCACTACCTGAGGGAGGGGCACACACCGTGGGTGGGCCCCCCAGCTAGCAGCTTGAACTAAGTAAAGGAAGGAAAAAGAAACATTGCTGCAGCTTCTTCCTGGGAAGGCTCTAGCCGTGCTTCAGACCCCAGTCATTGGTTTGCTTCCCTGGGTTTCTGTCTGCCTAGGCTGAGCATCTCTCCAGCTTCTGAGGCTGCCTATGAATGGACTACGTGAGACCTTCTGAAACTCTGTGCTGAATAAGTCTTCCCTGTCTGAAGCTGTGGTTGTCAGATATTCTGTCGCAGCAAAGAGAAAACAAGTAAGATGCCCACCCTATTTGCTGCCCCGTCCCCTGCTGCGTGTTGCGGAGCATTCTTACATTTTATTTAATACAAATTATGTGGTATGCTTGATGCAAATAAATGAAGCGCTGTTTGGAAGCCCCAGAGCAATCACTGGTAGAAGTGCTGGAGACGAGCAGCAGCCTTTGTGCCATTTAGCTATGTTTGTGCATGTTTCGTATTTTCCAGGGAGGCTTATAACCAAAGGACTCTTACGCAGACGTTGTTTTCATTAATTGTAGTTGCAGGTCATGTCAGGAGTTTAAATTTAAATGCTGGAGGCAAACTCCAATTTTGAAAAAGTTAGATAAAAGCAGCACTTGGGCTGAGACAGCTGAATCCTCGCATGGCTGCCCTCTGCTGCTGTCCGTCCGCCATCTTGTAAAAGTTGCACAGGAAGTTCTTGAACTTGTAGAAAACTGAAATAAACGTTAATATATTTCTAAAATATCCTGTGTATTTGAAATATTCTTGTTATAACCATGTGATAGTATACCATTCCAAAAATAAAGTTTATCATCAGGGAAAAATAATTGCACAAAACTGCCACTGGGAAATAACACACCCCTTTCTTCCACTGCTTTCTTCTCTCGTACTTACCTGTGTTCAGTCTCACGTACAACACTCTGGCGGGTAGAATGCTTATTTATTTATTTGCTTATTTTGGCTTCCTCCCTCCCTCACTTCCTTCCATCCTTCCTTTTCTTTATTCCCTTTCTTACTTCATGTTCCTCCTCTTTCCTCTTTTCCCTCTGCTTTTCTCTTTGTTCTTCCTTCCTTCCTTCCTATGCCACTATGCGTTTTCTGCAACAAGTTGATGTTCTATGTACAGTGAATCAGCATATGATAAGCATTCTTAATAAAAATATTTTCAGCATATTCATAGGCCAACATCAGTGCAAAATGGACTAAACCAGGCTCCTTTTAAATGTTCATGGGATGTTTCTGATCTTGTTGGTGTTTCTATTTCTTCTTCACTTATGAGGCGGTGTTCCTTCAGAGATTAATCAGTATTAACAGCCATATGACAGGTTATTTACTTGCCCGACTCTTCTACTAATTCTTAGACTTGATAATGGCTTTTCTCCCTTATGACACAGAATGATTTTTAAATGATTGACATTAAATGTTATTACAGTGTTAGTGGACTCAGAATTAATTTTACTCAAAAGGGGAAGCAAGAGCTTTAATTATGAATCAAGAACATTGCTTGCATGTTGGATGATAGTTTTTGTATTACAACAAACTGGTAATTTAAATTTCATTGGATAATCATCACTGTATTCAATTATATATTTTACAGAGCAAGAAAGAAATTACTGCATTTTAAAACACAGTTCATATTACTATTAAGTCTATATATTTGAGGAAGTCAAACAAATTCAAATACAATGCGAGCTAATAGAAAATTTTAGAACTTTTGTAATCCCACCCCGTTTGTCCTTCTGTTCTAAAAATCATCAAAATTCTTATATTTAAGAAATATATTTCTGTGGTTTAAAATTTAACCTCATTTTTGACATGTATTAAAACACACGCACATATTTCTTATATTGTCTATGTATTTTATCAATTGTTAAATGATACTATAATTTTTGATTTATTAGTTTGTTTTATTTATATTCAGCAAAACATATACTTTGTTTTTGTTTTTCATATGGAAGTTAGTTTTCTTTCTTGTAAAATAATTACATTAAGATTGATGAAGTTACTAAGATACTAGAATAACTCAATTTAATCTTGCATAATTAATAATAATGCCAGTCAAATGAGTAGAGGAGTTCAGTATTAGGGTATCAATGTTTACTATTAATCTTGATCACTAAGTCAGTAGAAAAAATAGATAAAACATATTTTCAAAATTAGCAAAGGGAAGCATATAAATATTTACAAAACTTAATTATATTATCTAATTATAATTTCAACCAAAATTGAATGTCTTTTGAAATGCATAAAAGTGGATTTTGGGTATATTTTGCATTAACTTTTGTTTTTTAAAGCTTGGGTTATTTTTATCTCAATACTTTAATTTTTTTTAGTTCAGGTTTGTGCCAATAATACGAGTCGCCTTTAGAATGTTTTGTTAGTGCTGATAAATTAGACAAAATGATTATTTGAGCTTTGCAAGTGACTGAAAAGCTAATTTCAAGTCAAGGTACAAGAAGAACCTAACATTTCAATGTTCAGATGCTCTGGACTTTTCTTTCAATCCGCTCAGCTGCTCTGCTGTAGTGACTCCATCAGAGTGATTTCCAGTGTTTTCGCAAATTTAAAAGAAGTAACGTTTTGACTTACAGTTCTAGAAGATTCGATCCCTGGTTGCTGGGCCATGTTGCTTGGGGACTGTGGTAGCACAGTGTATCATGGTAGGAGCACATGGCAGACGCGGCCTAGAAGCAAAGAGAACCACAGAAAGGTCAAGGATCCCAGCGTCTTCAAGGACACTCCTCTGGTGACCTCAGTTTCTCCCACTAGGCTCTGTCTCATACAGATTTTTCCATACCCAATAGCCTCATGGGCTAGAGACCATTATTTAACACATGGGACTTTGGGAGATATTTCAGATCCAAACCATAGCACACTCTATTCAGAATGACAGCCTCAGCAGAAACAGTCTCAAGTCTGATAGGCAGAGGGTGAATATTGTTTCTCCTTTTTTATCCCTGCTTTTTTGAGTCTCAAAAAATATTTCCAAAAGAGTTAAAAACAGCACATAACAGAGGTACTTGTATATCCATGTTCATAGCAGCACAACTACAGTAGCTAAAATGTGGAAGACACCAAAATACCCATTAATAGACCAATGGATACACAAACTGTGGTATTTGTACACAATGGAATACTGTGCATCTATGAAGTCCAACGGCGTGGAGGCTTTTGCAGGCAAATGGAAGAAACTTGAGAACATCATGCTTAGTGAAGTGAGTCAGAAGCAGGTGAAACATCAAATGATGAGAAGCCCAGATCACAATTATCTCACAGAACTTAAAGTGGAAAATAATGGGAATGGGGGGATAGGGGGATGGGTAGGGGGAGGGTCGAAAGGAGCGAGGGGAAGGTCTTGTTACCTTTCCAAGATATGTATGTGCACAAAATGCTCAAGATCAATGTAAACCTTAAATTTTGCACTTATATGTATCAATAAAATGGGGAAAATAGTTTGTACTATCTTTACTAGTTGGTAATAGATACTTTCTTCAGATTGAAAAATATGATATAAACTAGCAATTAAATATTTACATGGTTTTAATAACTTCATTTCCAAGGCGAAAAAAGAACCAATAAAAATAACAAGTTTTACCTGGTTTATGGTCATTCACCTAATAACATGCACACAAAGCAAAATACATGAGATACAAGTAAATGCCCATTATCATCTTCTCAACCTGCTTCCGTAGTATTTTGAGTCATTTTCAAATTGTCACAATTGCCCTTCATTGCATTTTAAACATGTCCTAATTTCTCTCTCCTGTTTTAGAGAGCAGTTGCATTGCATCACTTTAATATGACCCTTCAGTGCCTAGCATGCTTGTTCAAAGAGGAAAAATTTAATACAAGATTATTTGGCTAAGGTAATTAATGCCATGTTTACTCAGGAGTTTTAAAAATAATTTTGAATGATAAAACCTCAGGAAAGTACCAGCTGGCTTTATTTTATAAAATGTTAGTTTTAATGAAAGGGAGGAGGAATAAGAGAGAACACAGAAGACACGGATAAGAGTGAAAAGGTAAAAATGAGAAGACACATTTTTTTTTCTCTGCTAGAGAACACTTATTCAAACTTTTTATTCTCTTTATGATCAATTTTATGATCGCTCCAGGAAAATAATACAAGCGCTCTTCATAAACCTATAAAATCCACACCAGAATTTACTTTCATTACTTCATATCTAATATTTCGTTAAGTATTACATAGCAATGATTGAGAAATATTACCCTTTTGCTAACGGAACTTGGAAAGTAACGTGTTAGAGTTTGCGCATATATTCTGCACGTTGAAGTGGCACCAAGTGGCACCCAACTGGGCACTCACCCCTTCCCTGAAGGCCATCAGCAGCCCATCAATGATTGTCCACAGGTTCGCCGTCTCTAAGGACTTCCGAGCTTCAGAATTCTATTTTACGAGATGATGAAGCTGACATGTTTTTCTGGAAGTAGCTTTTCCTCTCTTGAGCAGAGGTGTCAAATACTGCATCTATGACTAGCTAATTTACCACTTCACTGATCCAATTAGCTAATTAAATTACATTTCTCAAGCATATCTTTTTTCATTCTGGTTAATAATTTGAAATAAGTTTTAAAAGGGACACACAAACCTAAGACCTATACAATAACACATAAAATACACAGGTATAATTTTAATGAGAACATTTAAATGGATAGAAACAAACGCACACATTCTAAAATAATGAATTGTACATGCTCATCTATAGGTATTGCAAGGTAGGTTAATAAGCTAAACGGTTGTACAAATACGATCAAGGAATGGGGCAGTAAAGTGTCAAGAAATTAAAAGTTACTTTGGATCTCGAAAAGCAAAGCTTGATTCAAGAATGTTATGTGAACAGTTCTCCATGAGAAAATACTAAAGTTGGGTTGTTGTTCCTGAAGTACTGTTTTTATATATAAAAATTTGGAACAAATCCTCTGATCAATTTCATAGATATTTCCATTTTAAATTTTTCTTTTCCTTTCAATCTTTGCACCATGACTAGGAAAAATACACGGATCATTCACTAAATCCTCATTTTAGTTTAATGATTGATTTTTTCCATTAATTTTGTGATCTATCTCGAGGTATTTTTGAAAATAAGCCAGAAGTCATATGCCAATTTTATTTTCTTAAATATCTAAGCACTTGTGTGAAATCGGTAAAATGATTGATCTTCCAATTACTGATTTCCCCATTTTTAAAAACACAATAGTTACATTTGACTTCAGGATTTTGTGCACATGCGTTTGGCAACAAATTCACATTCCGATCCCCACCCCCTTTCTAGCCGTACCACATTTCCCTGACCCTCAAAATGTTGCTCCTCTTGCTCCTACTTATTTATACTCTGGGTTTCTTATATTAGAAAGACCATGTCATATTTAATTTTCTGAGTTTGAATCACCTCAGTAAGCATAATGGGCTCAACTTAAGTCCATTTACCTATATATCTGCAATTTTGGCTGACAAACGCTCCATTGTACATGTGTGTGTACACCACATTTAAAAAAAAATCCTATTAATGGGTATGTTGGTATCTTCCATGATTTAGCTATTATTAGTTGTGTTTCTTTAAACAAGGGAATACAAGTACTTCTCTTATATGGATTTTTTCATGTTTTTGTTAGTGTACGTTTGCAACAGGTAGTTATATTCATCTTGAGGACTTAGTGCATAAACACATTACATTTTAACTCGGTTTGTGCCCCTTTTTTATTTTATTTTATTGTTTTCATTATGCATGCATTGCAGATTCAATAACACCTTGTCTTGGGAAGACGATGACCATCTATACCACTTTTGGCCTCTTTTTCCCTTCGTCTTACCTTGCCCTATGCCCACCTCCAGTCTCAGAGACTTATTTCTTTCCAGCAGTCCACGGCCTCTCTTCTGACCCTCTCTCTCATGTTGGGGTCTTTTTATGCACTTGTTTCTGTGAATTTCATACGACAGACACCATCAGTTATCAGTGTTTTGTGTTGGTCCCTTTCATTGGGCTTTATTGATTCAGGTGGCGTCATTTTCTTTCAAATGCTTCATATCTGTCTGCCTGTATGGCTGCATAGTATACAATGGAATACGTTTTCGTATCAAGATATTTGCTCAGTTTTGTTCTGATTGTAGTACATGGTAAAAGATGTGTGTCTACATTCAGTCTTCCATATGTGGATAAGCAGTTTTCCAGACCTATTTATTGAAGAAACAATCCTTTCTCTGGTGTGCTTTTAGCCCATTTGTCAAAGATCATCTAGCTTAGATTACTTGATGTTTTCTCTGCATCCTCTGTTCTGCTCCATTCATTGACCTGTCTTTGTGCCAATACCATTACATATATGTATATATGTACACATACATACGTATGTGTCACTGTTGCTTCATAATATAGCTTAATATGCAGAATCCTGAGGCCGCTTGCATTTGCTTTGTTTTTCAGGATTGCTTTGGCCATTCTAGATCTCATTTGGATCCACATAAATTTTAGGATTGTGTTTTCAAGTTCTATGGCAATGTTGGTATTTTGGTGGGAATCAGATTACTAATTTTAAATACTCTTTTTTCTATACTTTGAGCACAACCTTAACAGTGGGAATAGTTTAACACTTCACCTATTATCTTTCTACTTTTGTGTCCATGATCTATCTTTACTAATGGCAAGTTTAAGAGGATGATCTCTGATAAATGTTTACTCTTGTTCTACCCTTTCTATGATTTTTTCTTAGCTATATTTAAATCAAATTTTATCTTTATGTTCACTTATAGGATATAAAACTCTAAGTAGTGAGAAAATCATGGTGGAAAGGAAGCTTCTAAAGAGAAAGTGTAACAAAAAATAAACTGATATTTGAATCATTTGATTAGTAACTTCCTAAAACAGTACCAACTGTCTCATAAAATTTCTGAATCTTCCCCCATGATTATTGTTTTTGATAGTATATAAGTTTGCAGAACATAAAATTATATTCAATATAGAGAATTGACATAAAATCTTTAAAATACATATGAATGAAGTTAGGGATGGATAGGTAGGTAAAATGACAAAGCAAATCTGATAAAATATTAGTAATTAATGAAATGTGAGTAAATAATTTATGAAAGTTTTAAAAAATACTAAAATACCTAAGCATACTACTCTATCTATTGCTTTAAGTTTAGTATACTTATGTGGTATACATTTTAGGTCATTTCATGTAGCAAATTGATATAGACTTAAGCTCATTTAATGTAGTGAGTCACTCATTTGGTCTTGGATGTAAGTTTTTCCTAAGAAAATTGATGAACTGACAACCTGAATGTCTTTTGAATGTAGAAAAGTTTTCCTCTTGGTACTCAGCTAAGGAATTTGCAACTTAACTTCTCTTTTTCTTTCTCACATTTCCCAGCCTTATGAATTTTGTTATAGTTCTCCTCTGTAGACTGGTGAGTGAAGCCACATTAAGGAATCTCAACAAAGATATAATAATATACAAAAAAGAACTTTTGGCAAATCACCCCCCAAAAAGGGCTCTGCTGGACCCAGAGAAGGGGCATTAAGGTACGGCCACTGCAGCCCATTCTAGGTGGCAGAAACTGAACTTATAAGTGGTGATTTGAGTGGTAAAGTGAGTCAGATGAAGAAGATTAAGTATGTTAAATATTACATGGTTTCTCTGATTTGGGAAACTCGGAACACAGGCGTTCTGTAGAACCCCATGAGTATGATAGTGGGAGTTATGGGGGGATGGGAGGATATGGGAGGGTCAAAAATGCAGAGGGAAATTGATTGTAATATCGATGTGATATTGTAAACATTAAGTATTAATAAAAATAGTGGGAAAAAGAAAATCAGAAATAAGACTGGACTTCCGGCAGTCATGTTTATTCACGCATGGGCCAGTCTCACTGATGAAAACTAGAATTCAGGGTATACTTAGAGATCCTTTCAATTATGTAGTGAATTATCATTCTTATACGAATATTATGTCCTATTCAGCACCTAAAGCAGCTTCTCTTTTTTTGAACCATTTATTTTTTAACTTAAAAATTCCCCAAATTATTATTAGTATATATTTTTAATACGCAATAGTTACATTCAGCCTACAGTATCGGTCTACACACACACACACACACACACACACACACAAACACACACACACACACCATCTTTGCCACTTTTACTTCCCTTCCCGTCACCCTAAAGCAACACCTTAATAATGTATAGTTACATAATTTGATGCAACAATGTAATAGATTCATGCTCTTAATTGCACTTGAAGAATAACGTTTAGCTTCTACATTTTGATTATTGCTAACTCATGTCTTTATTTGTCATCGCTTCAGATCTGAACTTTTACATTTTCTTTCGAGGGTGGGTGAAAAATTTTTAAGTTTTGCTGGTGGTGGAATCATTCAGATTGAAGATTTGGTGGTTTATATCATGTAAATATTTACTGTAAATTTCTTTGACACATATCTCTTAAATAGAAGCTTAGCTGTTATAACAGCTTGTGTTTTACAAATTAATCATTGAATGAGGGTATCAAGTCAGCATAAGTATGAAAATGAGAAAGAAAAGTTTCATAGTCAATGCTTGATGACTCTTTTGATTTCAAGGAGGTTTATCTACATTATCTATATTTGTGTACTTATCTTAATAGATCTAGTAGTGGACACATGAGAATAGTGTAAGGAAAAACCTTGAGTATGTGTATTAGGAAAGGACAGTTTGATTGATACTGTGAAAATTTTTAAATTGCTAAGAATAGTCTCAAAATTATGTAAGCATAGGGTGAACTGAGGCATTATTAAATCTTTTTGATTCTGATTCTCAGAGGAACAGTGTTCAGCTTTATAAAGAAAATAAATTAATATTGAAACATAATCCCAGCCCATTGTAGAATACCTTGCCAGTGAAATAACTGACTTTTTTTATAAATAAGAAGTTTATTTAATAAGGATTACCAATCAAAGATAATAACTGGAAGAAAATTTGCAGATTAATTATTAAAGACAAGCTCAACTCCACATTTTATATTTTGGTAAAAAGCAAAACAAAAGCAAATATAGAAAAATAATCTATCTTTTTTTTAGGTGGGATAAAGTGGCTATAGTGTTGTTTTAGATTTTACTTGTCACATTTTTTGAGATTATATGGAGAACATAATAAAGTGCCTTTTTTAGACTGAACAGTAGTATCATTTGATTTAGATTGCCAAGCGAAATTCAGCTTGGTTCTTTTTCATTCTTTAGCAATGCCCATCGCTGGCTAGACAGAGCTAGTAGACCATCCACCGGGAGCCTAGGTGGCAGCATCACGGTCAGGTGGGTTTCTCCTTGGATGGATGTGTTCCTCTTCTCAGGCTCTCCACACGACCTACCCCTTTTTTAGGGTTTCAATTTTATTCAGAGTGTCTGCCACTCATTTTGTTTCATCAATTGTCACATGAGATTGAAACTTTTTGAGTTTCTGTCTCAGGATGCGATCAACAAGCCTGAGGACTGGAGCTATTCTGAAATAACATTGAAAAATTCTATAATCATGATTCTAAGCCTTCTACTGGATGTAACTGTGAAACTGTGAATTAGAACAAACAATCTCTGGACTTCAAAATCTCTGGTGGAAGAAAGCTTTTTTTTTTATTTATTTAAGATGGGAGATTATTAATGCCGAGTTTGCAAAAATGAAGGACCATTTGGTTCCAGTCATTTTATATTATTCTGTGCCTTATTATTATTATTCTCTTTCAGGACTACTCCTCTATGATGCACTTCAGTCATCTGCACGATCACTTTTCTTCCTACACAACTGTTTTTCTTAAAATAGAAATCATGTATAGATTTGCTATGTCAAGTTCCACTTTTAGCTCACTACAAATTGTAATTAGTACATGCTTTTACAGATTTTTTTTTCATGAGTCTACCCAGGGAGATGATAAAGTTTTTTTTTTCTATCAAGAAAGCTCATCTTGATGCATCTGACCTAGCTATGGGGCATTAGGATAAACCTTGAATTCTGTTGGCTTTCACTGGGCCAGAGCTGGGGACTGAGAGCGTAGGCAGCAGGGGTAGAAGCAGGTATTTTTGGCTATTGTGGATTCTAACTACACAATTGTAATTCATCTCTTGGATTTAGACCTCAGGTCTTCTCCTTCATTTGACAAACTTTGGACCCCCTTGACGAAAAGGTCACGCATTTCTGGTTTATGTTGCTTCTGTTCTTCCTGTTCTTATCCTTGTCTTTCCTAAACTTTTTTTGACCCATTATTTGAAGTCCATTCCTTTCCTCCTTTTCTGGAGCCCACCAGGTCTGCAAGTTTTAATTTCCACCTTTCTGCTTAATGACATGGTACATTGCTCTGTTGTTCTTTCACTAATGCTACCACCATGTATTAGCAACTTAACTCAGCCATAATAAAATGTTGTCCTGTTTTAAGTCTGTATTCTCAGTCTATGTGTGCTTGTTTGCCTGTGAACTCATTTCTTGAGGTCTCTCTATGCAAATATCTCCTATGACATCAAAATTCTAACATGTGGAAACAGAAAGGTGCTTGAGCATCTAAGCATCATAAGGACAGTTCCCTTACTGTTCAAAACTGTTGCATTATTAGTGCTTTTCGGATTTCTTCTCTTAGCAATATCTCAGCAAAGACCTGGTGAATAAATGAGCAAGCATTTGTATTTCTAGGCTGTGTAGGTCGAGATCAGAACCTGTTTGTGCCTTTGTCTCCCTGAGCTACACTGCGGTCTTCTGCTCACTCTTTTGGGCTTTCATGATGCTGCTGTCTCTTTATCTGTCTCTTTCTCTCTGTTTTCTGGGTGTGTGTATGTATGTGAGTATACACGTATGTGTGTATGAGAGAGCAATAACTTGTTGGCCCTTGCCTGTATGTTTTATACATTACTTATTTAAATTAATGCTTTTGTGGTATCTTGTTGTATCTGAAGAAAGAGTCCCTCTAACCCCACTGTCAATCCAAGTTCCTCCTTAAGCCTTTCATCTGCAATGATCGTATTGTGAAAATATTAATTTTATTGTTTTGCTTAACAAAAACTTTAAATCACTTGGGAAAAGGTAGGAAATTATTATTTAGAAAGTTCTTTGCCGAAACTGTCAATTATAATTCAAACATTATTGATACTCTGATTTCTCCCAACAGATACATTATTTTCTTAAATTAGAATATTTTTAAGTTCCTATCGATTTCTTATGTTAGAATAAAGCTAAATAAAATCATTTGTGTGCTTTTGCAAAATGCCAGGTTGCTTGGGTCTGAAGTCAAGTTATAAATACACGATACCTGCTTTCTTTTCTAACTCCTAATTGACTGGTTCTTGATTCTTATTCTATTGGTAAGCTCCCTCCTATTTTTGCAACCTCAGTCACCTTTTTAGATTTGCACAACCAATTGTAACCTGTGGTGCACCTGTCATTCAAAAACACTTTCTGCTGTATCCCCACTATTTACAAGTCACTCACACTGACAGTCACTGGAAAGATACTGTTTAGAATGCTCTTCTATCCACATAACTAAAGAAAGCATCTTGATGTCTAAATTGGTCCTTAGATGGTGTATTTTCTGTGTTCCTCACTTAGAGGCCCTATGTGTTATGGAAAACCCTGGCACAGGAATACTGGCTTATATACAAGAACTGGCCTACATACACAAGATGCAAAAGATGCCGAGATCAAAGAAAGGGCAGAGACAGAATTCTTCAAAATGTAATTGGTTAGGAATGTAAGGGCAGATATGAGTGCTGAGCAACAACATAGGATGGTCCCTATATGCTGAGGTAGGAGGAAGCAGCTGTGTGATAAGCCAGGCCAACTGGGCTGTGGCCTAGCAAACTGTCCCTGAGCTTTCTCGTAAGCACCTGACCTACCATACAGCAGTGAAGCAGCAGTACTGCCAAGCATAAAACACTCCAGCTAATCTTACTGCACTTGTTCTACAGGGTTGGGCGTAGTGCGAATGCCACCCAGTGAGCAAGATGGAAGTTACCACCAAGATGGCGTTGGCCATGTCCAGATGGATCCCCACACCTGTAGAGATGATGTTTTCCTTACTTTAAAACCTCAACATTAAAGTGCCTATATAAAGAAATGTACACACTTCCATTTTGTGTATAAACACCTATTTAAAGTTAACTAATTCTTATTTATGCCTGAGTTTTGTTTAGAAGGAATAAGCGTTTGTCATTTCACTATTTCAAACTTAAGGAATAGAAGCATGCTATTGAAGGATATTGGTCACTCTGAAGTGGATATGCTTAAATAAAAAGTTCTGTTATTTAGTTCTATACTGCTAAAAGTAACACTGGAAAGGGGGAAAGTAGTTCTCGTTATTCTTTACTCATAGGGCAAAGAGATCTATCGAGGATAAATTATCCTTTATAATGTTAATCTCATAGTTTTAAAGAATATTTCGATTAGATCCTATAATACTGATGAAATAATCATTACTCCTAGTCACATAATGTTCCGGTGACATGCATATATATATGTATGTTTTGATTTTCCTCTCTATATATTGTATGCCGATTTTATATAACCCCATCTTTTAAACCAGTAATCCTTAGACACATATGAGAATGACTTAGGCCATTTGAAACACTGAAGTTTGGGTCTTATTCCAAATCAGCAAGTCTAAACTTTTAAACTGTAGGTTCCAGTCATTCATATTTTGAAATTTGCCCGTGAAAGGAGATTGGAGAATCACTAAACTAACACATGGAGCAACACACGTGGCAAGTCCTGCAGTGGGTTGGGTTCTGGTTTCCCTGGCTGCAGGGTAGCCACCAATACATGATGGGAAGACGCAGAGGAAAGAGCGATAGAGTCACGGTTGACTCTAGAATTATTCGCTTGGCACTGTACATAGCTTCCTTCCACAACTGTAGCACAGAAAGCTACGAAGGCATTAATCCTTTTGATACTTTCAATATCTCTGTATCTCATGCAATGTCTAGGTTTTTCTACCAAATTCCAATGTGAGTATCCTGTGTCCTCACTGCTTGACTAGGCGGACAGGCACTGTTTGCTTGGAGAAAGAAGTTCTACTCAGAGCAGACCTACGAAGAGGTTTCCCAAGTAAGAATCTCTAATCTTAATTCTAGCTGGATAAAAGAAGAGAAGGGCTGTCTTTAATAATCATGAAGGTGTTATCTTAATTAGTATTGTTAATGAAAAGTACAGTCCCTTGCTATTATAAGTGTATGCATATGCATATATAATGATTCATTGTGTCATTAGAGATTATTTATGTAACATTTTCACGTAACTACTTTGTTTCTACATAAATTTGGACAAAAATTACTTATTAGCTACTTTACTACCCCAGATCCTCTGAAAAAGGAATAATGCAGAAACAGTTGGAATGACTGTGTAAATACAAGGAGAGGTGATTTTCAAATGTGGACTGTAGGATTATGAGAAAAGGTGATTTGAAAGGCAAAGCAGTCGTGTATCTAAGCAGATTCTCCTTTAGCTTAGTGTGAATATAGTCTTACTTTTATTATCATAACATGGATAAAGAAAGATAGAAAGTGAATCTTAGCTAGAAAGTTTTCAAAAGTTTGAAATAATGTCTCCTGGGCAAGTGAAAACGGAGAGTCCATATGTGGAGAAGCCTAGACCTTGTTTCTATTGCTTACTTTTGTACAAAAACATGACTTTTTCTTTTGAGGCTACTTTGTAATGCTGCTACTTTTGAATTTTTCATTAATTTTTGCCTATTTCATAATACATTGTGAAAGGAAGAAATGTTTATTTAATTGAATGTTACCCATTTGCAGTCCTTTGTGATAACTACATACTTTGAGATTAGCATGTGCCCTGGATCCTGCTTCAAATTGGAAGATAGGAGCCTTTGGAAATTATTAAGATTTTCATTCTTGACCTTAGCAAAGAAGAATGAGTGAATTGGCTTGTTCACTCCAGGGCACACAAATGTTTTCTTATAGATTGTTTCATAATTTTGATTCAGTGCTAATCTGCTTTCTGTGTAAACTTTGCTTACTTTTAGGGAGAGATAATACTAAAATTAGTTTCACTTTGCTGCAGTTCTTTCATCTAAAAAACTGTAGAAGTTCTGCGTGACTCTGAATCACAAGATCCTACTTTGTGAGTGAGACTGTTTGCACATAGAGGATGTATCATCATGGAAATAGAAAGTAGAAGGAAAACCTTGTGACTTCAGGGAGCCACTTTGCCTCCAACCGTAAATAGGTGACTTCCTCGTGCACCAGTAGGGCCAGAGAGCTCTCATCCCCTTCCTGTTAGGCCAGCTTCAAGACAAAAATGTCTGGTGATAACTAGAGAGTACTTAGTGCTCGTTTAGGGAAAATGTTAAAAAGTGGCTGTAGAAAACGCTGTGCCTTAAATTTCACCACTAGACTCATTTTTAAAAATTAAGTGGTTGGTGTCATTAAATCATGCTGGATTTGCTTGTGACATTGGTGGTTATGAGACTACATTTAAATATTGATCAAAAGATGAAAATCACTTTAAAGTAAATGTCTCTAGAATTTGTCTATTTTTACCTTCATATTGGTACATTTCTATTCTTAACATAGATTATATAATTCAGATGATCTTTTTGTTCTTTGGTAAAATATGTCTGTTTTAGCTAGGGATGTTATCTATTTTTCACATATTAATGCACAGTTTCTTTTTGGCATAAAATTTGTATAAACACACACACACACACACACACACACACGTATGTTTATGAAATATGTATCTGAAGTCTGTGATTAAAAGCATGTATCTCCCAAGTACATTTTTACTTATTCCAAGCTAATTTCTCATTGAGAGGAAACAAAAGATATTTGGGGGTATGGTTTGATGTACACTGGGAAATGCTTCCCTCTTGAACTAAATTTTCCTTCAGAAAGGATCAGTCTCTGATCAAAAGAACAACTGTGAACTTCAAACTTTCAAGATCAAATTATTGGCATTACAAAACACACGAACACTCCTGACAGGTTTTGATATAAGTTCTCAATTAAAAGCTGTTTTCTGTTTTATTTATTATTTAAATTTCTCTAGGAGTTCTTGTTTTACTAAAGAGTGAGGTTACATTAAGTACCTTCTGGTGGAAGTAGAAATGATTATAATGGGGCTAAGTGGTTTCTAAGAAAAAAAATAGCTCCTGTATTTGAAGAGCTAAACAGACAAGGGTCATCTTGGAATTTCAAAGGGAAGGATTTTCATATGCCAGGGAAATAAGCTGTAGCCAAAAGACTGGATGGAGAAGAACACCGGGATAGTTTGCAGAAGTCAAATGAATAATGTGGGGCTGGAGGAATGACTCAGCAGTTGAAGCGCTTGCTTAGTAAGTGCTAAGTCAAGCACTAAGTACCCAAGTTCGAATCCCCAGCACCACATAAACCTGAACTGGTGGGGAATGCCTGTAATCCCAGCACTCAGGAGGCTGAGGCAGGAGGATTGCCTTGAGTCCAAGGGCAACCTGAGTTCTATAGTGAGTTCAGGACCAGCCTAGGCTCTGGAGCAAGGTCCTGTCTCAAAAGAAAATAATAGTAATAACGTGTACCTTATTTTTAGATGCTTAACATCCATATATCACATCAAAAATTGTCCTCCTGATTTTAATCAATTGATTAAACTCTTTTTGTTGAACTTTACTCACAAAACAGTATATAACTATAGTCTGATCTTATTTTTTAAAGGATTTTCTAATGCTATTCTCGAAATTCAAATCCTAGTACATTATTAGAATAAGATTTGTAATGATATAAAATGTATGTGGACTACACAATGTCAATCTAATTCTTATGATAAGCAAGTGTCAATAGAATATTAAATGAGTGTTAGAAGTTAACTGTTAAACATTATTTAATAGGAGTACTCAGAAAATATTATTATAAATAAACTTCATATCAAAATATTGGTGAAATTTAATCCTGTAATTACAGTGAAGAAATTGAAAGATTTAAGTAAACTTTCAGGATTACAGGCTTGAGAAGGTTGTATTTGAACCCAAATTTTCTTGATTTTTACAATCTGGGATACAGGCATAACTCAATGATTAGAGTGCTTTCCTGGCATTTGCAAGGCCTAGGGTTTGATTACCTAGAACCACAAAAATTAACTGCGTGTGTAATCTCAGCACTCAAGAGACTGAGGCAGGAGGACTGCCATGAGTTGGAGGCCTGCTTGGGGTACCTAGTGAGCTCAGGACCAGCCTTAACTACAGATGTACTACCCTGCCTCAAAAATAAAATAAAAAAAATCAGTGATTATGGCCATTGAAGAGATTATGTCAACTTGAGGCAATCAGGAACCACACCTTGATTAGAGTTTGGGAACCACACCTAGACTGGGAATTAAGAACCAGCCTGGGTTAGAGTGTGATTGATTTGTGGGACGGCCAATGAGGGAAGAGGACCCACCAAGATGGGGGAGGGCCAACTGGAACTCCAATGGCATGAAAGAAAGGAAGAAAGAAGATTGCTACAGCTTTTGCCTCTGGGAAAGCTCTGGCCTTCCCCGACTTGCTACACGGCAGATAGATCTTCAGCACAGATTCGCTCCAGTCTCGACTTGCACCTGTCTGCCCATCACTGCTCTTCAATTGCTGATCTGCAGGCTCCAGTCTTTGCCATCATTCTTCTAACAACAGAGACCCGCTGTCCTTTAGTGCCAGATGGGAGATCTACTTCAGGCTGAGCAGCCATCTTGGACGACTGTGTCAATCCTCGGATTTGTAAGCCTTCCTCATATATGCTTTTTGTGATAAAATCTATAAATTTTGCCTTTTGAAAGAACCCAAACTAATACAGTGGTTTTAATTACTATCCAGTACGACTCAGTCCCATGTTGTGTATAGAGCACAAGGAAATATGACAATACTTTGTATGTTCAGTGAAGATACATTTTAATTAAAATTTTAATTATAAAATATTGTATTTTAAAAAGTATCTGCTCTCTTGATCACTGCTCAGTATTCTTGTTTCTTTGTATAACATCTTGTGTTTAATTTTGGCATATTAGATATGGAATGAATTGTACAAGGCAATATTGCTCCTCAAATGCATCTTAAATTATCAAAATAGACAAAGCAGAAGAAATACCTCCAGTTATTTCTTCACTGATTTAAAAAGTTTGTAAACATGTTAACCATTTGTATGATAATTGCAAAGATGAATTTTCTTTCTCTTCTGTATACAGCTTTCTAGGATGTGTTCGTGTGACTGCAACTATCTTGATAGTAATTCTTTAAAACTTCATTCACTTTCCTAATAATATTAAACTAAAATATTTTGGCCAGTTAATAATTATAATTTGTGTTAGTGTGATAGATTTTGGATTTTGTATATATTTATTTATTTAATCCATTGAAATATTTCAACTATTGAGAATCTGTGTTTGCCCAAGAAATTCAGCATTAAAGACCATAAATGATCTTTATAGGACTATCATTCTATGTAGTAAAATAGTCAGTAGATTAATTGACTTTTTTATGTTTGTAATGCATACATCAAGTGATTATAAAGGAGAGAAAATAGCAATAAAATGGGATATAGTTTGGAGGAAAAAGATACATACTTACATAATTGAGGTTTCTATTTTGTTATTATTTTCTTGCTATTAAAAATATTCAAGAAGAAAACTGGAGAGAAAATTACAGGCCCCAAAACATAATAAATATTCAGAATACTTGATAATTGAGTTATGAATGTAATCAAATAAATTTAGATTCATTTCTAATTACACTAAAAGCAACTTAAGTATTTTTCTTTCTTGAATAATACCAATAGTGAGTACAAATAGAGAAAGTAGGAAGAAAGCTAAAAACTGAAGTAATCAGAAGCTACTTATTGGTTTGAAATAAAAGTGTATTCATGGAAGAGTAGTCTTGTTTTTGTTTGTGGAAGAATTTCTTAAAGGGAATTCCTTCTTTATCATGGCTTTTAGTAACAGTTAATGTGATACGGTAATAAACATTAAAGTGAAAGTGAACTTTATTGTTAGAATGAAGTAGATGTGATTGCAGATTTTTATTTCACAAATAAAAAGATAACCTTGTTAATATTTTCAAGTGTGCGCCTATCTAACTTAAAATATTTTTCTTATAATTTTAATTCATATATAGTCACGATTTCATTTCTCATTTTTTAATTTTTAGTATTTTTCCAACAATTTAATTTCCTTCTTTCCTGGAATGTATTGTTTGTGTTATCTTTCTATAATCAAATTCAAGTTTTTATGCTTTTATTTATATTAACCCATTTTCTGCTCTTTGAATGTTCTGCCTTTAAAATTTGAAGAGAAATATATGTCTGTTCTATTTCATAAAAAATCTAATTTTAAGATATAACATATGTGGTATTTATACACAATGGAATACTATGCATCTATAAAGTCCAACAGCTTGGAGGCTTTTGTGGGCAAATGGAAGAAGCTTGAGAGCATCATGCTTAGTGAAGTGAGTCAGAAGCAGAAAGTGAAACATCGAATGGTCTCTCTGATATGAGAGACCCAGACCACAACTCTTATGGAACTTAAAACGAAAAACAAAGTGAAATAGGGGGGTAGGGTGGGGGAGAAGGGAGGGTGGGGTGGGTAGGGGGAGGGACAAAAGGAGAGTGGGAAAGTCTTTGTCACCTTGACAAGATACGTATGTGCACAAAATCCTCAACTTCATTGTAAACCTTAGATTTTGCACTAATACATATTAATAAAATGGGGGAAAAGATATAACGTATGAGTTTGGACTATGACTTCATCAGTATTTAAGCTGTCGAGTTGTCTCTCTTGGTTCCCTCCATAGTTGGTCGTTACTCCCACAAAACCAAAACCCAGTGTCATTTTTGTGTCTACTATGGAAGACGTCCATGGTGTCAAAAAGAGAGAAGCTGATGCAGCACTTGGAGTCTTCAGCTTCACATTTTCTTCATTCCTGGTCAATTTCATCCCCCCAGATTGTTCCATTGTTATTATGTGTTTATAATGCTTCATGATGAAATTCAGCTGGAGAAATCGGGGCATGTGCAACTCACATATCGCATTTCTGCTGTGTTTGCTCCCTTGCCCCTCACACACTCCCACCCCTCCATGTCCCCTTCTCCCCCACCGAGTCTGCCTCCCCGGTTGATTCCATTGCTCTTACCCTTCTTGGCCTAATTCATTTCACTAAGTATGATGGTCCTGTTTTGTCTACGCTCTTACCCTCTACTTCTGCCAGGATAATTTTAAAACAATTTTGGAAATCACGAAATTTCATTTTTATAATGAGTCTGTTTGATCTGTCTCGCAGCTTTCTTTTACTTTCCCTCTGTACCCTCTCTCTCTCTCTCTCTCTCTCTCTCTCTCTCTCTCTCTCTCAATTGAAACCAGGGGGCATATCTTTAGAAAATATTAGAAAATGTCTAGTCTGGGTTTTGCTGATGGCATCCTGTGAATTTATTACCCTAATTTTCTCTGACTCTGTGGGTCTTTTTCCTTATAATTTGGGAGGAAGAGTTCAAAATTGGAACAAAATCAGCCATAGGTCGTGTTTTCTACCCGTGTGTGGGACTTCCGAGTGTTGATCTCTCTGTTCCTCCCTCCATTTTTGGTAGTCTCCCTCCCTCCTACTCCCCTTTCATCACCCATCACTTTATTACAGGTTGCTAATTTAATAATACAGAATTTAACCACATTTTAGCTGTGTTAGTTTTTGATAAAAAAAGCAACTTTTCTCATCAAAAATTAAGTTACTATTAGGGATTTCATATAGAAGCTCTAATATTTTTATCAGTTTTTAAAGTACCAAGTTGGCACTACTACTTACATCCTTTAATAATTACTGAGAATTTTTGCATTGTTGTTATTAAAATTTACAGGTGTAACTATTATAAATGCATCACAATTTTGTCATCTTGCTGTTTTATTATGATCAGAACTGGTGATTATCATATTTTTGCAGTTTTTATATAAGAATCTGTGGCATTATGCAAAACAAGAAAACTGAAACAATTGAAAAAATGGTAAAAATGTAGATGGTGAGAATTTTTTTGAAATACATTCATAATAAATTGAAATTGTGGGCTGACATAGGTAGGAAGCAGAATTAACAGATATTAACTATTCATAACGGATCACTTTTAGTGACAGGTTAAATAGGCGTCCATTGGTGCCAGCCATTTATCTGCACGTATATTCTGAGACACAAACACTCAATAAGTTGTGTGTAGCAGGTTACAGGAATTACAGCTACTGATCACCTAGCCTGGCCTCTTTCAGCGGTGGTCCTTACAACTCAGATGAGAAGACTAATGAGAAGGGAGTGGGACAGAGAGGAGGGATGAGGTAGCAAGGTCCTTGAATCCACATGCACACTGCCATGACTGTGTTACCCTATAATGCTTTGCTATATGTTTAAATGATTCTGTATACCTTGTGTTTGGAGTAGCCAAGCTGAATTTTTGAGCCTTTCTTTCAGCTTGTGCCTTGTAGGATAATGAGCCTGGTGACTTTGTAAGCGAACACAGCGGACTCTTCTCCGGTTGAGCACAAAGTTGATAAACACTGCCAGGAGCTGAAAGAGGGAAGAGAGGCACCCTAAGGAACACACTGACGGTAGCTCCCAAAGGAGGGGCTCCCTGAGCGAGCAAACAAAGGGGCTTCCGTTAGAGACAGGAGTCGCTACTCCTGCAGGACCACATCACCAGAGTAGGTGGGCACATTCTTGAGCCAATTCAGTTCCTCATGCCTCTTCATCCATGGTATGTTCCAACAGTGTTGGACAGAAATACCTCTGAGCAGAGCTTACCCGAGAGGGTAAAATATGATAACTGGGCCATTTTTGGTGACTCTTCAGATTTTTCTGGCTGGCCTTCTCTTCTGAAATAAAAGTGCCATTAGAGATAGGCTTATCGACATTTAAAGGAACAGCATCATTTTCCTGCACGCTGCCATGGTTGTCCTTGAAGATGCGTGCCTATCATTTAACACTGTCAGGTGCAAGTCTCAGGTAACTCCTCTCTGCTGGCACAGCACACACGCAGCGATGAACTGTAAAGTTCCGTGGGTCCCTTCCTTCATTAGAAAGTTAAAGTTTGTTTTTTGTGATTGTATTTTTATGAGTAGGTATATGTTAACATTGTATACTATTTTAGTTATTGAAGTTATTTTTTTTCTTTTAATATTTTAAGAAATTAACTTTTTGTATAAATATCTAAGAATATATGGGGCCCTGGGAACTAGATTTTTGAATAAATTGGCTTCTTAAGTCCTTTTTTTAGTACTTTGTTTCCCTGACTGAAAATCCCAAGGTCGTTGTAGAAATGCAGTTTTGTGGTATGTGCATCTTCAGGCTATATTTGCTTTCTCCTCCTGGCTTATACACATACTCTTTGAGATCACACTATGAGCTCTGTTGGTCTTTTCATTGACAATGTCACAGCCTTACACACTGTAGAGACGGTGCCTTAGAGGTCAGCTGTAATGGCTATCATGTGTACTTGTTAGATTATCATAGAATATTTATGTTTTCTGTAGACATCAAGAAAAAAAATGAGAAAAAGAGGAGGTAATGGAGATAGTAAGGCATCAATTAGCTTGTGATCCAATCTACTGAGCTGATTATATTAAACTACTTAAAAGTGGAGGGAGAGCATTTGTATTTGTCTTTACTTCTAATGATAATTAATGTCCAACAAATTGACTTTTAGGAGAGATCTTATGAAAAGATCTGGAATTGGCACCAAAAACCACAGTGAAGAGGAGCAATGCAGAGGAGATGGGATCTTAAGGGGTGGAGCGTCTCTCTAGGATCTATACATAGTGAGCAACTGGTTAAATATATCACGACTGTGGTGTTAATGCTAAAAATACAAACAAAAATCAACAAGGAAGTAAATTGAGTTCCTGGGCTTCTGTGTTCACCGTAGAAAGCCTACTCTGACATTGATGGGTTCATTGATGGGTACTGTTGTATTTTTCTGATTATAATAGATACCATATTGGTTGTACTTCATGACAGTGGTCATCTAAGGTGGTTCTAGAAAAGAACAATTTTGAGGATGAAGGCATTTGATTTATCAGTATATTCAAGTCATCGATGTCTAAAATAGAATGTTAGTTACAAGTAGAGAAGTTGGTTGGGATACCAAACCTGACACTCCATAGAAGTATCAAAAATATAGTAAATTATGTACAGGCTGGGCCAGATGATGCTTATCTATAACCTCAGCCTCGGGGAGGCAGAGGCAATTAGCTATCTGGGATAGCTTTGGCAATTTTGAAACTTAGTAGAACCTTGTCCCAAAATAAATAGTTAAGGAGGGCTAGAGATGTAGCATAGTGCAAAGACCCCGAGTTCAGTCTCCTAGTACCAGAAAGCTCACCCCAACTACACGCACACACGCACACGCACACGCACATGCATATACACATATGCACACCTGCCTCAAGACTTGCTAAATTCCTGTCATCAAGATTATGTAAGTCAGTTATCTCGGCCTTGCTTGCAGGCTCCCCTTAATAGAACTGAAAGAATAATACCGAAGCTCAGCTTCAACTTGGAAGTGAGTTAGCATCAGAAGAGGTTTATGTTTAGATTTAGGTTAGATACCACTTACAGTCCAAGTAGATATGTCACATAGACAATCAGGTATTGAGTCTGGAATTCAAGAGAGGCAGATCCAACCTGGAGACATGAATTTCAGTTAAGGTCGTAACAGATAAAAGTAAAAAGCCCAAAAACTGAGGCTAAGGCAGTCAAGGACATCTTTCAGTACTCTGATTTCTAGATGCATCTGTGTGATAGCATGTGTTATTGACACATTCCTTTTAATTATTGATTGTATTCTATTCCTTTATCAAGGCTGATCTGTTATTTTGTTAATACTTGAAATATTTCCATTTTATGGCTGTTGCAAATAAGATAGATTTGAGTGGATATATCCAAGTTTTCTGGTAGATATCTGTTTTCAATTCTTGTGAGTAGTTAACAGGCAGGACTGATGTCTTCAAGATTATGTATATTTGATTTTTTGAGAAACTAGCAAACAGTGATTCAAAGTGATTACCATTCTACCCCAAAACACTATATAAAACTCGAATGCTCATCAACAAATAAAGTCCTCTAAATTAATTATTAAGTAAGTGTATTGACTATTATTAACTAATATTAACTTAGAGAACAGAAGAAATGCTTGAGGCATTTAAAATATTTTGAAATGTTTTAAATCCTTTTCTTGGAACAGGTGAGACAGGTCAACTCAAGACACATGAGTTAAAATAACACAAATTCAAAAAGCTCCAGCCAAATCTCCGATAAGTACACTTCAAAGTAACGGCCCCAATAGTGCGCTTTAGATGGTTTCTGTTTTCATTAACTTAGACTTAATAGCTTCCATTACTTTTCTCTTTTCTTAAAATTTTTTTGCAAATAATTATATGTAGTATACAAGAGTAAATCTTTAACAATCAATTCTAAAGACTTACAAAGTATAGTTTTCAAAAATAGTTTTAGTACTGTATGTCTTTATTTTGAAGATAAGTTATTTAATTACATGAGAGTGATGAAGATCTTAAAAACTTATTTTTGTAGTCTGACTTACAGCTTTTCTTATGATAGTTTCAAGAAATATGTTTTAAAAAGTGGGGAAAAGAAACTCTATAGTTTATTTTTTAAGCTCAAATTCTAGTTACTATTGTTCTGTTTACTCTTTTTCTGGTTACTTGTTCTCTGGGATTTCCATATAATCCTTAAAAACTGTTACTTCTTAGCTTCTAACAGCACTTACAAAAATATTTTCTCTCTCTCTGTCTTTTTTTTTTTTGCTGAACTCCAAAAATAGTTTACTTCTAAGTCTGCAGTAAAGCCAGCTGTTTTGAAGATAAACCTAATCACATTAGGTCTTCGACAATCTCTTTTCCTTTCCACAGTTATATTTATATCTTCAAAAGGTCTAATCCAGTTCAAGGCAAACAGGAAAAGATGTATGAAATCAGTTGGATTCCCCAGGGCAGTCCCAGAGAGAATCTTTATTTTAGCAAACATATGGTGCTGTCTGAACCAAAATTAAAAGCATAAATAACATGTAAGAATGGAGCAAGAAGTTAGATATATTGACTAAATAATTAGATTTACATGTTGGGATCATCAAAAATTTTCCTGGCCTAACCCTTAAATTATGAATGCTGTCTACATTCAGAGCTTCCTCTTCTTGTTCCTCAGCCTTCTGCAAAAAAGTAACCTAACGCTCTTTACCTGAAAGTCCTCTTCTGACAATAGCATAATAAATACAAAAACACAGATTATCGTATTTCTCCTTCTAAAATTATTTTCTGCCTTGCATCCTCCTAATATGTAGTCTATAATAACCCTTCTTTATGTCAGTGATGGGAAAAAAATGAAAAAGTGTGTGTTTAGTCTCGTATGTACCTTCACAACAAAATTTAGCCACGTGTTACTAACACTGACATGGCCAATAAAAATGCTATATACATGGTAGGTATGTATTATGGAAATATTATGTCGTATTAGAGAAATGATATTTATATAATATATACCTGATATATATTTACTTACTTAACCACAATTTCCGGTATTAAACATTTGAAGGTACTCCATAAGCCATTTTTTGGCTTGTGTTGGCTTCTTTCATCATCAGTAATTGTTCCTCTAGTGAAAACTGGTTACACAATAAAGTACTGATGAACGTGTATAACCAGTTCATCTAATTTTTGACCCTCTGTAATGTTAATGTGTTTGACTGCATTCTTTCTCGTCTCTACTCTCCTGTGTTAGTCTGCTCACGTGTCTTGGACTTCCTCACTGCTGTGAATTCTCCCTCGTCTCCCAGCCTGTATAAATCATAAGACTCTTCTAAGAAGAATCTGCGTTCAGTTAAAAGTGCCAGTTCACTTATAGCATGAACTATCTAAGATTTATTGTATATCATCACATACTATTCATATCATTCACGTTGGCCTAACTGATATTTCTGTTTTTCTGTACTTGATTTTATCTCCATTCCAATCTTTATATTTTTTTCTTCCACCAACTCTGGGTTTACTTCCTCCTTTTTTTGCTTCTTAAGGTACAAAGTTAAGTTATTGATGTTGTGTTTTTCACTTCTTTTTTTAAGTGTGTGCGTAGGGGTCACCCACTTGGGACCCTCCCGGAGAGTGAGAGCTTTTACCTCTCCTATCTCTTGTTTGGCAATAAAGACGCATTATCCTACACCTTCTCTCCGTCACCCATGATTTCATTCTTTGATATCATGGGACACACTAAAAAAAGTATGCGTTTACTGCTATACATTTTATTAGAAGTACAATTTGGTGCTACTTAAATTCTAGTGTGTTGAGTGGCTTTGTAAAATTCCTATTACTTTGATAATTGTTGTGATTTTTTTCTTTGGCTTCTTGGTTAAGGGTTCTTTGTGTGATTTCCACGTATTTGTGGTTTTCCAGTTTTCTTTCTGCTACTGATTTCTAATTGCCCAAAGTGAATGGAGAAAAGAATTGTTCGGTTGATTGCATTTCGGGTTTATTTAGGCTTCTGTTATGACCTCACACGTAGTCTATCCTGAAGATCTTTCTATTCTTATTACTGGGGGCAAAGTGTTCTGAACATTTTTCTTCTTCTCGTTACTCTTCAGTGGTGTTTAATTCCTTCATTTCCATACTGATCTTCTATTCTCTTCCTTACTGAAAGCGCGGTATTGAAGTTTAAAATTATTGTGGGAAAAGAGTGCATTTTACCCTTCAATTCTGTTAATATTTTGCTTTCTATATTTGGAGTTCCGTTCTTACATCTTGACTCAGTTTGGAAGGGCAGACTTGCCATTTGCGATGTGAAGGATGAGAGTTTGCCTCACAATTTCAGATATTTGACCTCATAGTAAACTGGCTCCAAGGCTGGAATGCAATGGTTAAAGGAGCAAACCTGTGGTCCATCATTGTGTCCTACATTGTATCCTGGAAGGCCTACCCAGGAGACGAGCCCCCCTCCTGACTTCTACCCTCCAAGGGCAGGACCGCAGTGACCCACCTCTCCTACCACCGTATTCAGCTATGATATCAGTGAATGAGCATGCCTTCACGATGCTCTGTCACTTTTGGTAATCTAGCCAAGTTGACAAGATTAATTGGCATAGGTCTTTATGTGTTTATAATTACGATAGCTTATTCATGAGTTGACCCCTTTATCAGCACATGTGAATGTGATAAAATATAGTATATTCAAGTAAAAATTATTACATTGCAAAGCACATCGCCATTAATCCCCCTGAGAACGTTACTTCCTGCCACATCCACCGTGAGCATGCTCAGTCCACCTTTCTTGTCACTTTGGCGCGCCTCTGCAAGCAGCAATTGACTTGGATGCAACTAATATAAATTAAGAAAACTTTAGGATTCTGATAATTAATTTTGATTATAATTTGAATGATATCTACCTGTGGTTCTTGCCTTTATTCTATGTGATATTTCTCTTCCTTGACAAGTAAGTCGCTTTTTTCTCCTTAAATTGCCTCAAAGAAGCTTAAAAATTGACAGCTTACAGTATTTCAAATGAATCATAAAATGTGTTTTCTTGTTTGTTTATTTATTGAGGCAGGAGTTCATTCTGTAGCCCAGGCTGGCCTTGGACTCATGGCAATTCTTTTGCCTCAGTCTCCTGAGTGTTGGATTGCAGGCATGCGCCAATGTGCCGGATTTATGTGGTAACGGAGAACCAATCTCAAGGCCTTATGCTTGCAAGGCAAACACTTTAACCACTGTGCCATTTCTCCAACCTGGAAGAAAAATATAAAGTAAAACTACTCTTCAATTATTTTTAAAAAAATCCTCTTGATTTGGAAATTAAACAGTAAAGTTGCATGGAGAGATCAAACTACCACAGAAGAGCGAGACTCATTCCAACATTACAATAAGGGATAAAATTCTACATAACCATAAATCAGGTATATATCTGTCATTTATATCTTTAAGAAAATTTACTTGTATGTATGAAGCCCTTCATATGGGCAGCGGCCATGCCAAGTGCTATAAACTGACTTACTGTTTACATGTACCTCCCATTATTATACATACACACAATAGTATGAATAATTCGCTGTAAAAATATTAGGTATTTGCGTATCCTTCTTGTAGGTTTCAGAAAGACTTAATATATTGCTAACGTTTAGCTTTCAGTATTTGATTTCCTGCACAGCTTTCTAAACCCAATCATTTTTAGAAAAAAATAAACAAACAAAAAAACCATTTGTGCTTCTTCCTCAGTGATATTGGGACCTACAACACGGTTCTAATTCCTTATTAGGATGGAAGGTTTCTCTTTGATTCAACTCCTATTGGTATTATTAAAAAAATTAAACTTTTGGGTAGATGCTAAAATAACTTTTCTAGCAATTTTTAAATACTTGCTTTTTCTTTTTTTCCTCTCAAATTCTTTGTTTTTATCCTGTCTCTATCGCTCTTTTGTCTATTTTTGGACAGTTTAATGTAACCATTACGTATAGCAGCTTCACACTAACAAAGGGAGAGAAAAAGGACTGGAGGTGGAGCCCTGCTAAACTATCTTGGAGCAATGTGACCTTGGGCAAGTCACAAAGTGCACTTGAGTTCTTAAACTTATGTGCTCTAAAATGCTAACACAAAAACCAGATGATGTCTTAACGTGCTAATTTTAGTCCTGAACAGTCTATATGATTCGGGACCAGCTGAACTGCCACTGGGGTTATTTAGCACAGGCAATAGTGAGTTTCCAGTGAAGGCTTTTGGAAGTACCACTGCATTTTCCTTTTCCTTTGAGCTAAAATGTCCCATTAGCTATGAGTCAGGGCTACTTTTTGCTCCAGATTTTAGAGAACTAACAAAGTTGGATGTAGTCAACTGTAATTTACTATAAAGATAAAAGTGGAAATTACCAGAACTGCAAGAAACAGAGACTTTACGTGAGCACTGTGAGGCCTGGACTGACTGGGTGTTACTACTGTATTTTCAGCTGCGATGAGGACTCAGTCACAACAGTCTCAGCTCTGCCACCGGCCAAGGACCTGATTCTGCTACGTACCACATGTGCTCTTCCTGGTGCATTTTCTTCAACTGTTTCCTGAGAGTTCTCTTTGCTCGTGTTCGAGAGTGTACAAGGCTTTGGCCTGCCTGACCTAGCTTCAGGATGTGTTTTCACTTTTGACACCCCTGTTACCTGGTTAGTATTTCCTCAGTTCAGATTTGTGAACCTAAACATGGTAAGAGTAGATTGTCTTGACAAACAATGCCGTTTTGGAAGGAACCAAACCCTGGGCCTATTAGCTGTGCAACGATTGCAGATAGGCCCTTCCTGTTAAAAAAAAAAAAAAATACCCAGAAAGGTCACCGCATTCAGTAGGTGTGTTGCCTAATTCTTAAAGTAGCCATAGCCTGACAGGGCATGTGAAATTTGTTTAACACATGTGACCTGGCATAAGATTATGTACAGCATAATCTGTTCTTATAATTAGGAACAATATTTTCAATTATATGTACTACTGTGAAGGATATTTGCACTAAGAGAAAGATTATAGCAAGACAAGAGAATTTACAGGAAGTCTAAAACTTAAACAAAAATTGATGTTTTTCCAATGTACATGAAGATAGATAATGGATTTCCCTAACTAAGGCAGCTACATAAGAAAGCGGAGTGGAGAAGTTAAAATTTCTGTATCTTTATGCCAGTTGTATGCCAGTGGCATAAATCCTCAAAGGCTTATGTAAAAGTCATTGCAGCATCTAAGTACAAAATTTTCGGTATGTATTTGAAGTTAATTATATGCTAACCCCTGAGCTCTTTTTACTCCCTCCAAGTTGAAACTACCAAGTCAAAACTTGAAACTATGTCTTTGACAGAAAATACACATTGGAAAATATGTAGGAGTTTGGGTTTATACCCTACTTGAGTTTATACCCTAGTAGTGCTGACTAGTTCAGTCATCCCTCATGCATATGAATGACAAAAAAAGTAGAATATTCTGAAAGAGCTGCTAGCAATAATTATTTTATGTTAATATTCTGTTTATAAATAGTGCCTTTTAGCTGGTCTGAGACAATAACCAATTTTTATGTTGCATAAAATGTATACTGTACCACCAAATGCTAAAATTGAGCTGAAATTTATAACTCCTTTATCTAAGGGATTTTTTTTAGTTCACACAGTGTATAAAAACATGTATTATTCATCTTAGTTGCTAGCTCATTTGCATTTTCATTAAACTGTAAAGACTATATTGCTGTGGTGTGAGTAGAATTTTTACTTTATTCTGCTTTGTACATGCAAAACCAAATGCCTTTAAAAAACAAAATATTTAATAAGCATCTCTGTGTTTGTGTGTATATCTGCACATTTAATATGCACATGTATGTGACTAACATTGAGGACAAAGACCATGGAGACATCTACACCCTACGTGTTTATTTTTACTTGAAATATTCTCTCAAATAAATTAATCATCTTGATAAATAGAACATTGCCAGAGGTATTAAAAGTGTCTAGAAGTATTATTTGAAGTAGATCACAAATTTTTGAAACCAATTATAACAAAAGTATTTATTATTGATGAACTGAAGATGTGATTTTCATAAATTATTAAAACTAGGAATCTTTCCTAACAATAAATGCTCACTAAAGCATGCTTATAGGCAGACACTTTCATGATTTCTACTAGAAGACTGTGAAGAAGAGGAAAGGGAATGGCTTTCTTTTCAAGGTGTTTGTCATCTTTCTGCGCTTCAAGTGTAACTGATTAGTTAACAAATACTGAATTTAAAGAGTAGCCACTTACCACATCGAGATGGAGAAAAGGAAGATCATTGTTGTTGAAGGAAATAGTGAACAGTAAGTGAATAAAAACAGCTTTGATCTATCTAGGGATTGTGTTATGATATTGTCATAACAATAATTAGCAAACACTTTCAGTGTAAAAGTAACTTTTAAGTAGCTTTAGTCACTTGTCTCTCTTAAGACATTTATAAGTTTCATGGGGGAAAATAAGGTTCACATGTTATCTAACTTGCTAGGTCGCAGCTCGTAAGTGTTGGCAATATTAAAAACAAGATCTCCAGCCAACTGGGAAAACCTATGTCCAAAGTGAGATGAGATAGAAAATATTTCATTATTGAGCACTGCTGAGCCAACTTGCAGCGCTCACACGTGGGATCGTCTGTGTTGGAGACCTTGGAGCTTAACATTCCTGGCCACCTGGCACCAAGTTCTTTCTTTAAAGAAGTCTTCAAGTATTTAAGTTCCCGAGTTCGATTCCCCAGCACCACATAAACTGGGTTGGTGGTACATGCCTGTAATCCCAGGAGGATTGCCATGAGCCCAAGGCCAGCCTGGGCTATAGAGCAGGACCCTGACTCAAAAGCTGTCTTATGTAAGCATTCTTAAGCCTTCTTATGTGAACATTGTTCAGCCATCTTAAATATGTAAATATTGTTAAGCCCGAATGTTTTCTGGTAAACAACTGGAGTATAAAAGGAAGGTCATACTGAATAAATCGTCTTTTGCCCCTACAAGAGTCCATCTTCTTTCCTTTCTTTCTATCTCTCTTTCTTCTTCTCTTTTCATCCGTATTGCCCCACTCATGTTCCCTGTCGACTGACTGAGCTGGCTCGGTCACTTCTGAGATGGCAGGTAGATCCCACAAGACCTGGTCTTCTGGTAAGAGGTCATAACAGGAGCCCTTGTCACTGTTGTCTTAGATTCACTTAGGAATTGTGGTGGCCATTTGTGTTAGCTAGTTAACTTTAAATGAAATGAATAAACAATACATTTCTCATGTCTTTAAGAAAGGAAGTGGTTTTACAGGTTGGCAAGAGGCACATCCCGAAGTTGGGCCTCTACTTTCCCCAGAAACACAGAAATTAGGAAACACGGTGCTATAATTATCAATTACTATTTATTAGAAAAATGGCTTCTAGATCCTTGAGGGAGACATTCATATGTTCTCAGGCTGGTAAGAGGTTTATGTAACTTTGTGAATGATTTACATCTGCTTTTAAGAGACAGCGTACAATTTTTCTGAATTAAACTTTCAAAATGAGGCATCCCTTTATATTAAATGGAGAAAACTAAACTTAATTTTAATTTGTATTTGTCTGTACATAAGTAAGTAATGTACATAAGATTTTACTCCAGAGAATGCTAACAAAACTCATATTCTTATTGCTACCCCATGTGACATGCTGCTAAGTATTGTTCTTGCCATGGCAGTGACTGTTTAATTTGAAACTTACATGATGAAATAAAAGCAGCCATATAAGCTTCCATGAAGGAATATTCAAAGTAGATTGAATAGCAAAATAGTAAGGAGTGTGACATTTTCAAGAAACAAGACTGAAACCAATGTGGCTAGGTACGGTGGGTGGGAGATTCTCAAGTGTGGATGGATTCAAATCTTATACACCTTGTAGGCCACTGACAGAAATTTGCTGTCCACTTTGGGGATAATAGAAAGCTTCCTGAATGCTCTTTAAGGCAGAATAAGGTTAGAATGTCATTTGTATTTAATAATTTATTTTTGTCATGTGAAGGAGTTGTGTTGTGCTTTGTCGGAAGCCTAAGAGGGAGTCAAATTAACCAATGAAAAACTATTGTAGTAGCCCAGATGCTTAGGAGGGCAATAGAGATTACAATTAAAGTTTTTCTGATTTTTGTAGGTGAAGTGAGGTTCGTTGTTTAATATTTGAGTGTGAAATGTGAGAAAAGAGAAGAATTGAGTGAATTCAGAAGTTGTGTTTTTAGTAAACATGCTGGTTTAATTACAGGGCTGTGGAAGGTTGTGAGACTTAAGCAATTCTAAAAATAATAGAAAATTAATAATACTTTTATGAGCTTGTGATGTCTCTTAGATGTTATGTGCAAATGCAGATGTCAGATTTTCCATGGGATAGTAGAGTTTATGATCATGGTTTAGTGACCTGAGCTAAATATGCAAATTAGAGGGTCATGACTATGTCACTAGTGTACACCAAATCATAGGATCTTGATGATTGCTTATCCTATAAGGAAAGAAAGAAAAAAATGTTGAAAATGCAAACCTTCTTGAATGTACAGTAAATTGAAGTAATACATTTAAGCACAAAAAATGTGTACTATGATTTAATTATTTGTAGACTGAAGGAAGAAAAAATATGTAAGATAAAAAGAGACTAAAATAATTCAAGAAATTCAAGAAAATTTTTATGTTCAAGTTAAGGAATGGAATAAGACATTGGAAAAAGGCCAATTTGGCAAAAATGAATGAGTTTGAGTGGATTTAAGAACTGAAATATATTGAACTCTGCAGTGGTTTGTGGAGTGAATGTGGAGTGTTCCCCCAAAGACTCATGTATTTGGATGTATGGAACCATGTACTGTTGGTGTCTGGGGCCTTGCTGGCAGGGGAGGATACTTGAAGTTTGACCTGGAAGGATTGTGTCAACTTGGTGAGATTTGGTGTCCAGGGATGATCTTTCAGGTGTGCATTATTCAGGTCTGGGCCAGGAAATGAGAGAGGCACCCATTCTGGGTGGGAGGATCTAACTGGCAGCTTGGACTAAGTAAAAGGAAGAAGAAAAAACAGTGGTGCAACATATTCCTGGGAAAGCTCTAGCCTTGCCTTAGTCTCCAGATATCTATCTCTGCTTCATTTGGTTTCACTTGATTTCTGTCTGCAAGGTCCTGAACAACCCTCTGGGCCTCTGCCATGTGCTTCCACCATTACTGGTGCCCATGGATGGACTATGTGAGACCTTCTGAAACTGTGAGATAAAACAAATCCTTCCTCTCTTTAGTTTTGGGTGCTGGGTATTCTGTCCCAGAGATGAATGGGTAATTTTAAAAAAGCTAAATTTCAGGAACTTATTTAGCTTTGTATATGTTTACTTATATAATCCTCATAACACTATCTTTCCCCAAAGACAGGAATAAGTGGCATTGAAATTTTACAGATAAGGACAGAAGTTGATTGACTTGTTGAAAATGTTAAAAGAAAAAGTATGCATGATGTAATACTGAAAGAGCTTACTTAGACATTATTCATAAATTTTAAAGCACTAATAATAGCAGAAACTGTTCAGATAACTTCATTATTATTAAAGTATAAAGTAGCGAGCCTTAGTCTGAAAGCAAGAGATAAAAATGAGTCATAAATTTGCTTGTTTATGATGGAAAAGTTGTTATGAGGTTAAGTGATGATTTCCAATTGATAAACTCCCTAGTGAGAAGTGAGTTTGCAGTTTCTGATTGGCTGCTTCAGCAGTCTCTGAATGGTCATTTCTACTGTGAGTGTTCCGGTTATGTTGGGCTTCATTTTGCTAACATAGGAACCTAAACTTCTAGAGCCATCCCATCTGAGTGGCTCCCCAATTAAATTTATTTTTTATTCAAAGAACATACAATTTGTATTTGGTTGGATTAAAAATTAGTTAGTGAGACTCAAGAATCTCTGTTTCTAATAATTATTCCTATTAGTAATTTTTGAAAGCAATTTTCTGCAGGAATAGTAGAGAAATTTATGGTTTCCTCTGTCTGGGAAATATCTTCTTTCCCCATGTCTCCATATGCCTTTCTTGCATACTTTCTTAATATGTCTATAAATTCTCTCCTTATTGGAGATGCTTTCCCTAAAACTCAACCCAATCATTATCCTTCTACCCCACTTAGAATTTTCTAGGGCTATATAATGATAGAGAAATACCTGTATTGGGGAGCAAAGGTTTAATTTTCTCCACCAAACAAATAAATTACAAGCTGACGGGTAAGTAGATGTACCTTTCATTGTGATTTTGACTGCCTGACCAACCTTAGAAACTCTAGATACATAATAAACTGTAGTTGGATTGTGGAATCTTAGAATTACACTTTTGTTTTTGCAAGTGGTTATCCATGGTTATGCTAAGGAGAAAATAAATAAAAATGTGCCTAAAACTCATGTAAATGTCCCATCAAAAAGTCCTATCACTAGAAATTTTTTTAAACCACTGTCTCCTTAGGAGTGGTGTAGTAATATCCAATTTTAAGTATCTTATCGAGACAATTCAATATGTATGGGTAATCTTAGACATCTTGTAAGTTAAACATTAGATTTTAATATCTCAGGAATTATTGAAAATTTTTAATTAGAGCTACATATCTATCTACATGCAGACCGATAAACAGAGGACATTCATTACAAATATTTTTTCTATAAATGATTATTTGAAAACTCTCTCTTCAGGCTGGAAGAATGGCTCAGTGGCTAAAGCACTTGTCTAGCAAATGCTAAGTGCTAAGTACTTGGGTTCCAATCCACAGCACCACAGAGAGAGAGAGAGAGAGAGAGAGAGAGAGAGAGAAGAATTCTATTAGAGTACTGGATGATTGGTAGAAACAGCTGTGGCTGAAATCTACACTATTGATGCCAGCTCTTCTTCATAGACATCTAAATAGTCTCTCATGGAAAGCACTAAATAGTTAAAAAAATATCTAGCAAAACAAAACAAACAGCTGCCTGAGATATAGTGTGTGAGCAACAGTTTACTACATTCCACAAGCTGAGACATACATATCAATAATTTCAAGATAATTAATACACAACTGCATTTGATAGAAGGATTTGCGGACAATGTAATCAGAACAACCAAAACGTTTAGTTTTGATAATATTTAATTTTGCATTGAAAAAGTACATATTTTTAAAAGATTTTTGGGGATGAAAAAGAAGAACTAAAGTTGTCTTCAGTTCCTCCAGGTGTGAGAGGACTATTTAGAGGCAATTTTGTAATGTTAATAAACAGGAAAACCTATTAACCTTTGATTTACAAGCATGGTCAGTATCTGCAGCTGACTTATTGCAGTTCACAAAGCACACAAGGCATGCATATTGTTTTTAATTCCCTTCTACTCCCGGCTGAGCAGTAAAACGATTCTACATAGCATATTAGTAACAATAGAAAAGCTGGAGGGGTTTCTTAAATATCTTAAAAAATTTATTTTGTGTCTGCTGCAACAACCACCCGAGGCATAAAGTTCTTAATGTGGCACTTAAAGCTTTAAGGATCATTTAAAAGAAAATCTAAGACAATAAAACATTAACATCATCGCAGAGCAGAAAATCATGCTAAAAATCTGTGTTGCTGTGTGTTAACACATTTATGTGCTGCAGCCATCCCTGTCTCGTGTGAAATGGCGATATTTCCGATATTTCACAAAAATCAAAAGAAATTCACAATTGAGAGAGTCATTGTAATTTTATTTCAAGGATATGTTAAAGTTTCGGTTCCCTAATGTTCAAGTTTCAGTTGGGTTCTTTGGAGAGCAGTGTGATCTGAGAGCTCAATCCTCGATTAGAGAAGATTCTCTGGCTGCTTACCTGCCTGCTGGCCTTGCAGTTCTCCCCGGCCCCCGCTGATCCTGTGAAGGACCTTAACTGACGAGAAGCAGCAGTGCTTCTTGAGAAAAAAGCCATTGGATCTGTTTTTTACTGTCATAGAATAAAGCGGGAATTAAGATCGTTTACTTAGGTATTCCCGATACAGATCCTTAAGCCATTAATTCTGGGGGCGGGAGGCGGGATCTCAAAACACTGAGTTTCCAGATAGGTAAGTAACTGCAGCTTTTATTTACCCACTGGTAATAACTGGTATCCGTAGGAGTCAAGAACTGCGCTAGGCTCAGGGATGTTGCTGCTACACTACCTGACAGACCTGGTCCCCTCGCTCCTGGCAATCAAGTTCTGTTAGAGAGTGAACAAATGCAGAACGGAAGCAAGTCCAGGCCCCTTATGCTGATTTCCACAGAGCGCGTCGCTGCCTGGGACTAGCGGAGTGCTCTATTAGTGGCTGTAGAGGCCAAAAAAAGCCCCCTTGGAGAGGAAATTGTGCAGTTGAAATGAAATAGGAGTCAGACATTAAAATAACAGCAGAAGAAGAGTAAAGACAAAAAGGGGCGCCGCGGAAGAAAAGCTCTGAAACGAGAAATACTTCAGTTTTGGAAAGAAAGCAATCTCACTGCAGTGTCGAAGCAATATGCAAAGCGTGGTGTGGGGCGCATGTCTCCAACCCCAGCACTAGGCAGGTGGAGGCAGGGGGTTGCTGGGAGTTCCAGGCTGTCCTGGCATAGATAGCGAGTTCAGGACCAGTGTGCACTACAGAGGGAGACTCGTGTCTCATACATAAAGTAATAAATAAATGAACAGATAAGTAGATAAATGAGAGGCAGAAAAAAGGCAGCTTGCAGCCAGAAATGTGTCAGAGAGGGAGGCAGGATAACCACCCGGGAGACCATGAAGGCCAAAAGTTCTTGATTTTAGAATAGATGCATTGGGAAGCCATGGGCAAATTTGACTAAATCAGTATTATGATTTGATGTATGCTGTTTGGCCAGTGAGTTGTAGGGGGAGACAGTGGACTCAGGAAGACCAGCTAAATGCTGAATAAAGTTTTTCAGGAGACTGATAATAATGTATGGCCGAATGCTCTAATAAAGATAGGATAAAGAGAAAACGTTTGACATGTACGTTGGCGCTAAATACATGAGTGTATTGCAAGAGCTTGAGTGAAAAAGAGTCAAGTACTTGAAGGTGTTGGCTGAAGCAGCAGGGAGTGTGGTAGGCACAGAGGCACCTTTGTTTGGATGGGGGGGTAATTGGGAAGAGAGAAAACAATAGACAGCTGGGGAAGGATTTGTTTGTTTGTTTGTTTGTTTGTGGTACTAAAGAGAGAGCCCCAGGCCTTCACACTGAGGTATATCCCCACCCCACCCCAAGCCCTGCTTGGGATTTTGCTTCAGGCTGGTCTTGAACTTGTGATCCTCCCAATTTAGCCTCCCAGAATTATGGGATTACAGACCTGTGCCATTAGGCTCAGAGTCTAGTAAATATTTTAAAGACAAATTTTTTTGAACTGCTACTACAACTCAGTGATAGTGAAGGTATTAGGAATTAGAAAAAAAAAAAAAACTCCATCATTCACTCTGGGACATGAAACAGTTCACTACAGGGCTTCACATCTCCATTTCTTCTCCTGTTCAATGTAGGAATTATTATACTATACCTACTTATTGGAATTGGTTTAAGAAGGTGCCTCACACGTAATATAATAAACACGGGTGATTACGGTCAGAGACAAACCATGGTGCGAGGGTGGTCAAGGTCAACATTTTCTCGCCCCTTGCTAGTTTGCAGGCACTTTGATATTTGTGAATTATTCCTATGTCACGTCTGGAATTCTCTGCATGTCTGCCTGGAAAGCTTAAAAGCTTCTGGCAAGCCCCTAGGGGAGATACAGAATGTTTATCTGTCCAAGTGTCAGTACCAATTTATCTCAGTGATATGCCGGTGAAATATTAATAACCAAATAAATGCTGATCACTTGACTTTGCATTTCCCTGCTCTCTCTCTCCTATTTTGAGACCTGATCTAGTTTGAAAAATGAATTATCTTTTCCTTTGTTAAAGAAAACAGTTTTATTTTAATCATTAGAGCTTTTATAAGATTTGGTTACATCACACATCTCACACATACAGTTGTGTTTGCAGATTGCTCAGAAAGGGAGGATGACCAGCTTAAAGTATGTCACCTTGAAAGTGTGTGGCAGTGACACATAGAACCCGACGCTATAGGCGAATAAATTGGGGAATTAAATCCTGTCCTTTAAGATAACTTTATCTCTACTTAATTGATCTGAGATTAGATTTAGGACTTGTATTAAATTGTCGCTCATCACAATTATTTTTAAAATTTAAAAGTCTAAAATGCAACCAGGATTTCAAATTCTTGGGCTTTGGGGTAGATAGAGAATGCCTAGTGTAGATAATGCAAGCTAGGTCAGATTTCCTAGTGGAACATAAAGAGTGTTTAATACAGATTAATAAAAATGGCTCCAAGATAGACATTGATCATTATAATGTAAGTATTGAGTTTGTTTGATATAGTACTCTTTTTTTGAATTAACTTACTTTTGAATTGCACATAAGTGTGTGTGTGTGTGTGTGTGTGTGTGTGTGTGTGTGTGTGAGTGTGTGTGTGTATGGTTCTGGGTTAGAACCTCGGGCCTCATTCGTGCTAATAAGCAAGTGGTTTATTGCAGAACTATATGTTCCGCCCTTGAATATTATTAGTGAATAAAAATTTTGTTTTTATGACCTATGACTTGCATAAAATGATATTACTTTACATAATGAATTATATGCCCCTTTGAAAATTGATTATGAAATCCCAATATTAAGTTGCCAGTGTTTGGTTACACTGTTAATTATTTTGAGAAAATTTCAGAAACTGTGGGACAATTTATTTTCTGATGTCTATTATATTTGTCTAAAATGATTGTGTGTGATAAGAAAGTCTTAATGTGAGAGGGTAAGGTGCATGGATTACATAAATGTCTAAATAGCAATCTCACAATGAGGTAAGTTTATAAACATTTAGAGTAGTTATTGAGCATGTATATATGTAATCTTACTGTGGAACTGAAAAGAACATAAATGGTAGCAAACATGTTTGTCTTCACTCTGCAAAAAGAAACAGATGTTCAGAAATGACTGCAGGACAATAAGGGCAAAAACCAGAGGCATTTTTTTTTTTTTAGCAGCAACTGCATTACTGAAAGGTAATGAATTCATCATGTAACTTTATGCCATCGATAATAATGGAAAAAAATTAGTTCGTTACTGAAATTAAGGCAGTAAAGCCTAAAATATTCAAATATTTGTACTGAAATTGTTAAAATAACGTCACCAAACAGCATAAAGAAAGTTCTTACTGGTATAGCAGAGCAGAAAGATAAATACCCAAATACAAAATTTGCCACTGACAGGTGGCATTAACCCCTGAAAAAGGATGAAATTAAGAAAATCTGGGTACTGTGTATGAATTTGGGACTAGGCTGATATAGGAAGGCAGAAAAGAGTACTTAAAATTTTGAATCTAGTCTTCGGTACAACTTTAAAAATCTTGAGAAATCACATGCTGGAGGACAAAATTCAACAAAAATAACTTGGGAGTTTTATTATGAGGCATTTCCCCACAAATATCTCAGGATAAATCAAGCCAAGCACACGTGCTTGAGCTTCCTCACTTTGCTTACACAAGAAGCAGAGAGCGGTACCGCGGAAGCCACGCAGACCGGCAGGCCACCGTCACCCGAACTCACAAGGCTACACCAAGACGCAGCGTGCTATCACTCTACTACCTTTTCAATGGCGAGAATAGCTCAGTGCAGAAAGAACACTCCAGGCAGTCAGAGGAAACAAGCACTTAGAAATGGATAGAGAAGAAATAAATTATTTTAAACTGCAAATACATGGAAGTTCAAAGCAAAAAACGTTGTTCGATTTAAAATTCCCAAGACATACACAAAGTCATAAAAAAGAAAAAAATAGAATCCCTTAACGTGTAGGTTCTCCATGCCTTTCTGGTGGTATTCTACAGTGTGTGCAGATGTCCACTCAAATTCCACACCTTTCATTCCTTCAAAGGCAGGCAGACAGGTGGACAGACAGACACACAGATACACCCACACCCACACTCAGGTACCTACTTAGCACCTCTGCTTCGGTTTCTGCTCTTCCCTAGCACGATTGATCAGTACGGCTTTCTCTTTCCAGCTTCTAAAATGAGTTGATAACCAGAGAAAATACACACTCAACATGTAGTTTCAATCTGCTGGCTTAACCAAAATCTTGGGATTTTATAAAGGTTTTCGTTAGCAGGAAATGGAAAGGAGACAAAAGAAAACAGTACAGCCCGTGCAGTAGGTGGAGAGGTCAGAGTCACCGACGGGAACATTGTGTAGAGGATTTACACCTGGCCGTTTAAGGAGCGACAGCTTAGTTCACTGCATCCCGAGTCATAAATATTAAGTAAAAGAAACCAAGTTTTAAGTTCTTGTGGCTGTGTTCACATTCCATCTGTGCTTTACGCTAGGTGTTTGCGCTTGGGTGAAATTCTAAGATCTCTACACTTTTAGATTCCAAATGAAAGTCGTGTTGTATGGTATTTTTCCCCTGTATTTTATTTAGCCTAATTTTCGGGTATATCCATGTTGTCAAGAATGGCATGACTGCTTGCTTTAAAGAGTAATATTTGATTGTATATGTAGGCCCCATTTCTTTTCTCTGCTCATCTGTCCACGTAGATGTTGCCTCACTCCACACCTTGGCGGCCTTCATCTAGTGTGGAATGACCCTGGGAGTGCAGGCCTGGGCGAGTATCACACTGTTTTTGTGGAGCAGTTGCCTTATAAGTCACTGACTGTGTGAGTTCCTTTGTCTCCACATCTGTGTATCACCTATTATCTTTCGTCTTGATAATTATTCAAATGAATGGGAGGGCAGGGAGGAGAAAAGGAGGTAAAGATCATTAAGATGTAATATGCATATTTGCTAGTTCCTCAAGTTGAATGTAATTATTATGTATTGCAAATGTTAAGAGAAAGAATCTTGGGAAACTATTCAAAAATACTTATTCAAAAGACAGAAGCAATATCTTGTTGTGGCTTTAATTTGTATTTCTCCAATAAATTATATATTTCATATACTTGTTGTCATTTGTATATTGGCTTTTCAAAAATGTATATTTAGTCCTTTAACCCATTTTTAATTTAGTCGTGTCCTTTCTTACTATTAAGTTGTTAGGATTCCTCATATATTTTGCAAATTAACTCCTTTTTAAATGTCCAATTTTCTCCCATTCTGTAATTTATCTCTTCATTAAGTTATTGTTTTCTTTTGCTGTGCAGAAGTTTTTCAGCTTGATATCATGCTATTGGTCTATCTCTGATTTGAAAAAATTATTTGTTTCTGTCCTGGGGAATGTTTTGATGCCTTTGAGAAGAAGCTGTATTTTGCTGCTATCGCATAGAATGTTCTCCTTGAACAAACAGTTTCCTTGCTACTTTATTATTGGTAAATGTGATATTTAAGTTCTGTATTGTTAGTATAGTCTCTCTCCCCTAAATCATTAACATTTGTCATAGACATATAGACATGCTCTGATGTGGATGAGCATGTTATGGCATCTTAATTCGCTCCTTTATCACTTTAATAAAATTGTCTCCTTTTACAATATTTGACTTAAAGCTGACATTGTCTGATGGAAGTATAGCTATTCCTGCTCTTGTTTGGTTGGCATTTGCATGAGATACATCTTTTTTCTTGTTCTATTTTAAGTCTATGTATGTCCTTATGGGTGAAAAAGTGAGTCTCTTCAAGGTAAGATGTAGTTGGATCTTCATTTTCACATATTGAAACACTGCTTTTCATTTGATGACAGGTGAAGTTAATTCATTCAGATTCAAGGTAATTTTGATTGGTATCAACTTAGTAGTGCTATTTTGTTTTCTGGTTGTTTTGTCGACCTTTGTTTTTCCTCTTGTTGTCTTGTGTGTGCTTTTTCTTTTTTTTCTTTTTTTTTTCTTATTTATTTGAGACAGGTCTTGGTCTGCAGATTAAGCTGGTCCTGAACTTACATATAGCTCAAGGTATCCTCAGATTCACAGCAATCCTCCTGCTTCAGCCTGCTGAGTGCTAGGATTACAGATGCGCTCCTTTATGCCCAGCTTGTGTGGTGCTGGGAATCAAGATCAGGTCTTTGGTGCTTGCTAGACAAGTGCTGTAACTACTTTTCTTCCAGCGCATGTCTGGTGATGTTGAGTTCCTTTTTGTGTCTATGGCTTGTTACAGATTTTTCCTTTGTGGGTGTCACAAAGCACAAATAAATCATCATGGAGTTATATTGGCTATTATTTTAAGATGATAAGTTGACTTTAATCACATACAAATACTAAATTTGACTTCCTATTTTATGTCACAATTTTTTATTTTATATAGTATGTACCACAACGAAGTAGTGTAGCTATTATTGTTGTAATGGTTTTGTCTATAAACTTTGATAATTTTGCGTGGAATTTCTTCAGCTATTATTATGCTATTTTCATTTATGCAGAGTGGATCAAATTGATGCTTCTTTGGCGGGGCAGCACTATGCTACTGTCTTGCGGATGCCATCCTTTTCATTATTCAACCTTATTCAACCTTTCTTTGATAGTTTCTATTGCCAAAATAAGGCTATCTGGGTGTTTTACTAAAGCTGGAATTTCTCACCCATTGCATGTACAGATGATGCTTTTATTCCTTTAATCTAATTATATGCATATTCAGCCACTTTTATCTTTTAGCTGTTTTATTTTCCATTGGATCTTTGCTCATTGTAATTTCTTACATCTATTTGCTTGTTCACCTGTTCTCTTTTTGAATATACACAATGTATTTAGTGTCTAGAGTAGATCATAAAATGTGTAGCTCTTTCCATAGTTTAGTTTTAATTAATATTTTATACTTTGTTTAAAAATTATATCCTTTATAAAACACTTTAGATTATTCTTCATGATTAGCTATTCCTTTTCTGGACTCCTGTAAGCTTACGTATACTTCTTTGTAGTAAGTTTAGTCATTATCAAATGACGCTAGGGAAAAGTGATTTCTCTCCTATCTGACTTGTCTGTAACTTTTAGATAAAGCATTTTAGTCACTTGGTATTTGATGACTTGCTTCTTTATAAGAAGATAAGATTAATGTCAATATTAAATTATGGTTGAATTATTAAAATTTAGATTAAAATTAAATATTAATATTAAATTATAGCAGATCTATTAAAATCAGAGTTCAATTAAATGCTCTTATATCCTTTGATTGTATGATTGTGGTGGTATGGTAATTTATAAATAACCATTTTTATCTAAAAAAATTTAATGTAAGAATTGATACATTTTCTCCCCACTTTTATTAGTGTGTGATACTCAGTGGTTGCATTGAACTTGGGTATTTTGTGCCTTTATATGTTGTGTCAAAATTATAAATCTTTTCCTCCCCCTTATTTGCCCCCATTTTTTTCTATGAAATACCTGTATTCTCATTAGAGAAATCATACTATATTTAACCTTCTGAATTTGAGTCACTGAACTAAGCATTATGGCCTCACATTGCATCCATTTACCTGCAAAACCTCAAATTTATCTGTGTTTACGGAAGAAGAGTATTGCATTGTGTACATATACCGCAAGTTTTGTTTCCACGGGTCTCTTGATGGATACTTTGGTGTCTTCCACAATGTAGTTATTATTAGTTGTGTTGCTGCAAACACGGGTGTATATATATATCACTATTATATGTTGCTTTTAACTTTTTTTGGAAAAATACCCAGAAGAGGTACTGCTGGATCAAATGGAATACTTATTTTCGTTCCTTTATTATAATATCCCAAAGTTTTAAGGGTACCCTAGGCTTAGTTTTTGAGTTCTCACTTAGTGTCTTCATGTCTTTGTGTTAGTGGCTGAGGTTAGTGCCACTGAAGACTTGTGAATCTGAATGTTTGCAGCAACTCAGGTTGCAGTCTGTTGAATTGCATCTGCTATGGTGGTTGACCAGTGTACTTGAGTGTGGCCTCTCTGGCTTGGGCTTCTCACAGCATGGTAATTAGCTTCTGACAGTGTCATATAAAGCAAAATATTAGAGAGACTCCGAAACTCTCAAGTTTCCAGCAGTTTGGCATCCAATGCACTCTATTGTTCAAAGTGTGTCACAGGACCAGGAAAGGCTGAACGGAAGTGGATGACACAAAGGTCAAAATACCCTTAGTGTGGTTTATTGCTGACCGTCGTTGGAGACTAGATACTACTGTTCTCAGCTGTCTATCATGTCCTTTCCAATAGGATATACCCTCCGCTCTCAAGGCACTCAGAGATTCAGACATGGTCACATTGGTTTTGAGATTGAAGTCCACATTATAATCCTCATGGCACCTAGGTGGTAATAAATCTCCTTAAAGATGCATTTTGATTTCTTCTGGATGCTCTAAGAAGTTACTATAAATTTAGTGGCTTAAAACAAAGGAATTTATTCCAATGTCTATCTGGAGGCAAGATTTATAGATATACCTAGAAGACTATACAGATGAAGTCAGAGGACTATAATAAGTCTGAACTGAAAAGCACATTTGTTTACACATTGCAACTTCTAGAGACCATTGCTTTCTTGGCTTGTGGTTTCTTACTCCATCTTCTAACCAACATAAATAGCACTTTCTCTTTGATGCCTAAAAGAATGCCTGCAATTATTTTAGGCCTGCCCAGAAAATCTACCCAGGAATTTCGTCTTGCTATTACTACATACATCTGTGAAGTTCATTTGGTCGTGTCGGTTACCATATTAGCATTCTGGAGGTTAGAACATAAACATTTTTGACCAACACAAATAATTTAATTTCCAGTGTGGTGTTGGTAGGATAGTATTGCTTTTTATTTGAATTTAGCTTATTGAAAAGATTATTCTACTACACAATGACGACACAAGGATAAGACAAATGAAATCACCATTCTTCTTCAAGAATAACTGGAATGGTAGCACATATCAACGGACCTATCCGTAAGAGCACTTACCAGACACACATCAGCCCTGCCTTAATTAGATCGCAGTAGTATGACCCGGAAGTTGTTCTTCAAGGCCTGTGATTGGTCTCATTTTGACATCAGACTCTCAGGTTTCTTTTTACAATTATTTGTTTATTTTTCCAAGAAATGGACTATATTTGTATCTGAAAACTTTCTCAGTTTTATTTCTACATGTAAATGTATTGAATCTAAAAGGATTTAATTTTGAACTATCTGTTCATCTTACTGCACATTAGGGGTGCTTGCTTAAATATGATAAGCTTAAAATTTTTTTGCAGTTTTTCTGTGAAAGTCAATGAAATACTTAGACACAAACCATGACTATGTTTTTGGTTAGATGTCTTTCATACTAAGCTTTCTCTTGTTAGGATGAGTTGTATCAAATCTTCTAAAAGTTTTGGAAGAATTTCTGTTTATTTGAGAGACAGTAAGAGACAGTCTAAGTTTTTCCAAGTCTTAACAGAGGGTTTAATGGCTACACAATAGACATAATGTTAATAGATCTTGCTTACTGTGAGAGCCTTTTGTCCTGAAAAGAGATGAAAATGCAATGCAATTTTAAACTAAGGAACCCTTGACCTCCTTTTATTTCTTCTAAATTTTGCTTGAAAATAGAATACCTTTTTAAAGCTTATTTTTCTCTATCCATATATTATCATGCATTGTTTTAGAACACCAGTTGGCACTTGCAGCTTTTGGCTGGAAATATCCCTGATCAAATGTACTAGTTTATTTGGTACATTGTCTACATTTTATCATAGGCAATATTGTTATTAAATAATCCATCATTTTATAAAAAGGATAATCCTCCCTTTATCTTTGAAGAAAAATTTCCTTACTGCTCTTCCAACCGGAGTGTTTTCTTGAGGTAATTAATTTTTAAAATTGTACCACCTCATTTTAGAGTTCAGTTTTTCTTCAAGTAATTTCTGTTCCATATTAAACCATCTATAAATGTATACCCAAAGACATTACGGATTAGTTTTTCTTCTGCTTTTATGATGTGACTGAGATCAAGTGAGTAGTTCTCACTTGGATTCTCTCCTAAAGTTGCCATTATTGGATGGCAGTTGAGAACAAAAGACTCAAACTATCTGTTCTCAACATATATAACTCGCATAACAGCCAACGAGTGTTGGTGCTCTTGGTTTCAATCTGGGCCACCTGCTAAAATGACTTCTGAGGTGATAAAAGATCTGCACAGAATTGTGACTACATTTTGAGAGTCAATTTTACAAGAATTTTTTTAAGACAATGTATAAAGACCACTAACCTTATGACTTACCTAAATGGTGTTCTGTTGGTTAAAAGCAATTCTTGGGGCCAGCCCATGTTGGATCAGAGAATACTACACCACACCATGAGCATTAAGAGGTGCACAGAACTTAAATACCATATTAGGGATACTTTGTTAATAGCACATGAAAACTAGTCTCTTAACTATGGCTATTAAAATATAATTTATTGAATGCCTTAATTTTTCAGGGTGCCTAAATTGTGATACAATTTTGTTGAATGGTTTTTAGTTTTATAGGAATAAAAGTATTTTCAAAAAAAAAGAAATTGACTTTTTGAGGTAAATGATTAACACCTAAACACCCAAATAATTTACTTATATTTTATTTTGATAAGATAAATCCATTCCCTTTTTTTGAGATAGGGTCTTGCTGTGTAGTCCAGGCTGGTACTGAACTCACTCTGAAGTTCAGGCTAGCTAGCTTGGACTCAGGGCAATCCTCCTGCCTCAACCTCCCAAGTGATGGGATGACTTTATAACTCACCAACACATGCCTAGAAATGAGCTTTACTAATAACCTAGGCAGCCATTAAGCCAATCAAGTTGTCAATCCAGTTTAATTGTTATATCAGTAAACAGGTGTGCACCACTATGCTTGGCTTAAGTGGTGCTGGGGAATTGAACCCAGGGACTCATGCTTGCTAAATCCACTGTCAATAGTGTCAAGATTTACTGGAACCAAACCTTAGAAAACTTTTCATTTTACTGAATGTCCTCATTCATTTATGCTGCTGTGACAAAGTACTTGAAACTGGGCAACTTATACAGGCAAACGTTTACTTCGTACATTTCTAAGGGCTTAAAGTTCAAGAGCAAGGTAGCAGGTTCAGTGCTTGCTAAGGGTAAGCTCTTTCTAAGGTTAATCTTTGCTTCCAAGATGGCGCTTTACTGTGGAATCCTCTACAGGGGATAAGCGCAGTGCCCTCCCATACAGAGAGGAAAGAGAGGAGGAAGGGTCTATGCAAGTTCCTTCCAGTGCTTTTATCAGAGATTAGTTGATTCATATCGAAACCACAGCATAGCACCCACAAAGGATAAGTGCTGATTATAATGGGCAAAATAGAAGTAAGATCAATAACAGAAGGAAAAAAAAATTGATTTCTTCTGTTATTTAAGTGATCTCCTTTGGTCTTTTTAGACTTTCTGGATAATTTTGTGATATATTAGTAGCTATTAAAATTCAAAGAAAAGACAAATGTAAAACCAACATATTTGATATAAAACATGTTAGATTGATCAATGAAAAAGAAAAATCACTACGTATATTTAATACATTAACTAGAATGTTTGAGAAACATTCTAAGAAACCTTCTTTTATGAAAATCAGAGGTTTTATGAGGTGCAGATTTTTACTTATTTCTGAAATATAAAAACTGATAAAATATCCTGAAATAGGGTCACACAATATAGAACAAAACCTAAAATTAGATAAAATTATCCCATGATTGCATGTGAAATAAAGACATTTGGGCTTTATAAATTTTTTTTCCAAAACTTACTGTAAAAATATTTACTAGTACAAATTGTTCTTATATAAGGATGTCAATACAGGAAGAGAGTATATGCAGAATTTCACAACCATTAAACTCAAAAGTATTTCATAATGTTGAAAAACTCTCTTCTATAAGATTTGTGTTACAACTGAAATGAGCCAATCAGCCAAATGGCAGAAAATCCATGAAAGTTTCACTGTGAAGAGTTTTGCTTATAGGTGAATTTTTTCTTCATTAAAATTTAAAACAGAAAGACCTAATATTCAGAGTAAACTAAGGACTTCTTTTTGACCACAGGCACACTTTCCTTGCATGTGTTCTATTTCATTCCCTGCATTTCATATTTCTTTGGGACAAAAAGTTGCTAAAAGAGTGTGTTGAATGATCTTTGCTTCTTTCAGCATCAGAAAATAGAGTAGAGTGTACATACGTTTTCAGTAATTTGCTTGAAGAATTGAAATAGAGCATGCATTTTTCTGCTGGACATATACTGCAAAATATACTGAAATTTATAGATTTTAAGTCCAACCTAATGGTCAAATGATTATTTAGATTTACAAATATTCAAATTTTATCTTTGGATGATCTCAATAGGCCTGTTTTATTTAATAGGGAATTAAATCATATCTTCCACATGGGAACAAGTCTTGGAAATTCCTTAAAACACTCTTTTCATTTTACAAGACTTATGTGAGGTTTACTTTGAGAATATGGTTTCTAAACCAGAGTTACACCATCCCACATCTCCTTCCTGGCTCTGTATGGTGCTCCTTTAAGCAAAGCATTGATTTCTACGAATTTACCAAGTACTTTAATATGCACTGTAGGGCTCAGGCATGGAGATCAGGCTCAAAGGCAAAAAGGAGGCCCTGGAAAGATGGATTAGTCACCCACGATTGTGGGATAATAATTCAATTTCTCATGAATTGTGAAAGCTAATATATTCCAAAAGGTGAATCTTGGTTTTATTTTTTATGAAGATTTTTGGGTGGATATTCTTGATTATCTGGTCTTTGAAATTTAAAGACACGATTGAGAAAATCAGTTGAATTTCAGCTCAAGTTTCCTTTACTTTAATTTGACCTTCATCACGAATATAAAGAAGTTAGGATGCTCCTAGGATCTGGAAACCTGTACCTGTGAGAGCAGACTTCAATTTAAAAGGATTATGCTCCCAAATGCCAGAGCTGCCAGCAGCTATCTATGGGAAGCTGTTTTGGGACATTGTTCCTAAAATTATTGCTTCTAGCAGATGGCTTATGCACGAGTGAGGATGATTCAATACTTAAAATGATGAAAAAGATGGGACTTTTGGGGGTGAAAGAGTCACAACACCTAACATTCTCAAAAACCTCGTACTGATATAAAACCTCAACAGTTAAGACACTAATGGCAAACTACTTCCCTACATTTTCTCATAAAATGTCCTTATCCCCTTTCCTGATATGATTGACGAAATTGTGAAATATTATTGAAATTTCTAGACTTTTTTCAAATACTACACTTTTTGTTCCCACGTGGGCTCTGATTCATTTACTTCCAATTGTAATATATGTCATGACAACTAATGTCAGATAATGGCTTGCTCTCTGCTGAATGCTCAATAGTTTATTGAGACAGTGTCATCCTCATTAAAATATACCTAGGAAAGGAGCACTGTAGTCAGAACTTCCAAGATGGTTACAACAAATTACTATTGTTGAACCCAAGAGGTATAGTATAATTTCCTCTTTATACTTCCTTTATTTCCTTCAAGGACAATTTTCCCCCTACAGACATAGCTGTTCTCTTAAGTTTCTTATTGTGTCCTGCTTAAAAACTTAAGGTTTGTTTTGGTATTGTACTTTTTAAACCCAAACCACATGCTATAACCTCATTTTCCAACAATTCTGTTGAGAATTGAAAATTGAAAGGAAGCAAGCTATACTTTAGACAAGTGTGACAAGAGAACTGAAATCATGAGTGTGGAGTGCAACAATTGCTGGGTGAACAGCAGATCAGCCCAGTGCTACTCTTGATATTGTAAGTGGGCATGTGAAGAAATGTCAATTAGAAGAGAGCAGATCAAGGCTAAACATACATTTAAACAATCTTCAATCTTTTATTTATTAATATAGGTACATAGTCCTTCAATTGTAAATAAATACTGATTATTCTTTGCAAAATATAGTTGATGATCAAACCATGTTTCTTACTCTCTTAACTTGTCAGTCAAAGTAGTTTCTATCACCAGAGTCGAAGATAGTATATTAAAGGGAAAGAAAAGATAATATTTTAAAAATTAGGCTATGAAAGAGTGTTAATTCAAACACATGAGGCAGTGTTGTCTGATAGCTACAGGTGTAGAGCTGGAGTTGCCTGCCTTACTTTCTCTATGAAGAGTGATTTTTAGTCATTGTGATCCTTCCATCCAGCCATGATATGTATCCTGAAGGATGGATCTATTTCAACTTTTTTCTTTATATAATTAACTTTGTTGACTTCTCCTTAAACAAAAATTGATGGTTAAAATTATGCAAATACTGATAATGTAAAGACTAAGTATTTTATTATCTTTTCATAGCTTGTAAGCTAAATATTTGACAGTGAAATGCTATATGGAGTCCTTTATCTGTGAGATAAAGATTTAGCCAATGCAGTGTACAGAGCTGGTGTAGAAGCTGGATTATCATCCAGGCCTTCTTGAAGTTCTGGCTAGCGGGATTTTGAAATGTGTCCTAGGGATAAGATTCTTTCTTGTGACTGTGATGCTATTGTTCAGCCTGCTTTGACTATTTAAGAACAATTTGATTCAAAGCTGTGACCTTTGCAGAGACTATGTCAACTTGAGGCAATCAGGGACCACACCTGAATTAGGGTTTGAGAACCATGCCTAAATTGGGAATTGGGGACCAGCCTGGATTAGAGCTTGAGTGATTTGCGGGCCAGCGAATGAAGGAAGAGCACCCACCTAGATGTGGGAGGCCCAGCTGGAACTCGAATAGGTATACAAAGAGGGAAGAAGGAAGATTGTTACAGCTCCTTCCTCCGTTAAAGTTCCCACCTTCGCAATTGCCTACCGCTGCAGATCTTCATCACAGATTCGTTCTGGTCTCAATTTGCACCTGTCTGCCCGTTGCTGATCTTCAGTCACCGTTCTTTAGGATCCAGTCTTCGCCATTGCTCTTTGAACATCCAAGATCCGCAGCAGACTCTCCCTGGCTGTCCTGCAGTCCCGGGTGGGAGCTCCACTTTGTGGCTGAGCAGCCATCAGACACTCTCACTCTTACATGTGCAGGCCGCCATCTTGGACTATCTCTATCCTCGGATTTGTAAGCCTTCCTAATAGATCCTTTTTGTTATAATTTCTGTAAATTCTGCCTTTTGAAAGAACCCATACAAATACAATGGTGAACATTTTTAGTTTTTTGAGAATCTGGAGTACTGATGATCATGGTGGCTTATCCAGCAGGAGTGTGTCTAGTCAGCCCAGGAGAAGATCCTTGGATTATGAGTTTCACTGTGCTTATGCTATGGCTTGTATTTACCCCCGCACCCCATCAGTCTTATGTGTCTAGAATGTGATGGGGTCTTGGAAGTGCTGCTGTAATTAGTAGACTCAGTCATTGACGGTTGAGTAGATGAACAGGCAGTTAGTAAGTGGGGCCTTGTTGTTGCAGGTGGTTCTCTGGAGGTGTGAGTTAGAATAGAGGATTTTTTTTTTAATCCCTGGCTCCCCTTCCCTGTCTCTACTTTCTGGCCACCTTAGTTAGAACAGATGTCCTCCACCTGAGCTTTTTTTTTTTCCCACCATGCCCCTTTTGCCTTGAACTATGGACTGACTCCTCTAAAAATATGAGCAGAAATAAAGCTGTCCTGCTTCATGTTGAGATTTTCTGGTATTTTATGCCAGCAATGGGAAAGTGACAAAGAGAGCTTACCTGTTACCATCCTGTGAAGTGACAGAATATATCTTGTTCTTTTTTTGGTTTCTATAATGCACCATAGTCTAAGACTGCCTTTGAGTCCTGTGAATTTTTGAAGCAAATCACTGAAACTGTAATGATTAATGTCAATTGTCATGCAGATTACTAGACTGTCTATAGAAGATTAAAAGATTTTTAAGAGATTACTAGACTTTTTAGAGAAGAGAACCATAATTATTAGGTTTATATATTTATTTTTGTTTTATATTTATGTTTTTATATTTACTTTATTTAATGTATTATATATATATATATATATATATTTTGGAGTGTGAGACATAGTGGTTTTCTAAAGAAGAGGGAGTTATGGACAAAATGTTTGAACATAGATAGACATCATGAAAATGAAAACCTAGAAATTAGTAATTATTCAAGATTAACACATGCGGTGCCAATACCTAGCCCTAGCTGCCATCTGAGAATAAAGTTTTCACGTTGCTCTGGTGAATGACCATGACTATTAACCCTGATTTGTCAGCTACATTGCATTATGAAACAATTAGTAGATTAGTGAAGTCCATTACTGGGCATAACCAGGTGGTTTTGGAAGTGTAGACCTAGGGTACTATGAGTGGTGTCTCACCCACTGCCCTCTGGCACCATTTGCCTGCTAAGCTTCCTGTCACCATGCACTAAACAGCCTTACTTTGCCACTCCCATCTGCCATGATGTTTGGGCCTCTGAGCCTGTCTGTGATGTACTGGACCTCTTGAAGCAATGAGCTACATTAAACTTGTCCTCCTTTAACTTGAGGCGGTGGGATATTATGCATCAGTATTGAGATAGTTTGCTAGCACATGGACCTTGTGCACAAAATTTTGTTTTGCAATCTAAAAATATGTTTACTCTGTTTAAAGTGTGTTGTAAAATTTTTGGTTAAAAACTTGAAGTGTTAAATCTTCTAGCTTGACCTTTTAGTACATGTTTTGTTTTCCTAGTCATGTACATGCATCATTGTACTAATAATATATACATTAGAAACAATGAAATAAAAAAATTAAAGAATAAATTAAATATAAACTTTAATATTCTTCTCAACTTCTAATAATTGTTTTGAACCCCTGTGAGATAGATATGTGAACTCTTCTACCTGCAGGCCTTAGTCTTGGTTTCTGGAAAAGCTCAATTGTACATTATGAGCTGACCTTGAGACGTGTCTGGGTACCAGAAAATAGGAGCATGTGCAAGAACATCAGAAATCTAAGTGATAATGAAACCATTTGCGGAGTTCCCAGCGTCTTAGTCATTTTTGTGTCATTAGAGTATAATACGTAACACCAGCACCTGGAGAAGTATTTTAGCTCACAGCTTCATAGGTTTCATTCAGTTCGTGCACAGTCAACCACTTTCACTGGTCAAAAAAACAGTAGCAGAAGAGCTTGGCAGAGTGATCTGGCTGAAGAAAGTTGTCCACAGCATGGTGATGGGAAGCAGATAGTGTGGGGAGGAGCTAGGAGCGAGAATGTGTCCTTGCAGGCCGTGTCCCAGTGATCCAGCCCTTCTGATCAGGCCTCAACTCTTAACAGCACATGAAATCATCAGTGAATTAAATACTGTTGAATGTGACACTTCCATAATCCAGTCACTTTGCAGATATGTGAGCTGTGGCAGACACCCCAGTTGCAAACCCTCCAAGTTAGGAAAAATAATTAAACATCAAAATAAAACCCATTATCTTATAATTTTAAATATTTTAATAATAACAAATCATTACCTCAGACTTCTATAAATAAATAATGAGCCAGGTAACTTTAAAAGAGAGGTTCTCCCTTACAGCCTCTCACATAAAGTAACTACTGCTCATTGACGAGTGAGATGTGTGTTGACTAAGATACATATTGGTATAAAGTGGAGAAACTTGGCAATTATCATCTTTACAATCTAGTAAGATTTAACGTCATAGGTAATGGTAATGGGGTATATCAACACCATGTCCTTTCTGATGTGATATACTGAGAAAAAAAAAACATAACATTTTTTTTTGGTATTCCACCCCATCCCAAAAAATCTATCTGCAAAGAAAATCTGACAAATCGCAAATGAGAAATTTTCTACAAAATTGCAAACTTGTGTTCAGTAAAACATGAGAAAGTCACTGCTATAAGTTGAGTATTTTCAGGTGTTGAAAATTTGATCTCTGGATTTTAATGGTATTTGAAAGTAGGGCCTTTGGGAAGTAATAAGGGTTAGGGGACATCGTGAGAGTGGCATCTGATGAAGGCATTTAGTATAGATAGATGAGAGACCCAGGTATGCACTCTTGTGCTGTCTTCCATGGGATGTCCTCCCTCATGTTAAAATACAATAAGACTTCCCCTGGGTGCCAACATGACACTATTCCTGTGCTCTTGAGCAACCCAGCCTCCAGATCTGCCAACCAAATGAACTTTATACATTCGCTGGTCTCAGGCGTTTTGTTAGAACGGAACAGACTAAGGAGTGAAAAACAAGTTGACTGAGGAAATGCTCTAATTTTATGGAGAATAAAGGAATTTGATAACTAAATGCAACTTGTGATCCTGGATATATTAAGAGCTTTACTAGGATAATTGGCAAAATTTGAATGTGATTTATGACTTAGAAGGCGATTTAGTACATCGGTGTTAATCTCTTGATACTGAGGCTATTATTATGATGATGCAGACAAACATCTGCATTAGGAAGTATTAAATGATAATGGAATCATTATGCTTTTAATTCCCAGTCGACAGAGAAAAATACAGTGAGTGAATACACACACAAACACACAGAGAAAGAGGCAGAAGCGGTCAGAGGTGGAGAGAGAATACAAATGATGATGGAAGACCAAGGAAGAATTTAAGAGTATGCTAGAGACCTTCGAAGTATGCTGGGTCTGAAAACTTGAGTTCATTTCAAAATGAAGCCCTGAAGTATGTTTATCTTGGAATTTAGAAAACACGATATTTTGCCTTAGTAAACAGTTTTATTATATTGGCCAAGCATCATAAACTGGCACCTCCTCCAAGTATTAAAAAAACCGTATTTATCACAGCTATATACATGTCATTGAAAAGAACATTTTTAAAATAATATATTAACTGGAATATTTTAAAGTAGAACATGCATTCTCGTATTTCAGGAGGATCTATCTTTCCCCATTACTGCATAGTCAACCTTAATCACAGGTAATAAAATTTAATGCATACTACTTACTGCATCCAAACACTTTTCAAAGTACTTTTCATATTTTATTTTTCCCACATTTTATCAATAAGTACATATGTGATACATGATTTCTAAGCTGAACTTCACTGTTTTGTGCACATATATCAGATCTTAGTTACAAACTCCCTCTCCCTTGTTTGTCCCTCCTATACTCTCCTCTCTCCCACCAGTCCCCATTACCTCCCCGCTAATTTACCTCTATGAAATAACTGTAATCTGGGTTTCTCATATTAGAAAAACCATCGACATTTAACCTTCTGCTTCTGACTCACTTCAGTGAGCATGGTGGTCTCCAGTTGTGTCCATTTTCCTACAAAAGCCTCAAAATGATCTGTCCTTATAGACGAGTAGTACTCCATGGTGTACATGTACCACCATTTATGAATCTATTGGTCTGCTGATGGGTGTTTTGGTGACTTCCACCATTTTTTGCTTTTGTTGTGCTGCTATTTTGCTGTTGTTAGATGTGCTGCTATGAACATGGGTATACATGTATTTCCACTATATGATGCTTTGAACTCTTTTGGAAAGCTTCCCAGAAATGGTATCACTGGATCAAAGGGAATATTTATTTTCAGCCTTTTGAGGAACTTCCATACTGCCCTCCATAGTGGTTGCACCAGTTTACAATCCCACCATCAGTGTAAGAGGGTCCCTTCTCCACAGCCTCACTAACATTGATTGATATATGCTATTCTCTCTGGGGCTAGATGATACCTTGCTGAGACTTTGATTTGCATTTCTCTTCTGACTAAGGATGTTGAACATCTTTTCATGTATTTACTGGCCATTTGAACTTCTTCATGTGACAATTACTTGTTTGTTTCCATTGCCCATTTTTTAAATTGGGGCTTTACATTTGAGGGGTCTATTTTCTTCAGTTTCTTGTATATTCTAGTTATTAGCCTCCTATATAAGATATAGGTGGTAAAGTTTTTTTTCCCCCATTCTCTCAGGTCTCTCTACTCTGTAGATCCTTTTCCTTGCCATGTAAAAACTTTTTTAAAAATTTGATATAATTCAATTTGTTGATTCTGGAGGCTGTTTCCTTTGCATTGGGTGTCTTACTAAAGTCCTTGCCTATGCCTTTGTCTGTTAGGTTTTTGCCTAATTTGTCTCATAGAAGGCTCAGTGTTTCAGTTTTTAATATATAGGATTTGATCCACTTTGATTTAACATTAGTGCAGAGGTGTGTGCATGGTTTCATTCTTCTGCATGTAGATATCCAACATCATTTGTTGAAAGAGGCTATCCACTTCCCTGTGTATGCTTTTTGATCCCTTATCAAAGATCAGACAACTGAGAGGACTTGGGCTTGTCTGTGCATCCTCAGTTATGCTCCACTGGTCAGACTGTCTTTGTGCCAGTAACAGATATCTATATTTAAAACTATTGCTTTATATATAACTTGATGTCTGGAATCATAATGCCACCTGTTTTCTCTTGTTACACAGGATTTCTTGGCTATTCTGGCTCTCCTTTTGTTTCATATAAATTTAAGGATTGTTGGTGTTTTGATAGCAATTGTGTTAGAACTATATGCCAGTTTCGGTAGCATTTTGACTGTATTAATTCTGTCTATCCAAGAACAGCAGATATCTTTCCACTTTGTGATGTCTTCTGAAATTTAATTCTTAACTATATACAGTTTTCTTTGTAGATATCTCTCACTTCCTTAGTTAGGTTTACTTCTAGATAGTTAATTTTAAAATTAAATTTATTTGCTTTTTTATTAACAGTGTTATTGACTCATACTTTCCATGTCATGAAACATACTCATTTAAAGTGTATACTTTGTTATTTTTAGTGTTTTACAGAAATATGCAATCCTTAGTACTGATACTAGAATATATTTATCATTCCCAAAATAAATCACATACATTTCCGTATTCTTTAAATTACAATTTTGAGTAACCGCTAGTCTCTGTCTATGTTTAATATGTCTATATAGATTTCTATATTCTGGCCATTTTATATGAATGAAATTATACCAGATGCAAATCCTTTGTGACTTTTTTCACTTAGCTTTATGTTTTCAAGGTTCATTTATACTGAGCATGTATTTACGCTTCACTTCTTTTTGTTGCTCAATAGAATGTGCCATTACATGTATGTGCCACATTGACTTTCCCATCCGTGGGTCGGCAGACTGGGACTTGGATTGTACCTCTGTTTTGATGTCACGAATAATGTTAACATTTTTTTTTTTTTTTTTAGTTTTCTCGTGGCTAGGGCACACATTATGTGTCTTATAGTAACTTTATATTTAAAATTTTTGAAAAGCTGTCATATTGTTTCCTAACGAAGTACACCAGTGGGGTCCAGCTTCTCCACATTCTCACCAATATGTGTTAGCATTTGTCTTTTATTTTAGCAGCATAGGAAAACAAACAAGATCTCATTGTGATTTTGGTTTATTTTCCCAATGGCTAATGACACTGAACTTCTGCTCCTGTGCTATTGGCCTTTTGAATATATCTTTAGAAAACTGTTTACATTCTCTGCTCATTCTTAAATTGTGTTTTCTTCTTGTTGTTGAATCAAAAGAAGACTTTAAGTACTTTGAACGATGGTTCCTTATGAGATACATCTTTAAAATAGATTTTCCACTTCTGTGAATTGTCTTTTCACTTTCTTGATAGCAGTTAAGGCAGAAGAGTTTTCATTTTCATGAAATCCTATTAAGTTTTCTGTTGCATTTTTGTTTCTGTATGTAAGAAAACATGGCTAATCCAATATCACAAAGATTAACTCCTATACTTTGTAATGAACATTTTATAATTTTGACTATTAGTTTTTTCCCTATGATCCATTTTAAAGTTATTTTTATCCGTACTATGAGATCCATCGGAATCCAACTTAATGCCCATACAGAAATCAGTTCCCCAGCAATTTCTTGAATAGATATTTGATAGTAATCCAAGTGTTAAAAATATATGCAGAGGATCACATACATCCCCAATAATTACTAAACATTTGTTAAATGCTTATTCTTTTCGATTCTTTTTCCTCTTGATCTAATCTTATCAACTCATACTGTCATTCTCAAAGTGATATTGTGTTTGTGACAAAGAAAATGCAAGAGCAAAGATTTGCAGGGAAGGCATTTGAAGAATATACTGGTAAAATTTTTTAACCAAATCCACTGTGTTGTACCCATTTACATTGTAGCTGAAAATACAGTTCTTTCAGTAGAAATACTTCAAAGTCAGACTTCCTAGGTTGAACTCTGGAACCTTTCCCAGATTTCAAAGATTTTCAACATTCCCTTGGTAAAAGTACTCTCATTTAAATGAGCGGAATCCACAATAATCTAATCTCTTAGCTTGTGCACTTTAGATTAGAGGTACTCATCAGAGCAGTCCTAAGTCACAAGGCAGTGTTTAGTGCTAATCTTTAATAGATGTCAATAAAATAGTCTCCCTCGGCGTGTTTGCATGTATGTACGCATGTGTGTGTTGATTTTTAAACCAAGTGCTCCACATGGTTTTTCTTACAGTTTTCTTTTCCTTGCTTGCCAAATTAAATTTTAATAAGATTTTAAGCAGGGGTATTTTCAGACTTTATCTCCATAATTCAACAAATAAAAATTAGAATAAAAATAAAGGTTACAAAATGTACACTCAATGAACGATTGTCTCTTCAACCCTTAACTTAGCCAGACCCTTTCTTTTCAAACTCTCAATCAGATATGATTAACTTAGCCCCAGATTCTGGTCAAGATGATGACATTAAGATTTTATGAAACCATGTCAAATAATAAGGCAGGTGGCAGCCTAGTAATAATAATAATAGCTCAGATAATGAAATTTTAGCCTACTGTTTTCTCTTTATTTTCTTTATTTTATCTCATCAAAAATATATTACTGTCAGAGATTTTTACTTAAAGAACAAATCATCTGTTGCAATATCAGTAGCAAAGCAGTTTTAAAAAAGTTATAAAGAATTCTGTGGATAGTTACAGGGGTTTCTGGGAGACCCAGAGAGTCAGGGTTGATGCATCATCAACAATAAAAAGTTGAGATCTTATTACACCTGCCCTTAACTCACCTTGGTGCTAGATACAGCTATCATAGCCTACATCAACAGTAGTGACACTGCTAATGTCATTTGCCTCTAGATCCTGGATGCTGTGTCTAGGACTGCTTAATTCTTCTGTGGGGAGATAGAAAGTACCTATATTTGTGACTTGCTCCAAGAAGGGGGTCTGTGTGATTTTTTTTTTTTAAATTAGCTGGCTGCCAAGTTAATCTCTAGAAACAAGTGCTCAGGTCCAAGCTTTCACTGAGGCCAGGCATATGCATGTCTCAAATATTTGCTTTCTCTGTGGCAGGAGCTTTGACATCTTGAAATCCAGGACTCCTCACAGGTACACCTGTTGTTTCCGTGCAGAATAGCCTAAAACAAAGCCATAGGTCCACAGAGTCTAGTTATCATCAGTATTTAATATAGCAGTGAAAATGAAACACTTAAGAATGACACTATGTTACGGAAAATTAATAATCTGAAGATGGTCACAAATGAATAAATTCTTTTAGTAAAATATGGTCTGGTTTAAAACCAGTCTTCTGAGTTAAGTTTCATGAATTCTAAGTTGAATGGAAACAACCTAGATTATGACTTTAATAATATCAGGGCTCACTTGATGTTATGGGACTACTACTAGGTGATGTTTAAGATTAATTCAGGATGATATGGAAAAGTCAAAGTGAGTTTAATGAGCCAAATCAAACGAGGTGCTTTTCTCCCTCATTTAAAATCATCCTTCAGCAATAAATGCCTATACTATTTTTTGTTTACCACATAATGAGTTAGCACAGCTCCTAATTTAGACATTTCATTAATATGCACATCAGTTAAAAGAATGTGACAAGGAATTTGGTATCAAAATGTGTAATAAAATTCTAGGAAAAGTTGCTATTCTGACACCGTCAAAGCAATTTATGATTATGGATTGAACACCTTTTGCAGAGAAGTCAAGATATATTATGACATATTACTGAAAGAAGTACCCAAATCTTGGATTCAGTGAGTTTTCCAAATTTGATGATTGAACTAATGAGTCATGAAATCTCCTTATAAATTGAGCTAGTATACATACCTTGGACTGTCACCTTATTCTGGACCCTCAGGCTGTCAAAATCTTCTAAAACCACTGTTATATATTCAGAAGCTATTTTAAAAATTCACTTAGAAAATATTTTAAACTTTTCCCTGGATTCACCTGCTTGCTTTCACCCCTGAAAGAAGACATCAAATGTGTCTAAAGAGAGTTAACACTGTTTTACTATCAGTTCTCTTGCATTTATTCTTTGAATCAGCCTTTGAAATAAAGTAAGTCTTAGTATAACTGGTCTCAGTAGCTCCACTCAAATTCTCAGGGGTAGATGTGACTTTTTAATTCTCATATTCTGTTTTATCATAAGCCAATTATAAGAAAAATAAAGGTGGATGAGACAGGAGGTGGAGAGTGGGTAATGGAAACCATGAACTTGTCAAATGATATAATTTATTGCTTTATTAGCCTTTAAGAAACCATCATAGGATCTATTTTGATAAACAAGTTATTGACTCTGGCCTCTTATAGTCCCAACATTTTTATTTTTCTTTGTGCTGGCATTCCATTCACCCATAAAGCATGCATAATCTCAAACTTTATCGACACTTGTGCACCTACAGAATATATAAATAACAGAGTGAAAACTAAATAAATGACAAAAGCACTTAAGGCACTGCCCGCTAGGGTAGAAAACAACCCTTCTCACCCCTAACCTAGAATCCTCTTTCTTTAGGCATGATAGTGCTGCAGAGAGACAAAGTTTATCATAGTGGTTCTAATTTTTCACATTTGAAAAAAAAATCTTTATTGTCAAAGGAGGTTTTTCTTTCTATACTTGCAACTTTTTTGGTAAGCATGATAACTCATCATTTTCAAAATCTTCTGGATCACACTCGAGAGACAAAATGTCACACACCCTCACACATGTGTGTGATGTAGAATCAGTGGCTGTTGGTGCAGTGACACGGGGAGGATGACTAATGAGGGAGGCGGCTATGTGTATTTGCAGAATGGAACATTTTCATAAATTATGTGTTCTCTGAGGGTCTACTTACTACGGGTTCTTCAATACCAAATCCGTCATTTCTTGTGCACCATGCCACATTCCAAACTACTGCTCCATTCCCAAGACAATTCTCTTCGCTGCAAGCTTTGCTCTGTAGTGAACTTTTATTTTTGTGAGCAAACAAATTACATTGTAAGGTGTCAGTTGTCCTCCAGTTTTTCCTTTATCTCATCAAAGTCTCGCCTGTGAATTTAAAGTCAAGCTTTTTTACCGTGTAGAGACATGTTGAAACAGAGAGATTACGGCAAACTGGGAAATTCCAACTCTGGCGATCACCAAGGCTTGTGGGGTCTTAAGGTTTTTCTTCTTCTATTTCTATCTTTCTTTATAGTTTAAAATCTGTTGTATTTCTGATTTTTACCAAAGCATTGTTATAGGCATCATTAATTGAATGTGTCTAGCCTCTGTAATTTGTGGAAAGAGCTACAAATAGTAGTATTGTGTGGCCTCCACTTTTAGACATGTAATGTTTGAGAAATGAAGAATCTGGGATGGAATGGGGACATTGGCCAGCAAGCTCATGCCTGTGGGCTTCGACACCTATTCCGACCAGAGCTGCTTCAAAGATATATTTCTCCATAAGTGAGATTAAAGTGGCCAAGATACTCAGGAGAATATTTCTACTCACTCTTCTACCAGTTTCTGCACCATTAAAAATAAACAAATAAAACTAGTGCTTGTTAAATGCTGAGATGTGTATTAGATTTTGGGGCTAAGAGTCCTTTTCATCATAGAATGTAAAGTCTAAACAATTTACAAAGCTCACTCCTGTTGAATCGTGAATCATCATTTTTGATGAATCATCATCAAAAATTTTCTTTAAATCTATGAAGGCAAATATTGTTGATGAGGGTCGGGTCTAAGCCAGTAGCAGCAGATGTTGTTGTGGAATTTGGGGAACAATTCTGTTGTTGGTATCAGTCACAACAATCATTTACTACTCAGTTGACAAATATATATTGATTTTTTTTTGCTGTAAGACATTAAAGACAGCATGATGCAAATATGATTCTTACATATAAAGACATGGTTATGTAATTACACAGCTGTCAAGATAATGCTGAAGATCAGGGTTTGGGATATAAGCAGCATATGTCAAGGGCGTATGTAGTTTAAGCCAAATTTGAGCTCTATGTTAGAACATTCAGAAGGAGAAGTGTTCTTGGAGATCGTGATGACTGAAGTGAATTGAGTAATGGTTACTGTGTAATTGGGATGGGAACAGCAGTCAGACAGGGTCAATATCTACAACTGCTATGTGGCCATATTAAAGGTTTTATGTTTTACCCCATCACAATGAGCATCTATTAAAGGACATTGGTGAGGGAAGTGTCACAAGCAGATTTGTCTTAGTGAATCATTCTGAATGTGTTGGGTGTAGACAAGAGTGAATTCAGGAAACTCGCTGGAGGCCATTCATTTCCATATCCTGCAGCAGAGTGGTGCAGTGTCAGAGGAGACAGGGCAGAATTTGGTGTTGGGTTATACAAACGGAATAGTCAAGAGGGATGAATCCAGTTTTTTAATTTATTCAAACCAAAACAAACTTTTACTTCTCTTTCCCCTACAGTCCCCTCTCAAGCACTTACCAGTGGCTTTCCAATTGAAATGTGCAAATCAAAGTCACTCTTGTGCCTCTTAATTTTGCCAGTCAATCATCACCTCAATTCTAAACAATGAAGAGCAAGGAGTCAGAATGCTACTTAATAAAGAAAGAGGAGTGCGAATTCTTGATATTCTTGTCACACAAGCCAAACCCCAGATTTCTCATTTCTTGAGCAAATGAATGTATTGTATGTCTATTGACTCTATAGTTACACCAGCCTCTTTTGAATTCAAAGCTGCTGATGCTAGATGTTTGACTTTGGGCAAGTCAGGCAATTTTCTCCTCTCTCCATGGAGTTATTAATCGCTACCACACAGGGATGATGAGAGGATTACATGGGCAATTTTGGAAAGTTTCTGGTGTGAATAGCATATGTTAAGCTTGCAATGAGCTAGTTTCTTTGAAAAGGGTTATATGAGTGACAATGGTAACTGGCACAGCGATGATGGTTTGTGCTATTAATTTAATACTTTTATCAATTTGCTATATTTTACAAGTTCAAAACTTTGTTCAAAGGCCAGTTCCTTTTACATTTGACCTTGCCTTGTATGATCCTCATACATAAATAAAAAGATTCAAATTCAAAAGCATTCCAAACAACGTGGAGAGAACTGTATTTAAATATAGCAATGACAAATTTTTTGGTAACCATATATAATGTTGAATATTTTTAATAGGTGTTTTCTTTTTTCTCATCATAACTTCTTACACTGACAGAAATTTTATTCACATGGTCTACTCTAAAATATCACTTGGATACTACTTATTTCTCACTTTCTAAAATTAAAAAAATATACTTTCACTTTTGCATCTTGTTGAAGCTAATTGCGAAAGTATTTCTTATAAATATGATCTTAGAATTACAACTATTTTGAAACATTATTGATTGATGTTTACATTTGCTGAAAGGAGAAGAGAGACAACTAGTTTCAGTGTCAGCCAAACCCTCTCAGTAGAGCAATTCCAGTATATTTGGATTAGTGCGTTTACATTCAAACATGAAACAACCCTAATATTCTTGGTCAATAAAATGAGAAGAGATAAGCCTTTGGGCATATTTTTTAATAGAGTTTCAGAAATTATTCATTGAAACAGTGTTTTACAGGTACAACTAATTCAATAGAGAACCCAAAATTGGTTTAAACTAAGATTTTGTTGTTGTTGTTTTTGTTGATTTTTTTTTTTTTAAGGAATCGTGGCTTCTGTCAGGTAACTTGGCATTCCAAATCACATCTGACGGTAAACTGGGGTCAATGGATTGATTGGATCAGTTTTGAAACATGTCTTATTCAGAAAGTATGGCTACCATTATTCACTCAGGGTCTCAGAATAAATACAATCCAAATTTTAAAGTGGTCCTTGTGTTAACAATAGAAAGTCAGTAACCATATTTTTTAGAATAAGGTGAGGGACTAATAGGAGTGAAAACTGCTACAAGGACTTGAGGTTGGAGGAGCAGGTTACTCCCACGGTAGTTCCCGGAAAAACAGACAACACAAGAGAGGTGTTATTGAGATGAAGACGGTATTATGTCGAAAGCTAAAGGGGAGAAAGGAACACTAATATTGACTGATTCACATACTTTAACACCCGAATGACATTTGAGGTTTGGCTTGAGGAAACGGGGATTTAAACACCTTTCCCTTTAGCTTCACGGTGTGTTTACTTATCTAACTTTGTAAACTCTTGCCCTACTCACAGAAGGAGAAAGGAGAAAGAAAAGTGAGGGACTAGCAGAGATGCTACTAGATTAGGAATGTTAGCCTAGGTATGATAAAAATATATCGTGCATGTTTGGAATAAAAAATAATAAAGGACAAAATAATCCCCCTCAAAAAATACTTCTTGCTTTAAACACATTCTGTCATTTTGCCAGTAGAGAAGCAGTTATGGAAGTCATCTTTGGTATTACAAGTTCTGGTAGAAAAATCTGGTGAACGCTCTTGCCAGATGCCTTTCAACGTGAGAACATTGTGGTATCTCCTCAGCTGTCTTACTCCTGGGCTCTGGCACAGTGAGATTTCTGGCTCTTATCCATGTCCAAATGACCACGAAGTAGACACTTGGCCAACACATTGAGGATGCTGAGGCAACCATGACAGTGCAACTGAGGACATTCATGAGAGAAGACTTCCAGAACTGCTCTAGAAAGGGGCAGGAAGATGGGAAGTGAAGGGGAGTCACTTTCCTTGCCCCTTTCCATACTCTCAGACCCCTTTCCCCTTTCCACAATGTCCTTCCTCTTACTTCTTCCATATCTTTTATATTTTTCAGGTTTGTTTTCTCATATTAGTGAAACCATAGGATATTTAACTTTCTGGGTCTGATCGATTTGCTTAACCTAATAGTCTCAAGGTACATCCATTTACCTACAAATGACCCAAATTTGTCATTCTTTATGGCAGAGTAATACTCTGTCAGTGTGTGTACCACCTCTTTCTTATCCAGTCGTCTGCAATTGGGCATATTGGCTTCTTCCAAGATTTGGCTACTATGAATTCTGCTGCTCTAAACGTGGGCATGCATGTATCACTATCATATGATGACTTTAGCTCTTTTGGGAAGATACCCAGAAGAGGCACAGCTGGTTCAAACGAGATGTCGGTGTTCGGTTTGCTGAGGAGTCTCCACCCTGCTGCCCACAGCGGTTGTATCAGTTTGCAGTCCCACCAGCAATGTAGGGGGTTCCTTTTTCTCACAGCCTCATCTGCATTTGTTGTTTTTTTGAGTTCTTAATAGCAGCCGTCCTTACTGGCATTAGATAGAGCAGTCAGATGGGCGGTGTTCTCCTTTCAATGTCATAGAAGGGTTTATTGACACTAATTCTCCCCTAAAGTTTTGATAAAATTCTTTAGTGAATCCATCAGGTCCTGGCTTTTCTTTATTGGTAACTCCTTTAATACTGCCTCAATTTCGACTCTGGTTTCTGTATCTTCTTGGCTCAATTTTGCTATATCTTTCATGTCAAGAAATTTATCCATTTCTTCTGAGTTTGTGAATTTGTTGGAATATAGTTTTTTGAGATAGTTTCTTATACTTCTCTGGATTTCAACAGTGTTTTTTTATTTCATCTTTTTCATTTCTAATTGCATTGATGTGGATTCTTTTCTTTTCTTCTTCTAATGAATTTGGCTATATTTTATCAATGTTATTTCCCCTTTAGAAGAACCGACTCTTTAATTCATTGATCTCTACTTTTTTACTTTCAATTTCATTGATCTCTGCTTTGATCCTTATAATTTCCTTTCTTCTACTGCCTTTATATTTGACTTGTTCTTGATTTTAAAGGACTTTGAGCTGTATCAGTAAATTGTTAATTTTAGATTGCTTTTTTTCATGTGTGCACTCATAGCTATAAATTTCTCTTTTGATACTGCTTTCATTGTGCCCCACAGGTTCTGGTATGAAGTACTTCCACTGTCATTTGACTTTAAGAAGTTTTTGATTTCTTTCTTGGTTTCTTTTATCATGCATTCCTTGTTCAGTAATGTGTTATTTAATCCCTATGTATGCGAATAGTTTTCGTAGTTACTTTTGCCATTGATTTTTTGTTGTTGTTGTTTTATTTCACTTTGATCTGAAAGTATGCAGGGAATGATTTCGGTTCTTTTTTTATCTATGTAAGCATGTCTATGTCCAAGAAGATTATAGTCTATTTTGGAAAAAGTCCCAGGAGAAAAAGGTATATTCTGTTGGTATTGGAAACAGTTTGTAGATATCTGTTAAGTCCATTTGCTCCATGGTATGAAGTAGTTCTGATGTTTCTTTGTTGATTTTTGTCCATTTTATCTATCTACTTGTGAGAGGAGGGTATTGAAGGCCCCTAGATTATATTGAGGCCTATTTGGTCTTCCGTATCCAACAATTTCTGTTGGAGGTAACTGGGTGTGCCTATATTGGTGCATATATGTTTAGAATTGTAAGCTCTTCCTGTTGGATTGTTCTTTTACCGGTATATGGTGACCATCTCTGTCTCCTGTGATTTGTTTTGGTTTGAAGTCTGCAATGTCTGAGAATAGCATACTACTCCTGCTTGTTTCTAGGTTTAAGTAGCATGTAGTATTAGTTTCCAGCTTTTTACCTTTAGTTTGTGTCCTTCTTTGTGGATGACAAATGTTTCTTGCAGACAGTAAATGGTTGGGTTTTGTTTTTTGATTTACTCTGCCATTCTGTGTCACTGTGTCTTTTATTGATGAGTTAAGACCATTAGCACTGAGAATAATTATTGTAAGATTTTTACTGAATCTTATTATTAACCTGTTGTTCTACTGCTAGTTCTTTGCTTTTTCTTTTTGTCACACTTTTTCTTTAGATGTTTCCTTTCTTCTGTGTTCTTTGGTTTTGCTTATATCTCTATCTTTCTCTAAGATTCCTTCGAATAATTTCTGCATTGCTGGGCAATTGGATGCAAATTTCTTTAGAGATTCTTGGTCAATTTCCAGGGATAATTTTTCTGGATACAACTTGGGTTGACACTTGCTGTCTTTTAAAGCTTAAAAATTTTATTCTGTCCTCTCCTGGTCTTTAATGTTTGCATTGAGAAATATGTGGTGATTTAAATGGGTTTCTCTTGGTAAAATAATGTCTGTTTTTCTCTTGCTGCTTCTAATACTCTTTCCTTATGTTGTATTTCTGAGGTTTTGATTATGAAATATCACGGTAAGTCTTGTTGCTGGTTGAGATGAATTGGTGTTCTATAAGCTTCTTACACTTGTATATTAATTTTGTTTTCTATATTCAGGAAATTTTCTTGTTTGATTTCAGAGAATACTTTTTTTTTTACACCTTTGATGCTGTCTTCTGCTCTTTTTTCCACACCCATAATTTTGAGGTTGGTTCTCTTTGAATCATCCATCGCTGTTGTATCCAGCTACTTTGCTCATTTCTAATTTTATAGTTGTGCCTAATTATAACATTTGTTTTCTTGGCTTTGTCCTCAGGAGCTGAAATTCCATCCTCAATAGTGTTTGAGATGACTTCCCCTGCTTTCAAATGATTTTTTCAAATCCTGAATTTCAGCTAGATTTCTTTTCAGAATTTCCACTTCTCTATCAAAATGTTAGTTATTTACCTCAGCCAACTTTTTATTTGTGACTTCTATATGCTCAATAAGCTTTGTATCCATTAGGACCAGTATTTGTTTAGTAAGTTCCTGTTTAATCTTGCTGATTATTGCTTGCATTACTTTAAGAATATCTTATTTGAACTCACTTACTTGTTTTTTTGACTTCCTTCCCTATGAGTTCCACTATTTCAGGGTCCATGACAACGGTTTCTGGGGACTCAGGAGTTTCTGTGTTTGCCCTGTTGCCTTGTTTTTCAATGTTTTTGTTGTTGGTGGGCTTTACTGTAAAGGCCTGGCCAAGAAGTTCCTGTGAATGCATATGAGGGTGTATGTGGGGAGCTGAAATTCCTTTGAGTTCTGTGCTGGGAGTGGGCAGTGAGGGAGGACTTGACAATCTGTTGGACTCTGGGGCATCTTGTCCACCCATAACCTGTGGCAAAGGTCTCCTGCCAGTCCTAGCTTCCCTCCTCTGATTGGGGGGTTCCCACCTCTGTGGCATTCCTACTACCACCAGGGCCATTGAGGAGGTGGGCAGTCTTTCTCTCCTCTCCTCAGCTGTCTCTTGTGCCAGTTTTTTTTTTTTTTTTCTAAGCACGTTTAAAGGTGTTCTGAAAAACCGTCCTGTGGCCACATCAGCATTTTTCTATTCGGAACAGTTCAGAATTGGGCTTTTTTTTTTTTAAATAATGGCTCCTGTTTACATCACTGCCTTTTATGGCTGCTGAGCCCTGCTTCTCCCGAGCTAATCTAAGCTCTAGGACGCCTTTTCTAGGGGAAGCTCTCGGTTCACTTGCAGTTTGCACTTCACGCCAGCTCCTTTCTAGAGGCTGGGGCTATAAGCTTCTGTCAATTCCCACTTGTCCTGGATCTGTGCTTACCTTGATCTGAGGTTCAGGGCTCCTGGTGGCCTCTTCTCTGTCTGTGGATGCCAGTGGCTCACGACTGTTTGTGGTTGACCTGGGATGGCTTCCTGGGTTGCTGTCTCTTCCTGCTTCCAATGTTGATTCAGGATTTCTGACCTTCCCCTGACCTCCTTCAGTTGTTAGCGTGCTCCTCCCTCTCCTAGCTACATGAAACTATAATCTCTACATTTTAGGTGGGTTTATGAGGCAATATTGTGCAGCTCTGTTACTCAGCCACCATCTTGCCTGGAGGTCCCTTGACTGTAATTTTTAAAAATTTAAATATTTGTCATATTATTTAAGCACATTCGTGGGGTTAAGAATCTTCCTCAGAGAGAAAAACAAAGCACCAATAGTTAAGTAAGGGCTGGAGGAACGGCTCAGCAGTTAAAGTGCTTGCCTAGCAATCACTAAGTCGAGTGCTAAGTACTGGGGTTTGATTCCCCAGCATCACATAAGCTTGGCGTAGTGGCGCACGCCTGTAATCCCAGCACTCCGGGAGGCTGAGGCAGGAGAATTGCTGTGAGTCCAAGGCCAACCTGGGCTCCATAGTGAGTTCAGGACCAGCCTGGCCTGCAGAGCAAGACCCTGTCACAGAAAAGGTAAAATAATAATAGTAGTAATAGTAAAATAAAATTTGGAAAAAGCTGAAGAGGAAGATAATTGGCAAGTTCTAATAACAATAGCCCTAACCACTTAACATTCTTTCGATTTATTCAGTATTTGTTGTTTTTGTCTTCTCTAGCTGCAAAACTTTGGCGTGGGCTATTTAGCATGGACGGTATGGCGGGAGAGCCCTTGCTCTTCTGTGCCTCGGCCTCCTGAATTTACCTGAGCCGCGTCCCGTGACCGCCTTGCTTGTCCGTCTCACCTATAGTTTCATCTTGGGAAAATCGCCGGCTAGAAAATGTTTATGTAGCAGTCTTGGACGAAATAGTTCCGAAATAAAACATTTTCATTTTAAAAGAGGCTATTTTTGTGGTATAAATTAAATATTAGACATATATTCTTTGACATTTAAAGTTCTGGTGTTATTCCTATTACCAGTATGATTTCATAAAAATACAGCAGTTCTGCTTCCACACATAATCGACCAGCTTTATCAGATCAATCTGAAACCCTTGGAAATTTGCAAAAGCAGTAGAAAGTAAAACAAACGCTTCTGGACATTTGACAAGAACCAGCACCGGAGTCTGCTGATGTGATGAGAACTGAGCACCACGCATCCTAATCACCCGGCTGCGGGGCCCAGGAAGGCTTGCTGCTGAAGGCGTGTTCTCAGCTACAGGGCAAGCAGGCGCATACCGCAGAGAGCCAGAAGCTTTTATTTGTTGAGGGAACAAAAACAAAAATATTTTTCTTTATAAACTAAAGCACGGATAACTCATTGTTAGTAGATTTTCCCTGTGAGAGTTAAGGGAAGTTTTTCTGAGATAAAGGCATGATAGTGTGTGTGTGTGTGTGTGTGTGTGTGTGTGTGTGTGTGTGTGTGTTTATACATGTATACACATAATTAAGAGAACAGAGAAATGCTTTAAATATACAAATACAAACTTCAGGACATAAGACAAATAGGAGCAAATTATTAAAACCTTACTACTGCGTGAGAGAAAGGCATGCGATATGATTTCAGGCAGATTGCTGAAATATGGGTGCGTACTTTAAACACTACAAAAATGCCTTTAAAAAGCACCAAGAGGCACGGACAAGAAGCCGAGTAGACCAAATTGAATCGTAAAAACCGATAAATTTCTAAAAGAGGAACATAGCGGAAAGTATAAACGAAATACTGGGCTGGTAGGAAAACCCAATCGTTTCATTATTTGCATTTGCACTGTCCTGCACATCCCAAATACAGAGATACCTGGCGGGAAAGATTGGAATTTAGCTATAGGGTGCACACAAGAAACCTACTACAAATACAAAGACACAGTGGATTAAATATTTTAGCATGGAAACGTAAGTACCATGTAAACTCTAAACATAAAAAGCTGGAGTGGCTATAATAGTTATCAGACACAGTAGATTTTGGAATAAAGAGGGTGACTAGAGGTGTGAGTTGTACATTTTAAAATGAAAAAAGTTCAGTCCATCAAGGACACAAACAATCTAGAATGTGTGTGCATGCCATCAGTGGAACTTTAACAAAATAAAATGAATACAACTGAAAGAAGAAACATTTCAACTGAAAAAATAAGAGCAATATTTTCACACTAAGAAATTGATTGTTTCCCTGGTCATCCTTGCTTCTTCCTAGTTTCCCAGCTTCCCGGTGTAGCCTCTCGGTCAGAATGTATTAGATATTGCCTTAGGATTTGAGTAAGGTAATGCTTTTTTGAGGGGGTTTAGGGGAACACCTTTAATTAAAGTCTTTGACGTCATCTCAAGAATGCATCTGAGCTGCAAATTATAGCACTTGACCATCTCTTTTTCCCCCAAAACAACCATGATATATTTATTTAATGTACTTTTCAAAGGCTCATCAAGATTTAATTTAAAAAAATTTAAAAAAAACACCACAGCTCAGGCTATAGCGTTCAGTGCAGAAATCAAGAAAAAGAAAGATTAAGGAAAAAGAAACAAATGACACAAGGACACCCTATGAGAGGGCTCTTGGCTGGGGACTTGCTTTCAGTAGGTTTCTTGAAGGTATTTTTTTAAAAGCTGTGGCGTTTTTCCAGAGCTCAACAGTATGCGAGTTTGAAGGGTTATTTGAGTCCTCCTGCCAGGTTCTGGATGGACAGCAGGATGATCCTGCCACCACACAGGTGACCCAGTTGTCCTTGAAGATATCCAGTCAGGTGGTCTCTTGGGTGTCCACATGGGGGTGGTAGCAGGGAGTGAGGGCTGCACCATGGGCGCATTGTAAGGGTCCCCCAGGGTCTCTATAGACAGATTGTGACTCAACTCTTCTTACACCTTGCCAGCTGCTCCTTGGACACTGCCTACCCATTAGAAAAGACTGAATCAGGAAAGGCAGACATTCCTTTGTCACCAGGTATCGTGAGGGTCTTTAGCCCCCCCGTAACCTCTCCCCCACAGGGCTCAGGGCCCAGCTTCTCCTCTACTGAGCTCCTTTACCTGTGGCAGTGACACGGTGTCTGAGTTTTTAACCCAACTTAACTTCTTCCTAATTATTTTTTCCAAAAATGTCATATAAGACTAGTCTGATGGAAACAAGTTCTTGTTTGTAAAGTGATTTGTTCTTCCCCTTCTTAGAATGATTTTATTGGTTATAGAACTTTAGGCTTGATTGTTATTTTTTTCTTTCAATATTAAATGTTTCACTGTCTTCTATGACTGCCTGTTTTGAGAGAAATCTGTCCTAAACTCATGACTCTACTAGTTATGCTCATTATGTACCCCTGACTTCTTTCCAAGCAAATTCTTGGGTTTTGGTGTCTTCCTATGTTGTGGCATGTATGTGTCTGGTATATTCTCTCTCTCACACAGGTATTTGCAACTTATGTAGCATCTTGGATTTTTAAATTGAAAAATGAACATATTACTTTAAGTAATAAAAACTGAGGAATATAGGCCTGTGTTGAAAGGATTTATGTTTACTTGGCTAATCATTTGCCTGTGTTCAAAGTTTATTATTGCCGTGTGTGCCAGAGATTCCAAATTCCTCAAAAAATTTTCGGTTGTTCTTTATAGGCTGAGCTTTCTTAATTCTTCTCCTCAGAGATAATTTACAATTTTTGCTCTTTCAGCTGTAATCAACCGTGATTAGATTATAGAGAGAGTTGCTGGGTGGTAGGAGATAAGGTATGGGAGTTGGGAAGCATTTATACTCATGATAGCTCAGTTGGTAGTAGGTCTGTTTGAGTTGCTTTTTCATTACGTGGACAAAATACTCAACATACACAACATAAGGGAGGAAAGATATGTTTAGCCTACAGTTTCAGAAGATTTCAGAGTCCATTTGTGGGGCAGCCAGCAACAGTGAAGGCGCATGGCACAGGTTGGAGAGCTGCTGAGGTATCGCAGACAGAAACCACGCGAAGCTGGTGCCAAGCGAAGTCTGGAAACCCAGGCAAAGCTAAAGTTTTCCCCAGAAGAACCTGTAACAACTTTTCTTCTTCTTTCCTTTATGCAATTCAAGCTGTCAGTTGGATACTTCACACCCAGGTCACTCAGGCTGGGTGCCTTCTCTTACTTCCTGGCCCACAACTCAGTAACACAAATCCGAAAGCTCTGTTCTGGGCAGCCCTCAATCTCAAATTCTAGATCAAATCCCAAGCACCTGCCCCTTCCAGCCAGTCTCTAACTCTATTAACACGTGGTTCCACAGTTATCCCACTATATTCAAATACATGAAGCCTCTGGGGGACATTCTAAATCCAGTCCAAACTTTTCTCCGGTCTGTGACATTTGCATGTATTTTTATATAATTTCCAGGGGATGGTATCTGTCCTGAGTATCCACCCTCCTTTGTTTTTTCCATAAAATGTCTATGAATGTAGTTATAGTGCCCCCAAACAATATAGTCTATATTACACAAGGCAATAAATAATGATAGGTTGTACTTATCTATGTGATAGACACTAATCTCAGCATCTTATATATATTTCTTTATTCAATCCTTATAAAGACCCTCTGGAGAGGTACTCTGATTTGCTGCATTTTATAGTTGAGAAAAGTGTCAGACTACGTAAGTAACTTAGCTAGGGTCAGTAGCTAGCAAGGGGCTGATCAGGATGTTGTGTTTTAGGAGAGAACATTTTGAATTACTGGAAATTTGGATGGGTGAGTGTTGGATACACGAAGCTTTGTTTTGCCACAAGCGTGACTTTAGCTTGCTGTCACTTGATCATGCCACCATGAAGGGCAATAGCAAAGTGTCCCTCCAGCCACTTAGTATATTGCTTATTAGCCACTTCTGTGATTGTTCCTAGACAGCAAGTCAATACTCATTACTTGTAAATGTTTTCATTTGTTTAGTGATCTCAAAATTTGCATTCCTGATGCCGGGTGTTGAGGTATAATCCATGTTTACTATAAATGAATTAGCTAGGTGGACCTACAAATGTTTCTGATGAAATTAGTTTCCACTTTTGGTGGAGTCTGGTGAAGGAAATGATAACATTTAATTCAATGAGTTATGAGGACACCGACAGTTTCATTGACTTATTCTTCAGTTTCCCTTTAGTGTGGGCTTTGTAAACAGTTTTAAATATTATATTTCCAATAAAAACATCAAATTTTCATTGCTGGAATAGTATCTCAAATTTTAGTTCCTTTGTATTTTATATTATTTTGTATTTAAAATGGCTTATACATATATGCTCTATTTTATGTATTTATTGATAATATCAAATGTATCAAACTTTAGAGTGAGAAGGGCTATTAACACACTCCCCAACATTCCTTTATCCATGTCATATTTTTTGCCTTTATTCCATAAATTTTAACAGTATACAGAATTTGATGAGAAAAATAAACCAATGTTCATGAGGCATTGTCAGTGAGATGAAAGTGTGGTTTCACCAGGATTTACTTTATTCCCTACAAAACTTAACTATGAGAATTTGATTTTTCTAAAGTATATTTTTATGAGGAGCATCAATTCAATCAAACAATTATAGTTTTCCTTGTTACTACTTTATTGCTGTAATTTATACTTGCAGATCTTGTTATATCAAAAAATCCTATATTTTCTGTTAAGAGGAACTAAAACAGCAGATAATAATAAAAGAAAATTGATTAAGATGTTAACGTTATTGTTTTATGGTGAAGTAAAAGAGAATTTGTGAGAAAAAATCATTAAAATATTTGATCAAAAGAAGCCTCACGACTCATTTAAGAGTTTAGTATAATTTTTATTCCATAATGGAGCATGGTCAGTTTAAAAATTATATATCGATCTCATTTGTTGACAGAAAATTGGTAAATATTCAAATTTGGTGATATCATGCATAAAATAATTGTTTTGCCAACATGAGAGTAACTCATTCTATAAAAAGATAGTTGTACTTAAAAAGTACTGTAATTGATATAAATATGATGCTGTGTAATAACAGACTAAAGGTGACATCAGATCTCTCAAAAAGTGCAGAGAAGCATTTGATAAAACTCTACACTAATAATGTTATCTCTTAGAGAATAGAAGTAGTTAAGACTTTTCTTAATGTGATGAAAACCATATATGAAACATATAGCAAAGATCATACTTAATAATAATGTATATAAGTTTATCCTGGCTGATCTGAAGTAATCTGATGCATAAATTTAGACGGACAAATGATACGGACTGCATGAACTTAAGATAAATGTTCTGTAATCATGACACCGCCTTGTTTCTAGACAAAAATCTGTCTTGCGTCAGCTTCCCCATTGGGCAGGAAGTGGTTGTACTTCTGGGTGGACATGCAGCATTTCTAGCCATGCAACCTGACCAAGTCATTTTAGGAGACCACACACACAATCTGGGGCTTCTTGATTTCAAAATGTTTCGAACGCAGGCCAGTAGCAGACTTGATGTTAAAATGCTTCTTAAGTGCTACAGTAGTAGGAGGCTGCAGTCGTCCATGTTTCGACCTAAGGACCCCTTTGGATGGGAGGCCTTCTATGCCATCACTTTGCTGTGTATTTTGCTACATGTGTTCAGCGAATTAGAAAATACTATTAAAGCTTAAAAGTAAAAGAAGCAAAATAAAATGTCCACAGAGCTGGAGATGTGGTTCAGTGGTAGGGTACTTGCCTAGCATGTGCTAAGGCCCTGGGTTTGATTCTCAGTACTAAAACCAAAACAACTCCAGGGACAGTGTTGTGTGTACTCCACTCACAGCCAGGAGGGACATTGTAAAGTCAGATCCTATCATTCACTTGCTTAAAACTCCCTAGTGATTCTCACTTCTTTGAGGAAAACTCAAAGTCACGTGTATGTTCAAAGACTTTACTTATACATCCTGGTTAAGCTTGAAAGTTGAGCACGCTAAGTGTCCTTCAGCACCAGGCCTTTGGAGAGTTCCCTCTCCTTTGGACGTTCTCACTTATTTTGCGTCCACACAACCAAATCTCTTGTTTCTCTTTTACTGGCTTTATTGCTCAGGTATCATCTTTGTTGGATGACTGTATGTGACATAGTATCACTGTAGAACTTGCCAATTTCCTGTACTAGAATTCAAATCTAAGCAGACAGAGACTGCTGCACAGACTGCTGAGTGGTTACTCAGCCCATAAGGTAATGCATCTACCATGGCAGATAAAGACACTTGATGGCAATGACCCAAGAGAGGGGAAAAATAAAGGACAGTGACAGAGGAAGGGATGAACATCACACAGGCAGCAATGGGTGAGAACTGGATCTTCTGAAGACAGAATAATTCTGGCGTAGTTATTCACTAAAATCTGACTCAAGGAAAAAGTTGCCAGTTGTGAGATATTAGTGATATTGAATAAGTGTCTGAGATGTGCGTCAGTATTACAAAGAGCTAAGACTGAGTATGCTGCAATGCTGGTTTAGAGCTCACCTGTGGGGTCGTCTTCAACATCCTGGAGCTAGTACAGTGCAGGTGTTATTAATTCATTTTGATTCTGTTTCATTGTAATGAGGTTTGTCCTTCAGATTATGATCCTACAAAGATATGAAATCATTTGTACCTGCATCTCATTCTTAAGTGAAAATTTCCTTTAATTGTTTGGCTCCCACTAATCTTTTCCAACAGATATAAGTCTTATAATCACTTGTTAATCGTAAGTATGCTTGATGCCAAGTAGGTTTGATTAAGATCAGGCAAACATGACCCATGAGCGCAGCATGTCATGTGGGACAAACACCCCCCCCACCCATCTGAATCTATTGCCCCTGGATGCATTGAGTTGGGGGGGTAGCTTTTGCTGTGCTACAGAAGTTAGAATTTCCCATCTTTAATAAAGTAGAAATGCTTTGATTTTCTCCAATTTAGGATGTAAACGTTTATCTAAGTCCTGAAAAATGGATAACATTGTGCTTTATTTGTATTGGTCTTAAGGGGAAAAATAAAAAATTGCCTTTTATCATGTTTTAAAGCAATACCCATCAGATTATTCTTGGTTATGAATATTTGAAATCTGCAGGCAACGAAGAATCGCAAGAAAAAGAAAACAAGGTTATACCAGGCAAAGATTTGTCAAACTGATGGAAAGGAAAAAAATATTTTAAGGCAAAAAAGAAGTTTCTAGAAGAAACAATCTAACATTTTCAAGACATTGTATGAACTCAATTTAATTTCATGAATATTAGATTTGATTCTCCGAGGTAACAAGCCTTTTCAAAGATGGTTTTTGTGCATAATGTAATACCGGGTTTGTTATAAATTACCTCTTTTATATTCCTGTTTTGAAATAATCAGACTAGCATAAAGGGTCACATGGCTCCTTCAGCTTTGTTGGTTCTGTACTGGTGCAACTATGTGTTCTCTTAGTATTTCTTTGTTCCTACGTGAAAAGGAAGGAGAAGTCGCAGGGGAAATGTACAGCATGTAGTAAATTGATTCAGCATTCTACTACTGTGATTCATGCTTATACGTTGGGGGGTCTCGAAGTGTGATAGGCTGACTCAACAAGCATAAGATTGAGGCCTGTTCCTTTGCTCTGTATGGCAGTTTGCAGGAAAAAATAGCTCAAATTGGGAAGGTTCTAAAGGCAGGGATGGGTGGACCATGACTGTGCCGGGACTGGTTCTAGTCAGCCAAATGTGACAGCAGCAGGGGAAAGAAGCTCTAGTTCTAACCTCTCAAAAGAAATTATGATCTGCTAAAAATTGAGTTAATCAGTTTGATGCAATTATGACTGAAATCACTCTACCACACTGTTTATATTTTAATGATGATGGAACACTAAACTTATTATTATTTATAAAAGACATAACTATAATGACCTCATGCTAAACTGCCTCTTCATTAGCAACTTAGCTTAAAGTCACACTTGATTGTATTTGACTCTTTAATGAGCTGCGTGTGATGGGACAAACACTTTAAAGGATTATTTCTGGGTAGAAGTAATACAGAGTTGGTATAAATCACGAATAATGGTGGTATAATTATCACATTTATTTTTATATAGGTTTTTAATTTAAATGAAAGAGAGACGGCCTGTAGATAAAAAGGAATAAATTCTTTATTAATATACAGGGAGGTTCTGAAGGGAAAATCGAAGGAAAGATTTTTAAATGAGCTATGATATTGTAGTGTTTATTATGTTGTATTGTGAATTGCTATAATGAGAATAAAAGTGCATAATAACTCATATCTGAAAAATACAAATACAGATATATGCATAAAGTATAAAATTGCTTAAAAATAACTCCCATTCCTGATATATAACTAACTGAGCTTTTAGGTCCATAGTAGCCAGAACATTTAACAAGAGTTTGTCTTAGAGTTCTGTAGCTCTATTTTAATTTAGGATTCTTTATGGTATTTCTACTAAAAATGTATACTGTGGTTTCAGAAAAATAATGCATGATTTTCAGTGTCATAAGTTTCTGGAATTACAGTAACAGCAAATATGCAGAAATTTTTCTATTTTCTGGATCCCTGGGGAAGGGGAGCAAAAATTATTTCAGCAAAAACAGTGATATGAATGCTATACTTTCGGTCATAAGTATAGCATGTAAGTTTAATTGAAGCAACTGCTTTTAATTTGAAGTACCTTTTTTTTAAGGAAAGAGAGGTTACCAAATACATACCAGAAAACCCTATACAATTATTGAAGCATAGCCAAAAATAACTATTTAATATGTAGCAAAATAACATTTAATTATACTTAAGATGTGTTTTTTACATCATTTTCCAAATGACAGAAAATTGCATTATGTAGGAAATGTGTCATGGACATAAATGCTTGCTTTTATGTTGTCTATGTCTTACAAAAGACATGTGTGTGTGATGGTGAGGGAGAGACACTACACAAAATAACGGAAGTACACTGGATGTGCGCTGGGGACAGTATTTAATTCGTAGATGCTGATGGCGACTAATAGCCCAATAAGTAAACCAGGTCTGTCATTACCTTACAGAATGTTGACGACTTCCATTAATACCTGAAAGGAACACGTGTAGTTATCAATGGAAACAAAAATTAAGTGCAGCATGTGGCAGAGGAAGCTAAGCAAGTCAGTAATACTTTAGTGAATACACTTTTATTTTTTATCACATAATTATTATGAAACAGAAACTCAAGAAAAGAAAAAGGAAGGAGAAAATCGGGGAAAGTCATGTGCAAGAAAATTATAAAACTGAATAACAGGTTCTCATTAAAGCATGTGATTTGAAACTTTTTCCAGCAATTAATGGGTCCACGCCCCTTTAAGCAAAGCCAATTTTTGCTTTGGTAATAGATTTTTCCAATGCTACCTTTCATACTTCCAGTGGATCTGTGCTACCAAAATGACCTGATCTGTTTTCTCTCATGCTGGAAATGTCCAAAAAAACAAGCCATGAAAGCTCTCTAGCCTGCCGATGGAACCTCGCCACACAGACAGAGTCCTGGACCCATCTCAGGCACAGTGTCTCAGAATCCACATAAGACACTTAAGGAGTCAGTATTACTAAACCCCACAGTGTGTCCCTCAGGTTACATGAGCTGTATCTTTGAATCATTGATTGCACTTTATATTAGGCAGCTATTGTCATAAGGAAGTGTGAGTAGCTTTGATAGGACAAGCCATTGACCATGATCGCAATAAATAGAAGACATGAATTCAAATTAGTGAACAAAAGAGATATATTGCTAGGAAGCTGGTGTTTAGATACGGATTAATTTGGCTTAGTGACTTCATAATAATTTTCCAAACATATTCAAAAGGAACTTGTTTTGTTTTTCAAAATTATACATTCCCCCGCTTTATAATGATTCCTAATCTCTGTCAAGTATTATGGTTATAGCTTTAACCCTTTTAAAAGAAGTATTCGAAATTTTGTTCAATGTCAAATATTCAGTTGATTAAAAAAAACTTATAATACATATATGTATATGAAAATTTAAAATTTATTTATGCAGGTTCTGATAACTGAAGTTGCATTTATGTCTTTTATTGACTGATATGTGTTCATTTCCATATCCAAGGAGAACGTAAGGCAAATAAAAGCAATTGGAGAAAAAAAAGCATGTCATTTTCGGTAGCTCCACTGGTGAATAAACGTATTTTGGTAATCTAGTCAACAAAACATATCATAGGAGTGTATGTGGGGGTGAGAAACAGAACATCTAGTACTTCATTACGCAAGTTCTAAAGGCCACATACAGTACGATTCCACTTACATTGCTATAGCATTCTAAGGATGAATGAGCCTGCGGTTTCCAAAGGTGAGGATTTTAGGAAGAGGTTACCTGCCAAGAGTCTTGTGCATTAATGGGAGGCAGAGCTTGGCTGGAAGGGGCTGATGGTTGGGATTTGACCTGGAGGGATTGTATCAACTTGTTGAGAGTGGGGTTTGCCCGGGGCAGAGCTTACAGGTGTTTGCTATTGACTTGGCTTCTCTCTGCAATGGGGTGAGCAGCTCTCCAGCCTGTCTCGCCATGTACCTCCACTGTTGCTGACTGCGCTGTGACTGGACTATGCATTTGACTTCTGAAACTTTGAGCTAAATGAGGATATTCTCCCTTACATTGTGCTTATCAGGCGTTCTGTCGCAGCAATGAACAACTAAGGCAAGCGAATTTTTAAACTACTCAATAGCTTGACTGTGTGACGTGGTTATGCTTAAACGAGTGAATTCTATGTTTATACTGTAATACTTTAGCACTTGAAATGTCCTAAATAAAGAATCTCATTAAAAGAAGATTGATCCCACCTTGTTAATGTACAAGTAAAGGGGCAGTGTCTGCATGGCATTAATACTACTCAGAATATATGAATAACCACAGATCAACAAGAATAAGAGACATTCAATTAAAATTTTTGTAAGTGATATTATAGAAAATTTATGAAGAAGAAAACCTTATTGCTCAATAAAAATACCAAAATATATTCAACTTCCTTCTGTGTGTCATAAAACATTGCAACAATGAACTTGTTCCTCCTTTTTTGAATGAGGAAAAAATAAAGAAGTAGGATAATAAGTACTACCAGGACTCTGGAAGGAAAAAAAAGATATTCAAAGACAATGTATTTGTACAGTGGGACAGGTTTCAATGTGGAATACAAATCTTTTGGAGAGATACCTTTCAGAGTCCAGCCAAACAGAAAGTAAACATACTCAGTTGCTCAGAAATTCAGTGGAATATTTATTCTTGGGAAAATTTTCACTGGTACAAAAGGAGATGTGTACACAAAGTATTCATTAGTGCATTACTTACAGCAGGAAAGATTGAAAGTACCTAACTATTTCCTACTAAAAATGAAACTAAATTCTGGTGACCTTAATATTACTTGAATTTTTTTATCTGTATTCAGATAACTCATATCCTCCTTTGGTTTGGCAAACTGCATTTTACTATTTCTCTTAAAGCTGTTGGTCATTTCCGAGATAAATAGAACGCCAGACATCTTAGTTCCCGCCCGACTGTGATTTCCTGGCAGCAAGTAACAGAGGAACACAATTCTACTTCCATCCATAACGCTAGTTCACGAGTAGAATTTTGTAACTTGATTTGAATTGGATTGAAATTTGATGTGGTTCTATTCTTCTTAAATTGTGAAGCCATGGAATTTTATTCACTTCTAACTAAATGATATCATCCTCTTTTTATTGTCTCAAGATGAGGATTGATATCTCATGTAACTTTTCTCAAATACTGTAAATAATGTCCTTTTGGTCAAGCTTTATTTTATTTGGAGTATAAAATCCATATTTTGGTACTCAACAGTAATATTCTAAAATTTCTCATTATCTTAATTATTCGAGTTCATAGTATAAAATTATAATGCACTCATCAGGTGACTCATAATTGATTTATACGATGATCACAATGTTAATATTTTCTTTACTTGTTGATGTAGGGTCATTCATAAAGCTTGTATGGACAGAGCTATAATGCACTGCTTGCCTTTTTGGCTTCAGTGGTCTATCAATGGTCGGTCATCTTGAAATGTTTGTTTCTGCTTATATCTTTTTTAGTTTAATGTTTACATTTTCATAGAGGACAATAACCATATATATATATATATATACAGTGCATAGTAATCCAATCCAAATAATTGGCTTTTCCATATTTCTGTGTGTTTATTAGTTCTATGTCTTGGGAAACTATGGACTCTCCCAATTAATTCAAAATAGATTATAAATAATTGAAGTCCATAATTATTGTGTTATACTGTACAGTTTCAGAATGAATTCCTTCTACTTGCATTATTATATGTCTCTTGCCCTTAGTTTATATATCTAAATGATTCTATTGTTCAGGGAATAGAAAAATATTTTCTCATACCACTTAATCGAAATATTTTTCTGAGCTATTCAGATAATCGGAACAACAAAATATATTTTCAGACTTATTCAAATAAATATTCCAATTTTCACTTCATTTTGTTTTATCTATCCAGACTCTATTATCTATATTGCTTAAACAGAGATATTTTTGTGAGTTAAAGGTGCTGCGTACCAAGCCAGACTCAAATAAGGCCAACTGGTAAGCATAACTGGTAAGACAAAATTAGTTTTCCTGGATAAATTGCAGCAAAGCATTTTACTAATAATAAATAATTCATTGCAACCACACAGTGACTGGAAATTTATTGCAAAGTGCGCTAGCTAAAATACTCCTTATTCACATGTATATATTTTAGCTTTTATTTTATTTTATTTTTTAACACTACCCAGTCCTTGAATTATGTCTGTGTGGCAGGACTGGAACCAAAGGCTAGCGCACAGCAGTAAGGACACTCAGTTCATGCTCGTTTTGTGATGTCCAATCTAAAGCTTTAATGTTTTATAGAGGTACCAGCATTCTGTGATATTTTAAATGAATTGCATAGACCCCGTAACAAAGTTGTTCTTCTTCACTGAAAGTGTGCCTTGAAACTGGGGAGAAACTAATGGAACTCAAAGAAAAATGGATGTCCCCAAATACCTGCTAATTTTCAAACTAATTTCTTTTAGAACTCATCTTCACAGACTGAATAGTGAAGTGTAGGAAAAGCTCGAAAGTAAAATGAGTGAGTCAACTCATTGATTTGTGAGGACCCTTAAAATTGTTTATCATAGTAATTTAAGAAAAAATATGTAGCTGAATAATGAAAGGAACATAACAGATGGGAGAAAAGTAACAAAATTTATTTGTTTGCTTTCTAAAAATTTAAAATGGTTATTAGATCTTCTCTTCCTCCTTTCCAAAATCACTAGTTGTGATACTGTTCTCCACAGCTCCTAGCAGGCACCGAAGATAACCCAGCGAGGAGTTCCAGATTCATGTTTACCAATCACAATACATTTCTTGCTTCAAACTCCCTCCCATTTTGGGCAAGGAAATATTGGTGTCTCCATGCTACTAGAAGTTTCTTAAAAGCATTAACAAAAGACCTTTGTAAAGAGACTGGATGAGTACAGCACACAGCAACACAATGTTTTCTCTCTCTTTTTTTGAAGACCTCAATATAAATATTTTCCTATTCTGTCTGAATCATTCACCAGTTGAAAGTGGAGCTTAATTATCTGAGGGGAAAGTAAAAAGACTGAAGTGTCTAAACCTTCCTCCAATTCAAACATTTGGTGAAACTCTAGTTTTCATGTCGTAGCAGAACTTTCTTTTGCTTCCTCTTTTTTTCCCCTTGCATATTTCCCATTTCCGATTTTCTTCTCTTTCACGAAGAAGCTTCTGGAAAAACTGAATCTATGCATTTCATCATCATTAAAATCTCCCACTAACTAAAAATTTCAAGTCTCTAATGTGGCTTTTTCTCTTACCATATAATTAAACTTGCTGTAATATTTTTTCAGTTACCCACAACTTCTGTGTTGCCAAATGATGATCGATTTAAGAGTTCTTAACTCCTGCCATCTGCAGGACATAGACATAAAGGACAAGTTCTTTAATATAAAGTTATCAACATCGTGGCCTTTCATCACAGAAACCTGTTTGCTTTTTTAGTCACTCTATTTGTTTTTTTCTTTTCGACCTTTCCTTTAATATTTATGCATCACAATTCTATCATCAGTCTTTCTTTACTCAATCCAAAAACTTTTACATTTCTCTATAGATAAATTTGTTTTGATAAATTCAATTTTTATTTATTCTTATGTTCCTAAATCTCTATCATGAGGCCAAATCTTTCTCAGATTCCATTTTACCACATAACACAATGTTTATCTGAGGATCTAACAATAGCTCAGATTTCATAGACCTAAAAAAGAGCACTTCGTCCTTGTCCCCCACGTGTTCCTCTCCTTGAGTTCTTTGTCTTCACTCATGGCACTAGATATTTACATTCTTAAGTCTCTAAATTTTGTCTACTCCAAAGTGTATTTCTCTGTGTCCAATACAATGACTGCAGGTTAGCCCCTTAGTTCCTCGCATATTTGCGTTAATAACTTTGTAGCCTGTTGACTGGTCTCTGCTTTCCCACTCCAACTACTCTTAAAACACCGGCTAAGTTTGAGTTTTCTAGAACAATGCACGTGCTCGGGTGGTTGTCTGCTTGGAATCCATTAGTACCTCTTGTTGGCTCCAAGATGAAGCCGTGATGGCTGCAGATACGAACTTCCCTGCATTTGGCTCCTGCCTGTCTGTTTTCTGGATCCCACCATTCACTCTCCTGTAATTAATCATGTACTCGTGTCTTCCTGTGCATTGTGAGTCATCTATTGATAGGCTGTATGACATACCCAAAAAGATTCCACACAGAAAATATGTTCAAAATAACATAACTATATAAGTGAAAATTCAAGTTAAAAATAAATTAACGAGCTAAAGCAAGATAAATACCATCTCGATTGTCTACAGCTTAATACATTTAAGGACCAAAACCTGCACTTTCATTTGAATTCCTTATCGATTAGTCGTCTGAGGTTTACCCAATTGCACAGCTTTTCAAGGGCCTCACTTTCTTACCTAAGAAATGATTTGATGATGTTAGATGATTTTTCCAGCACCTTCTCCTTCTGACTTTCTATGCAACCTGGTGCTGTTCCATGGTAACAATTTAATGAGACACATTAACTTTTCCTGGCCTCCAAGGAACAATTTTCCCAGCGCTCAAGCGCAGTGTTCACCCCAGTGTCGGTCTTATATATAAGTATGTTTTGCCCCGGGGAAAACAGGCTCAGAGTGCTCTAGTGGCAGAGAATATTTTCTCATATCCTTTGGTCTTTTTTAAGGCGGGAAAAGTGGTATCATAACTCCAGTGGATTTATTTCCTGCTAACTTTAAACGCTAAGAAATGCTTGAAAATATATCCCCAATGTCACTGATTAAAACGTCCTGTGGAGACAAATTAATTTTCACTAAATGACATTTGAAAACTTGCTAAGGGCAAAGAACTGGAGAATGTAGCCATCCAAGGAGACATTTCATAATTTCAAGATGAAGTTGACACCTTGTATGGTGTTTGTGGGGCACATAGGACAAACTGAATTTTTCCCAGCTATGAAACCTATTATCAATTTAGAAAAGGGTGGGATAATCGTTCTGAAAATTATGGGCCCATTTGAATAACTGCATGTGCTAGAAAGATATATGCCAAGATTTAGCCGACAAGACTTGAAAGAGTTATGGACAAATTAATACACAGGAACCAAGTTGGATTTATGAAGCATGAAATAATTACAGGCAGTTTGAAGAAGAGTTTTATGTTAATGCAAATTGATAGTGATACTGAGACTCTGGTGTTTGCAAATTCTGTTAAAATCCAGGAAGTGTGTAGTAGGGTGGAGTAGAGGGAGCTAAGCAAATATTAAATCATATAAATTATAAGAAGTTTTGTCTTTTGAAGATGATTGTTTTCTAAGATAATGGAGAAAAGGAGGTTGAATGTTGATGGTGCCAAGACCTGACCTAGAGAATGAAAAAACCAAAAGCACTGGAACGTAATATTCACCAACTCCCTAAGTGGGCTAGAATTGAATGCATATTTATTATATATTGCAAATATATACAAATAAAAATAATAAGTATAAGAAAATTAGCAGAATGCCACTTTATTAGGGGAACATAAGTGTACAGTTGAGTAGATATTTTTATTGCTGTGTATTGGCCGCAATGTTGGTTGGTACTATTAAACAGCTTTCTAATCTTTATTTTAAACTGTCTAGTCTCCTCTGTGATTAGGCAATGGCTGTTCTTGGCTTGATATATATTATATGTGTTATTTGTTCTGTCCCAAGGATTTGAACTAATATAGAAATTATGACTTCAAGATGCTGAATACAATATATTCTCAACATGTCTATGAAAGTTTCAAATAAAGTTTGGGTAATCCTTTAACAGAAATTAACTTGACGCTTTGTAGAATTAAAAAAAACACACCTGTTTCTAATGGTGGATTAAATACTCAGAAGAGTATTCTTACAAAACATCTCCATCTTGAAATAAGTACCTGACTGAGTTTCAAGACATAAGAGAAACAAATCACCAAGGATCTAGACAACCATACAGCAAAGCTGTGAGTTGAAATCTGAGCAGGAAGCAGGGAACAATAAGCCATGTAAAAGCTAAGTTTGTCTTAGGTACAAATAATCATTTCATCACTGCGACCAAATGTCACAGAAACGCGTCAGTGTCTAGGAACCAGGAAGGCCATTGAGTAGTTGCCACAATCACTTGAATCATAGCACAAACAAACAGAAGTCCTCTGTTGTTTAAAATATTACACCACAGGTGACTAGATTTTTGGTAATATCAAAAAGAAGTGTAGAGGTTACAAAATACTGAAAAAAATACAAGAGATGAATATTGGCATAGGGAAATGTAGTGGTTTCTAAAAGAAATTACAGCAAAGCTAGGTAAAATATGTTAGGAGAATGAAGCCACAAAAGTAATTAAGGAAATGATTTAGATATAAAAGAAACTTTAAGAAAACCTACAATTTAGAAATAAAAACTAATTGTATAATTCGATGACAAGACACAACTGAAAGGTAAATTATTGACCAGGATATCAGATCAGAAGAAATAGGTAAAACAAGCAAACTGTAGAACATACAAAGGAGATTATATTGAATGTGTACACACTGGCTTGGAGTTTAGAAAGAGAAGCTCCAATACATGGAGTGTGATAAAAAATACAGAGAATGCTTATTTTTTCCCATTTTATTGATATGTATAAGTGGATAATTTAAGGTTTACAATGAAGTTGAGCGTTTTGTGCATGTACGTATCTTGTCAAGGTGACATGGGTGTACATATATCTCTGTTGTGTGTTGTTTTGGCCTCTTTTGGATATATTCCCAGGAGGGGTGTCGCTGGATCAAAGGGGATATTTATTTCTAGTCTTTTGAGAGCTCTCCATACTGCTTTCCAGGTGGTTGTACGAATTTACATTCCCACCAGCAATGCAGGAGGGTTCCTTTCTCCCCACAGCCTCGCCAGCACTGATTGCTATTTGACTTGTTGGTATAGGCCATTCTCTCTGGAGTGAGATTAGTAAGTGCAATTTAGAAATGATTTTTAAAAGTTAAGCACAGTGAGAAATAAGAGTGAAAAATATAACAAAGTATGGAGAAAACTCTATCTGGCATTATACAAATGAGTCCATAAATATTAAAGTAAAAAGTATTAAAAATAAAAAGTTCTGACATAACCATAATCTGATACTTCTGTGCGCTTAATAATACAGCTTCAGAATATGAAATAAAACAGCTGATTGAATCAAGCAACGTATGCGGTACCTCCTGGTGTACAATTGTAATGACTTTTGTTATTTTGGTAGAATGAGGAAGAGAGAGGATTTGAATATTAACATGCTAACTATAATCTGCTCTGTTTACTTTGCAAAATCTGTAAAATGATCATCAAATAATTATGTTTCCAAAAGAATTAAACGCACCATACAACAGCAGGGATGGATGCATACCCATGCTTATAGCAGAGCAGGACAACTAATAATAGCTAAATCACAGAAGATGCCAAAATACTTAACAATAGACCAAGGGATCAAAACAATGTTTATGTACACAATGTCATAAAGACAGATATGAATCATTTGTAGACAAACTTGAGACCATCAAGTTCAGTGAAGTAACCAGACTCAGAAGATTAAATATTGCATGGTTTCTCCAATATGAGAAACCCAGAGTATAAATAAATAATAGAATCAAATATGTTGGGAGATGTTGGGAGTCAGGGGCGTTGCAGAGAGGAGGGATGGTGAGAAAGTGGGCATGGAAGGGAACGTGAAGTTGCTGTGATGTCTATGTGCCCACACCTAAAGGTCAGTGTAACCATGGTATATCACAAGTACATACTAATGAAAATAATTTACACAATAAATCATAAAGCACTCTAAACAAATTTTGAAGACCAGATAGATAGTATGTTCTTTCAAAAGTTTTAGTTAGAATTAAACGACAGAACAAGTCTGGAATAATGATGATTTATTCAACGAATGTTCATTAGATCTTTATTGTGCACTGCTTGTGTTTTTAGGCAATATAGACAATACAGTGAACAGAAAAATAAATGGGCACATTCGCAGAGATTATCTTTTGGTGGGAAGAAATATGATGAAAAATGTAAATGAAAATTATAGTGTCGGCAATGAACATTCTAAAGTGAGTATAGAATAGAAATGAGTAAGAAATGGGTGCGGGTTGGACTTAGAAGTAGACAAGCCAGGCAGAAAGTGTCTTCTATGAAAGTGACTTTGGTATTGAGAACAGAAGGAGATAAGAAAGCCTGTTGAGATTGAACTCCAGGGTTGGGGGCTGGTACAGATGTCATAAGGCACATGTCTACTGGCAGGTTTTTTTTTTTTTTTGAGACATAATAGCCGAATGTCTTTATTGGGTGCATTATGGTAATTCAATACATGTATGCAATTTGTAATAATTAGATCAGGGAAATAAGTATTTTCATCTCTTTGAGTGCTACTTATTTTTATATGTTGAGGATTTCATAGTCTTCTAGTCATTTTGAAATGTATAATAGATTGTTTCAACCTATAACTACCTTAGCTTGCTAAAGAAAATCCGCAAATAACTCCTGGTCTCCTCGTGCTTCTTCCTGAGCTGGCTTCTGCCTACCAACCCCCAGCACTAGTCTTCACTGACAGCTCTTAAACTCTTTTTTTCCTACAGAATAACTTACTGGCAGATAAATTAGAACATGTATTTGTTTTTCTTTTTCTGGCTTATTTCACTTAAGCAATAACCTCAGTTCCATAGATGTTACTGCAAACGACAAGATTCCATCTTTTTATGACTGGGTAATACTCCTCCTGTCTCGCCTCCAGAGTGCTGGAATTACAGGTGTGCGCCACCATGCCCAGCCTGTGTAGTACTGGGAAGCTGAACTCGGATACTTAGCCCTGGACTTAGCGCGTGCTAGGCAGGCACTTTAACCGCTGAGCTATTCTTCCACTCCCCTCCCTCTTGTGGTTTTGATTTGCAGTTCCTAATGATCAATAAGATTGAGCAATTTTTCATGTTCTTGACCATTTGTATGAATTTTTACCTAGAAATGCTGCTTAATTTTTTAGTTACTCTTTCAATTGGGTTAAGTTTTAAAGTTCAGCTTTTTGAGTTCTTTATATACCTTGAATATTAACTTCCAGTCCATGTATAGTTTGCAACGTTTCTCTCACTGTGTGTGTCTCGATTTTGTTGGTTATTTCTTCTGTCATTCAGAAGCACCTTGGTTTCATACATCTGTTCATGAGTAATAAGTTGCTGGTAATGCATCTTAGGCAGGAGAGCGAAGGCAAGCAAGTTGGGAGGAGAAGATAAACATATTCTAAATTCTTCTAAAACGTGAGGACAGAACGTATATAAGACCTTGCAGGACACTACAAAGATTCTGGGTTAGTGTTGAGTAAGATAAGAATCATAATATTATTACTGCTTTTTTTTAGACAAGGTTTTGCTCTATTGCTCACATTGGTCTTGAATTCAATATATAGCCCAAGCTATCCTTGAATTTACCGCAATTTTCTTGCCTGAGTCTCTCCAGTGCTGAGATTAGAGCCATGTGTCACTGTGCCCACCTTAGGTGGCTCTGAAGAATCGGACTCAGGGCCTTTTTCAGCTAGGCAAGTGCTGTAACTCCTATGCCATTCCTTCATCCCAAGAATCATAATATTATCTTAACTATTTAAAGTTCTCTCTGGTTACTGTATTGAATACGGATTATTGTGGCAATACCAGTGAGAAGTTGCCTGTGTATTTCTTTCAATAGACCAACTTTTCCTCACTGCTGTGCAAGTTGGCTTTTATCATCTCTCAGTTTCCAAATGAGGACATCATTGCTGAGATGCTCAATCGTTTCTTTTACTTAATTACCTACAGCTTGTGATAATACCTAAAGTTTTGTAGTTCCTGAATAATAATTATGAGGGGAATTCTTGCCAGCTCTGTTTTTTTCCAGCATATTTTATATCCTAGATTCTTTCATTGGGCATTCTATCCTAAATCAATAATTTACTCTTCAACCACATTTTAATCACCATTTAATGGAATCACCACTTAATAGCCTCCCCATCTTATATTGATAATCAATTCCACAAATGCATGTTGGCCACTTACCATATGCAACATCATGAGTTGTGTTTGGGGCTATATCCCAAGCCCCAAACATTATGTTGGTTCTGAAACTAAGAAAGCTTCAGACTTCCCTGGATTTATTTTACTGCTGCCATGTTATCAAGCAACTTCTCTTTCACTGCCATGTGGAATTCAAACTGACTGATACATGAACATAAACCTCTTGATTTTAAGAGTTATATAATAACACATGTTTTGAGTTTCCATTTGACTGAAACTCTGACTGCTAGCTGATTACCCACCAGTATTTAAAGTGCAGGACATTCATGCCTTTCTATATCTTATTCCACCTGGCAAAAGTCTAAATAACAGATAAAAATCTGTCCAAAAAATGAGAATGCCCAAGCTTAGCAATAAGGAGAAAAACTACTGTATGTAATAGAAATGTTTCTGAGAGCGCCCTTGTCTTCTAAGGAGTCACCATCATCCTGAACTGATGCCTGAACTAGATCCACAAGTGAATTAAATCCTTACATAATGGGGCTATCGATTTGCCATTTTACAACAAAAGCTTTCATTGTTGGTAATTATAGAATATTTAATTGGGAAAAGTAGGCCCTGAATAGCATTACATCAGTTATTAATGTCAACTAGTCAACTGAGTACAAAATTTCCTAAAAAGGGATAAGCAAAATATCTAATTGAACACGTCTGACCTGTGGCCTGTTATTTTTTGTCCTTTTTTGAGTGAAGAGGGCCACATATAAAACACATAATATATATAATATAAAACATAATATAAACATATAAAACATATAATAAAGATAGGTATATGTAAGTACTAAAACTTTCTTTTTAACTTTTTATTGTAACATTAAAAAAATCAAGGGGAAAAAAAGAATAAAGAATAAAAACCAAGTGTGGGCCACAGGTTGGACACACCAGGTCTAGAAAGCTCTTGCTTTGAAATTAGGAGACGAATAGTGAAAATGGGAGAAGAAGGCTTCAGTAGAAAAATTGAAAGTCACAATTCAGCATCCTACAGCTCAGGATTTCTCACATTCCCCCTGCCTACTACCTCCAGCTCCTTGAACTTAGGTTGTGGATTTATGGAGGGTTCTGTTATCAGCGAATTTCACCAAGATGGGAGACACAGCACCGAAGCAGAGTAATGTAAACCAGAGAGCACATAAAAGTTGGAGCTTGCAGGTGAGACAGCAAAGGTTCATCAGGAGACAAGAAAAATGCTTTCATTGCTCCCCTGTGTTTTACAAGGGGTAATATAGTCTCATATAGCAAAAGAGAATGAACTCCGATTGAGAAAACTGTCAAAGGCCAAGGAGTGCCATATAGCTCTGTATTTAAAGTCAGTGAGTAAGGCAGGAGGATCACAAGGTCAGGCCCAGCCCGGGGAGCTTAGTGACTCAGCAGACTCTGTCTCAGAATCAAAATCAAAAGCCGTTAAGATAATGTTGTATTTCTGACCTACATGCTGATCATTACTTTCCACATTATTTTAATAAAATAAAAATAATTAACCCTTGATAGTACCTTTCAGGTAGCTTATTTTGCCAAATAAATGGAACACTCCCAAGGCTTTGAGGCATAGGCTCTGTTCTTTGAACTGCTTATGGAAAAAAAAAGGTAGTTAATGAACATAGTGTTTTTCAAAATGTTTGAAAAGGTAAAATAACCAGAATGCAGTCTTGTTTTTACAATTTTATCTGGCTTCCTTGAATAAATTGTTCACAATATTATTGCCTAAACAAATGCAAGTATTAATTTTGCTTAGGCAAACGCTAATTTACCACTATATGTTCATTTATATAATAAGGAGATTAGAAATGTTTCTCTTCATTTCTAAAAATTTAAAAAGTTTCCAGATAATTTCACATAATCTCCTTATTTGAAACAACCATAGTGTTGGCAAGATTCTTAGGACCTCTCTCTATACGTCTGTTCAGTTACCACCATTCAGGCTGAAACTTTTTATATTTTAAATTAATAGCTTATTCTCACAGACATTTACAGTGAGCGTATGACCCTCACAAGCTAAGAATATATGAAATTGACTCAAAATAGCCAATGAGTTACAGCATGAAAGATTATGTGTGAGGAATTTGACATTTTTCTCTGTTTAAAGCCATGTTGGTCTAACTAAAATTCTTGCAGTATTTGATGATACAAAATAGTTACACTGTCTGTGAAATCAGATGATTGATGTGCAGCTACCATTTTAATAACACATGAATTAAAAATTAGAGAAAGTTTGCATTTACTTCTTTGTTTTGACCACAAAAGTATCTTCCAAACACAAAGACATTTCCTTCTTCTATTCCTTCTTGAATGTTGTATTTATACAGATGATGCATATTTACACCGTGGCTGAAGTGCTTGTCAAAATAAATAACAACATTCAAGTATAACAACTACGAGTTCAAGGATAACTTGTCCTCAATGTATTCAAGCTTTCGTTACCTTTCATTATATGCAAATTTGAAATAGTCTTTATAGGGAATTATTTTGATTAGCATAACCATTTTTTTCCTCCAAAATACCTTTTTTATGATAAGTGGTTGTTTAATTCGAGTTACGGACATTTTTTATTTTTATTTTTATCCAGTAAGCAAGAGAATTTTTGGGTTAAACAGTCATCCATAGCCGACCAGCATACTACTATTAACTATATGCCAGTATCCTAAACTCCTGAGGGAATTTTATTAGATATATTGTATATTAACTGTGAAGCTTCTGCAAACATATCACACAGGAAGAGAGAGCAACACTTCTGTGAATTAAAACATTTGAAAAATACACATCCTCAGACCAGCCACTCGCAGCCCATGTTCACTGATCTAGTCATGGCGCCTCCTGCTTCCCAGGCCTTCTTCTGTGAACAGAGAATCTCTTAAGATTCTAGTGTATCCTTTCTGTATTTGATTTTTTTGGGAAATGAATATATGTGGCGTATATATCTGTTCGTGTGTGTGTGTGTGTGTGTGTGTGTGTGTGTGTGTGTGTGTGTGTGCTGGTGTGTATGCTATAATGTTAGCATTCTGTGTATACTCTTTGGAACACTTAACAGGTTGACCAGATCATATTAGTTCTGAGATCTTCTTGATTTTTTATGGCTACCCCCGTCTTTATGTAACTGTACCACAAATTACCCAACATTCTCCTGTGTACACCCGTTAGGTTGTTTCCAATCCTGTGCAACTGCAAACAATGCTACAATGAAAAGTCTTGTTACATACTTACTTTCCTGTTGTTGGAAGTCAGTCTTCAGAGTAGATCTCCAGACAAGAAATTTCTGGGTCAAAATTAACTGCATAACAGTTTTGTTAAATATTGTCAAAAATTATTCTCTAGAAGGGTTGCATGGATTTGCATTCTTACCAGCACGGAATGAGTGTGCTGTCTTCCCTTTGAGGTTCAGGAACCACGGGAAATACCACAGCTTCCGTCTGTGTTCCCTACTATTTGCATACTTGTGGTACCTAGGGAGGCGTGGACGTCAGGGTGAGTGATGAGCTGCCTATCATGGACTCACGTACCTTTGCCACGTTTGCTTTCTCCTCTTTTAATATGTAACGCTTTTCTGCAAGTGTCATAGTTTTGCATTTTCCCTCACATGTCCTTTAACACTTATTGATTGTATGTACGTAAAGTTCTTCTCTTTAGACGTTTTTTCCTCCCCTATTTGCAGTATTTCTTACTCATAGTATTTAGCACCTTTATACTTGGCTGTGCATATTCACCTGAACTTTCATTGTTGCTTTACATATACTTTCATATATTTTATCAGGTTTATTTTGAGAAGATCTCCAAATCTCGAAACAAGCTCCTCCCAATAGTGCAGAGATTGGCAAACTGTGGCTCGGTGGTCGAACATCATGTGCCTTCTGGTTTTGTATGCAAAGCTTTATTGGCATGCAGCCACGCTCATTCATTATCTTGTATCTTTGAAATTTCACACATCAATGGCAGTTAAATAATTGCAACGAATAAACTACAGACATAACAGTCTAAGAGGTTTACAACTGGCTTTCATAAAAAATGTCTGCCAGTGCTTACTTTAGTGAATATTGCCAAAGCATTAGATAAAATTGTTTTCCCAACATTTCCATCTTTTTTTCATTCTCTGTAAGAATTTCTATACTTTGAAATTTTGATAAATGCTTCATAACATAGAAATGTAAACGTAGCTGCTTTGCACATGGACTCTTGATTACTAATGTAGCTTTTAAAAATGTATTTCATATCCTTCTTTGTTAAGGTCAATTTTTGTAATTTCTTTTCCCCATAAATTTTCACTTTTCCAGGAAAAATACCAATGGCAAACATTTTCCGGTACTGCCTGATTGGTCTGTACCGCACTTGTGGTGATAAGCCCTTTCTCCTTCCTATTGCAATTATACTTTTTTGTATTTTTTCTTTTTTCTTCTTCCCTCCTTCCCCCTTTTCCCTTTCTCCTTCCCTTTCTTCCCTCTTTCCTGTCCTTTCATTCCCTCTTTCTTAACCATCACGTTTGCCTAACTGATCTTGTCAAAGGACCATTTTTCATTTTATGTTTTCTAAAAGTGTTCTGGTGTTCATTATATTAATTATTTGTTCCTCTTGAGCTTGAACTTCAACTTATACTCACTGTTAGTCTCATTTTAATTATACTTTGTAAGCTGGATACTCTGTAACTTTTATTCTTTTCTAGTGTAATTACTGTTATTCATTGTTTATAGGAAATGTTCAATATGCATTTGATCAAATTTTATATGCAATATTATTCTTTCCCTATAATAAATGTTTTCCAACTTCCATAAGACTTATTCTTAGGCCCATCATTACTTCAAATATTTTTATAAAATTTATCTAATATGTTTCTCTTATTTTTTGGTTATAAGATTCTAAATTTAGTAATTTTGAGTAAGGAATAAGAACTCTTTGGTTATCTATTCTGTGATATCTTGGTTCTTTGAATCCTACTACATGCTTACAATTCAGACATGTTCCATGTGTACTAGGCATGTAGATAATCATTCATTAAGAATTTGAATTGATATTTGGTTTATAATAATGAGTGGGTATATGATGAGTATATGAATAAGTTGTCATAGAAACACAAATTCGTAAACTTGTCAGTACGTGATTTCATATCCCACCACTCTTTTGTTATTTCTTTGTATTTTATTCTGTTTTTAATCGATTCTGAAGTGTGAACTTGATATTCTGCAAGTGAGTTGCTTTATCAGATGTCAAAAGGGCGATACTGCACATGCAGGAAGTCTAGAAGCAGAGAATTCAAAAAAGATAGCCTGGGTTAAAATATAAAATGAAATGTTAAAAATTTAAAATAAGATCATGTAGAGCTTCCAGTAGGTCTTTAGCAACATGTTTAGGTCAGCAAGCTAGGAGCAGAAGCTATCTCTCCATGAACGTCACAGGCTCTAGAATTCTTCTAAGATGAAGACAGATTTTTTAAAGATCCTTCCCCATTGATTACTCAGCTTACCTGTTCAATACAACAAAAGCCCGGAACTCTGTGTACAATATCACTTGACTTTAAACTATCTTAATATGATTCTCTGTTAACCATTATGACCACAAATCACACCGTTGTAAGGAAAGGCAAAGTTGTATATTATCATACAAAAAGTTGTTTGCAATCCTTACTTATATAACCTCATTCATCAAATCTGAGAGCTGTCACTTCAGGTAAGCGGGAAAATTTATTCCGTCATGAGATGTAATTCTTGAGAAAGAAACCTAACAGGGACTACTTGCAAATAAAGTTGTCAAGTACAGTGGACGTGACTATCAGGTGGCTCTTCATCTGCCTGGGTCCATGAGCACTGAGTGTAGAATGAGAAAAAATGAGCTATTGGAAATGTCATGTTTGAAACCTGCTTTATAAATGCTACAGTTAAGCTTAGAGACAAAATGTTAGAATATTTCTAAAGGGTGCAAATGGCATGGTCTTGGAGAACTTATCTGCGTGTGTGTTCACAAAATATTTTCAAAAATTGAAATATTTAGTCGGAGTTGAAGTGTTAGAAACTTGACTGAAACCTGACATTTTGGATAGCAGCAGTAATTTAAAATTTGTCACTAGTAGTACACAAATATTTTATTTGAATGGATTCTCTGTAATTTGAAAAGAATTGTGGACTCAACGCTTTTGAAACATAAAGTTTTTTCATTAGTTTATCTTTGTATGTCTACGTTGCCTTTGTGACTACTTCTGAATTTGTATAATATTTTGCTATTGAGCTTACCATCTCATTGCATATATTTACAAGTGTTTCTATCGTGTTAAGTTATTGACAAAAAGACACTTAGAGGCATATAGTTTACAAGAATTAAATTTCAGTGGATCACATCTTAAACATTTAGTAAAATGCTTTATGCTATTCACAGGATATATACTAAGCTTTCATTTCACTATTTACTTATTGTCCTAATAATTTACTCTTCAAACAAATGAGACCAGATATCTTATTTGATTAAATATATATCAAGTCATTGGTACTATAGTTCATCTCCTGTTGATGAAAAACTCAGATGATTATAGTTGACCTTTTAATCAAGTCATGCTTGCAATCTAGTTCGTTTTTTGTTAAGATCATTTTCATTAGTGACCTTTACTCTTGATTTATGTCTGATTTATTTCCAGCCTTATGAAACTAATTATGCATGTGAGAACCAACTGCTTTATGAGGACATCTCCCATGTATTTACAACTATTTAAAAAATACTCAGCCTCTTTCAATTTACTTATTGATTATTAGATAGTGCCAAGTTTTTCAACTTTATGTATATTGCTTTATTTATTTATTTATTTATTGGTACTGAGAGTTGAGTTGATGGCTTTCCCACTGAACTACATCCCAACCTATTTTTATTTTGGGTTTTGATACAGAGTGTCACTAAATTGCTAAGTTGTTCAGACTGGGCTTCGTCTTGCAATTCTCCGTCATCCCAGAGTGCTGGGATTATAGGACTGAGCCACGGGACTGATCTAGCACGTTTATTTATGTATGTACATATATGAGTAACCGTTTAATACAGATTTTGACAGGTTTTGTTGGTGGTCTTTATTCCAAAATCTTATCAAAATTGGTACTGTTCGACTTAGTTTTGTTCTGTTTTCCCTCCTGGCCATTTAGGGGGTTTGTTCTGGGAAATGTTTATTCTTATATTTTGGAGTTTTTTTTTCTCTAATGAGTGACAAATATTTTTACTAATTACTTGTGGAAGTTTATTATGTATTTTGGATAAAAAGATTTCTTCATTTATTTGTGTTGTAAATATTTGCTCATATTTGGAGACTTTGTACTTTGCTTTATGTTTGTTTTAATGTACTGAATATTGAACTTGGGGATTTTGCTGTTAGCTATATCCTGAACCCTTGTCTTGTATTTATTTATTTATTTTTAGTTTTTATGGGGTCTCACTAAATTCCGCAGGTGACATTCAGACTTGTGGTCTTCCTGCCTCAACCTCTAAGAGTGCTGTGATTACAAAGGTGTTACTATTTAGATCTAAAATGTCTCTGCGAAGTCTAATGTGGTTAGAGGCGGGGCTTTGGATGGTGATTGGATAATGGGATAATATATTCGTTAGTGGAAATACCTATTGATAAATCTGTAGCCCAATGCACTGCTAGGGGGCAGGGCCAGCTTTGAAAAGGTAGGACATAAGGGGTATCACTAGAGGGATGTGTTCTCGACTCGATCCCCCTGTGCTCTGCATCCTGGCTGCCGCGGGTTGAGCAGCTCTTCTCCGCCATGTCACTTCAGAGATCAGCTACGATGGTCTGGCTCTGCAGAAACTGTCAGCCAATCAGACCTTTCCTCCTTTAAGTTGTGAGAACTAGGTGTTGTGTCCCGGAAACGGGAGAGCTCACTAATACAACTTTTAGGGTATACACTTCACATTTAAGATTTTACTGCACCTATAGTTGATTTTTGCATACACAATCCAAAAAGTCACTGATTTCTAGATTAATTGCACTGTGGTCAGAAATTACAAAATCTGTAAATTAGTCATTTTAAAATGTTGTGAGGTTAATACATTTGTATTATTGTTGGCAAAGGGTATTCTGTAATTGTTACAGAATTGGTATTCTGTAATTGTGTTTATTAAAATCTGCTTTTTAACTGTACCATGAAATAGCCTACATTTTTATATAAACTTGTGAGATGTGATGCGTTGAAATACCAACTGTGATTGTAGATTTGTCAATGTCTGTTCATATATGGCAAAGCTACTTAAATTCTTTAACAGTTTTGATTTTTAGTATCCCCTAAGTCATTTGAAACAATTTTTTTTTTACATAGTCGTCCTTTTTGTGCCTAATAAATTTGTCTTGCCTTTAAATGTATTTTAAATTGGGGCCAGTGGCCCATACTTTGGAAAGGCTGAAGCAGGAGGATCACAAGTTTGAGCCTAGCCTAGGCAACTGGGAGAGATCCTGTTGTAAAGACAAATTAAGAAAAATAGGCTTGAGATGTTGCTCATTGTGGTGGCCCTGGGCGCAGTCACTAGTGCCACACATATGCATATGCAGGTACACACACACACACACACACACACACACACACACACACACACACACAAATCTAGCTTGTTTTATATTGGTAACATTATTTTAGCAATCTTTGTGTGTGTGTTTGTGTTATGTCCCCAGAATTTTTTTATTTTGAGACAGGGTCTTACTGAGTGTGTAAGTTGACAAGGCTGGGCTCAAATTTGAGATTCTCTTGCCTCAGTCTTCCAGAGAGCTGAAATCAGAGGTATGTGCCATCATGCTCAGTGTCACCCCCACGTTCTGTTACCTGCCTTTTGTCTGCACATGATGCCAAACTTTTAGTCTTTCCATATTCTTGTACTGAAATATGCATTTTATAGCAAGTAGAGTTGAATCAGTCTTTACTCCAATCTTATCATCTCCTCTCTTTTAAATCATTCCTCAGGCATTTGAGATTAATTTAAATACATTTAAATATATTTCCACAATCTTAAAGCTCTTAAAGCTTTTATCTCTTAAAGCTTTCTCCCTTTCTAATTTCTTTATCAATTTTCCCATTTGAATTTTGTTCTTTTACTAATTTAATTTTTATTTCTACTTATGCTTTTGAGTTAATAATACCTCAAAGTCAACTATGAGTATTACATATTATCGCCTCTGGGGTTGGTCAGGGTCCACCCTTCTGAATAATTCAATAAACTCAGTCTGTTTTAATTGGGAACACCTTTTTGCTTGATAATAGAACAGTGTAGTGCTCTTAAGTTTAAAAAAATTGCCTATTGTCGTGACTGTAGATTGCTGTAAATGTAAGTAACATACATCTAAGCCAGTATTAGTTTTCTTCCTTTTCAATTCAACATTGTGTTACTTAGATTTCAATGCCAGCTTTATTTGGTATGACAACAAAGTGGTTTGTTTTTTTGTGGTCTTCTCTTTCAGCTGCTGAGACCTGAGCTGTTTCCTAAAACCATAGACCCTAGCCATATGGCATTTAAATTAAAATGTGATAAAAGCATAGTTGTAAGTCATAATTTGCACTAAGCATATTTTAAGAATTCAGTAGCCTCCTGTGGCTGGTGGCTGCCATATTGGACCATGTAGATCTGAAGTGTTCATTCAGAAAGTCCTCCTGGACTGCAGCCCTTGACAGTGGCTCCTTCCCGCCTTCCAATGTCCAGTGACCTTTTGACTACAGATTTGGGAACTAAACACCTCAATTCTCAGTTCTCCAATTTCCTCACTTGGATATGTTCCCCATCTATCAGATTTGAAAATTTATTCAACTTTATTTCCCTATTGATTTAAATAATTTTGGGGGGATTTTTCTCTGCTTTCTAACACATTTTGAAATTTATAAAAAAATAAACTTACTTTAATTTGTGTAGTATTGAGAGTTTTTGGAGAACACTAGACCACTACTATGTTGGAAGAAAGGATAAGATTGACGCATTTTTATTATTCATTTTTATTTTCTTTTTCAGTGAATCAGCAATCTATTGCTTTTTGCAAATTGTTAAGATCTGATATTTTATGTGCTTGAGAGAAGTCTTAAGGAAATCAACTCGTTTGTGATGCTATGGCAAATTATTTTGTGGTGCTAGTGTTTTATTGATTTTTGCTTTTTTGGTTTGATATTTGTTTTTGATTCTATAACAATTTGTTCTAATTAACTTTTTTGTGGGAGTCTTTTATATTCAGTAATAAATTTAGTAAGACCTTCTGGCTCTGACATTGTATATTCTTCCACCATTGCAGTTTAATTCATCTGGAATTAACTCAGTTTATGTTCTGAGACTCACAAGACATTGTATCAATTTTTCCAACATTATTTATTGAATGACACATCACTTTAACTGATTAAGTCATTTATGTTTTATGCTAAATTCCTTTATATGAGTCTGAGACATCATTTACTCTTCCCTCATAATTCCTTAGTCTAGTTTTGTTGCACTGCTGGTTGGATTCCTCCTTTTTTGCTTTCTTTTTTTGGTTTGTTTTTAAAATTCCTATTTGCAAATTTAAAAAATATAAAATTTTGTAAACACTTAAAGAATCACATTTCTCTCTTATTATTAACGATTAGGGCGAAAATATTAATGTAGGAAAATTTTTCTTTTGTATCTTATTCAGGCTTTCAAGCGAGGCACTGAAATTTAAATTTTATCTGCTATGAATTTCATGCATTACTTCTGCAGTGTTTCTGTAGGCTTACTCTGTCTTGTTGCTAAGTAAAGGGCGGCAACTTAAACTGTCTTCTCCCTTCCTCCCTCCTTCCCTGTTTTCTTGTTTCTATTAGTCCACGTTAGAGGATAGTAATTTCAACTTCAACCTTTAAGTGATTCCTTCCTTATAAAAATTGTTTTTCAGTTCATTTATTTTAATTTTCCAGTCATGTAATACTATTTTTTATTTTTTCCCCCATTTTATTGGCATGTATAAGTGCAAAATTTAAGGTTTATAATGAAGTTCAGCATTTTGTGCGCCTACCTATCTTGTCAAGGTGACAAGGACTTTCCCTCTCTCCTTTTGTCCCTCCCCTCCTCCCCCCACCCTATCCCCCTGTTTCACTTTGTTTGTTTTAAGTTCCATGAGAGCTGTGCTCTGGGACTCTCATATCAGAGAGATCATTCGATGTTTCACCTTCTGCTTCTGACTCAATTCACTAAGCATGATGTTCTCAAGTTTCTTCCATTTGCCTGCAAAAGCCTCCAAGCTGTTGGACTTTATAGATGCATAGGATTCCATTGTGTATAAGTACCACAGTTTGTGTATCCATTGGTCTGTTGATGGGTATTTTGGTGAATTCCATAATACTATTTTTGATGAACAATGACGGTTTTTCTGTTTTTAGTTACTTTGTTTCTCTCTTCTCTATTCACATACGCACCTTTTTCCCTTTAATTATTACATTGTTTTTGATGTGTAATAGTTACATTTATCTCAGGGAATTGGTATATATGTGTATTTTATCTCGATTGGTTTGTTATGTTTTTTTTATTGGTCTTTAACTTTGTGGGTTGTCTATCCACTATTCCTTTTTGTATTTATCAATGTAACTAGACTTTTCAGTATTTCTCAAAGCACAGTTTCTCTTGAATCCTACGGACTATTAAACACAGTATTTTCACTGATGTTGATTTTTAGGTATTCTAGTTGTTTTGAACTCAAAATCAAAAATCTTGAATATACCGTGTTCCTGTTTATCTAAAGGAAAAGACGACCTCCTCCTTCCCCTTTATAACATGATATCTTTTAATCAGTCCATTTGTATATCCTGCTCTTCTCCGATTTCATCTTTGTAACTGAGAGTTAGTCATCTTTATCCACTTTATGTGCAACACATATAAATCTTACATGCTTTAGTATACATGAACATTAAGGGTTCAAATTAAAACTCAAGCCAGTCTCTTTTACATTTTAAATATTTTCTTTTTCTGATACATAAAAAATGGATTAATGTGTTTATAAATAATTAAGTGAAGGAATGATATTAAGCTATGTGCAAGGGCCTGCGGGATAAGCAAAAGTAGCATGTGCTACCCTCTGGTAGCATCAATAAATTTTAGGGACAGTGGAGGAATGTTGCACATGGCTGCTGTTGGCCCTGGGAGTATTGGTTTTTCTACCTAGAGTTGCAAACAAAGCCATCTTGTCATAAAAGAAAGATGCTTAGTCACTAACTGGCATTTTGCTTTTATTTTCTTACCTCAGTTCTTTAGGTTAGAGTGAGATGAAATTTGAAAGTTGAATACAAAGTAGTGTTCCATTATATGGTCCTACCAACCAGAAGGGATTCCATACAATTTCTCTGACTTGCTAGATGAATATTTAACAATTTAAAATTACAGGTGAAATTTCATTTATAATCAAGGAATAATCATTTCTTCGGTTCTAATTGCTGTGGTAAATATTTGTGTAAAATCTACCCACTTCACTGCTTTTAAATACACAATTAAATAGTATAATCACTGCTATAATCAACTGCTATAATTTCTCATCTCATAAATTGTTGCCCTGCCCATTAAACAGTAGCTCTCCATTTATGTCTCTTCCCAGTTACTGGAAACCATCTTAACAACTCTCCTCTCTACACACACAATTGTTAAGCTTGGGTTATTTTTTGAGTTACACAGAAATTACCATTACTGTCCTCCGGCAATATGGAACCTGAATGGACAGCAAGCACACTGTAGTACCATAGCTTAAATATTATTATCAGATGGTTTTATGATACCACAACCAAATCTGCAGGTCCTAAAATGAAGGTAGAAACCTGACACTGAACTGTCAGTTTGGCATGTAGTTTGACATGAAAATCTAGACTTTGTAAATTCTCCCGTTGGTGATTATTTTCACGTAAGACTCTCCTAAAATAGTACAAAGAAGCCCAGGTCTGGAAGAGAGCATCAAATGTGAAGTTATGAGCAAACGACTCTAGACTTGGTAATAGTTATAATAGCAAGTAAACCTGGTTCAGCAGAACATCCTGGGAATAACACCAGGCTGCAAACTGCTTTAATCATCGTATTTCCCTTGAGGCTCCAACTGACGCGTGTCTTAAATTGCAGTTAGCCAAGAGTTCATTTATCCAACTTCTGTAAGTTAGGTTGACAAAGCTTATCGATGTCTGTGATTCATTTTATTTATGCACATAAAAATAAAAGATGTAAAATCACCTACCATTTGGGAACAGAAACTGTCCGCCTTTGAAAGCATAGAACATCCAGTTTTTTTTGTGGGTTTGTTGTTTCTAAGGCAGCAAAATTTCCCAATTTGTTTTCATCACAACCTATAAATGTCAGATATCCTCAGTGAAAGTGATAAAGTTATAATTTAACTGTCATATATATGGTCGTAAAGCAAGGACATATGCTTGGTGAGACTTGCAGATGAAGCCTCACTTGGATTATGCCACTGTGAAGTCAAGAATATATGTATGGAATGAAAAAAGCACATGTGCATTAGTTTTTCCACCCTAGAGCTTTTCCACAGACTTCATTCTGGAGCCTTGCTTTCTCCCTCCTGGTCTGATTTGCATCAGGATACATGCTCTGTTCTGGTCTCCAATGAGGTGGTCCACTCTTTCCTGACCTTCTTGACAAATAAATGACTTTTGTTACTTTACTTTATGTCAATAATAATAATTCACAGATGAGAGCGTGTGTGCACGGGCACACAAACACACATGCAATTTATTGGTCTTCTAAACAGTTCTTTGTCATTTGTTAGTATTTTTGAAAGAATCACTTGTGCTTACCATTACCCAGTAAAAAGCATCTTTATTATTTTGAGAGATGTGATTTGCACAGAATTGTTGTGTTGGGTGTAGGACCTCGATAAAGCTTTACCCAGGATAGGCTGTGACCTTGAATGCAGTTGAAAACTTAAAACTACATGTGATCCTTTGCAACTAGGTTATAGATTTAAATAAGAATAATATATTAATGAAGAATAAAATACTAATGGAAATTTATCCCATGGAAGTATTTTCTGAAGCTTTGGGGTGAGCATGTGGTTCTTACTCTGAGAACCCTTCAATTTCAGAAGGAAATGGTGAATTTCCCCTTTCGCCATTCCATGATGTCCTGTCTTCTTATGGACAAGTGATAAGTTATTTACACAGATTCTTTGATTTTAGTCAAAGAAAACATTTGGCACACACTAAAGATGTACTAAAATTTATAGAACCATCTTTAGTTTCTTCTCTTTCAGAATATCACAGATTTCCTAAGATCCTTCCTATTGCTAACATTATCTGATTCTACAGAATGTATTGGATTACACTCCTAGAAGAAAATAACCATGGGTAGAGAAATTAACTCAAAATAATCTCTTTTTTTTCTCTAACAGGAGTAATTATAAATTTAAAGAAAATCGGTGGGATCTATGAAAGCAGTAACTCTTTTACAAACTTGCATAAAATAGGCTAAGAATGTACAGGCACTGCCTATATTGCTCTCTTGTCTAAACAAATATCCCTGTCCAAAGAAATCCTCACACCTACGTTTCAGATCTCTTGGGCCCCCCTAACTCCAGCCTTTTCTGCTTCTGTGGGTGCAGCCGATTAGCAGCGCCACTGACCTCACTTTGCACATCGTGTTCTTCAGTGTTTTCCTCCGCCGTTGTGCCAGGCTTGCAAGCCAGCGTCTCAGCTTACTTTACCTTTTCTGTCCAACAGGAAAATCCCCTTCCAGGGAGGCCTCCCCCGTGTTTGCCTCCCCATTCCTTCCCCATTGTGCCACATGGCTCCTCTGTTTGCAAACCCCCAGTAGGACTGAACCTCAAGCTAGAGTCCGTGATAGAATTTGAGAGACTGGGTGGCTGTACTCTAAGGAACTTCTCATCTTTGCTGAGTACCATGCGAGCTGCCTTACAATCCCCTGTCCTTGTCGCTAGTTTTTCCACCCAAGCGACCTTCCACGTCTTCTTCCTAGAGTGTAGACTTCTCTCTTCCCATCTAGTGGGTACTAGGAGAAGACAGCTGCCTTCAGCTCACAGATGAGGTGGGACAATGTTCCTGACCTCCCGGACACGTATATCCTCCTGTTACTTTCCTTTCTGCCGTGAATGATAACAGTTTCACACTTGAGTAATTACTTTGTTAGTATCCACGTCTTTCATTATACCTAGCAGATTTATGCTGATCAGCTCATTATGTATTACTCTTCTTTAGCACGGTGTCTGCTACCTAACTGAATAGCGAGTGAATGAATGATCAAATGAATAAAGAAAGAAATGAAAGTTCAAGCTAAGATACTGGAAGGAATAAAGTGATTGAGGAGACAGTGTACAGTGGGGTGAAGATGGTCCAAGGCAGAATTAGAAGCTGGGTTTCACTCCTCTGGCAGCAGATCTTCCTCAAAATACTTATGGATTGAGTCTTAAATTTAAAAATCAGGACAATTCTCAAGAATTGAACATTAACACCTCTGTTCAACTGCACTGGGAACTTTACACACTGTTTTTAAAAAATCAAACATATATATATATATATATATATATATATATATATATATATATATCACCTGCAGTGTATGGAGATTTCAGCATTTCCAATTTCTGTGAATTTTTTTCTCTATAGGGCAGAAATATTTACAAAAATCGTATCTTTGTTATAGCAGAAAATACATCAGCTTGAATAAGTATGAGGCTAATATTTTGAGATGCAGACAGATGGAAAGTCTTTTTCCTGCAATCTCCAAAGATCCCTAATGGCAGAAGGATTCTTTTTATTTCTTGAACATTCAACATAATTCTTTTCCTGTCCCCGAGGTAAAAATTTCTAGCCTGTCTGGAATGAAAGAGAGACAAGAATGACAGGGTTGTCGAAAGATTAAAAGCTGCTTTGCCTTCGAGTTCCCAAGAAAGAGATGAGAGAATCCCTGTGACTGGGAGATCAGAAGAGGACTCCAGCCACTCTTATCTGACAGGGTCGCAAATGCAGGCAGCCCCTGGGTTTCCTTCCGGTTTCCTGTGTGACGGGGAAGGAAGTGCCTCTGTCAGCTGGCAAGTCACGTAATGGTCTCAAAAACACAATGCTTATGGACTGCACCCTCTAGACCTTCTGATGGCTGAGGTGCAGTTGGAGTATCACAGTCGTTTACCACTTACTGTGTGCCAAAGTGCCCACATGTGCAGTTAACATCTCTCGGAAATGAAGAAATTACTTTTTATCTCTTTATGATCTTATTTAAGTAGAAACTGTAGGTCTCAATTTCCAAGCCCCAGATGCTACAAAATTTGTAATGTGCTATTTAATAGAACACTCCCCCCCTAGCTATTTTAGTGAACTGGGTAGGAAAATCCTCTGGGACTGGGCTCAAATTCGTTGGGAGGTTCTACAAAGCTATGTGGAACATGCCTCATAATTGTCCTATTAGTGTGTAGGGATTCTTGAAGAGTAATTTCATACTTACATCTGATGTAAGTTTATGATGTTTGGAATACCTAGTCAAGAAAATATAAGCCTAGGAATTAAAAGAAATTCATTTGTGTTTCTAAAAACTTAAAAGCTTAATGAAGAAAAAATATCTTCAATCTAAATACTCGGTGTATTCTACAAACTTTTGTTGTGTAACAAAAATGTGTTCTATGTTTCCAAACTATCTGTCTGTATATTTATCTGTACAATTCTTTGCTGGGTGTTGTTTCCATGTAAAAACCAGAAAGTCACATGAGAATATTATAAATCTATCTTGTGGCTGTTTGTGAATCCATTTTGTTTTATTTCTGCTTCTGCTGTTACTGTGAGATAAAACACAGAGAACTAAAAAAGAATTATCCTCACATGTCCTCAGGCACTTCCCACTGTTCGTTCCATGGCTTTTTTGAGTATGTATGTCTTTCTTATTCAACATAGTAGGCTGAGGTTAAAGCCTTATTACAAAATGTGTCATTAAACATGATTATCAAAATTTACATTAGAATAATAAAATCAAGAAGACAAGAAAGGAGAAGAAAGGAGACGTGAAGGGAGGGAATAAGAAAAGGTTGCGGGAAAGAGTGAAAGATGCTAATGCCTGGTATCAGCCAGGGCCTTTTCCAGGGAGATGAGAGCTTTAGTGTGGAGCCACAGATGCTTTTGAGCATCACAGGAATGTCTCGTGTCCAAGTGGGAGATGAAGCTGCATCACTCAAAGGATACAACATACTCAACAAAATTCCATAGCCCAAGAAGGCAATGAGTTTTAGAAAGAATTGGATTAGTTATAGCTACTTGGCGACCAGGGGAAGGAATCCTATGGACCATGTAATAGCAAACGCTTTCTGCCGTCTTGCGAATTTTATGGATATTGGTCCAGGTTTTAGAGAAAATAAAATTTATACATACTTTTTGTTTTAAAAATAGAAATAAACGACAAACCTCTTAGAAATTCTTCTCAAATATATGTATATATGCCATATAGGTACTGTATGTGTGTGTGTGTGTGTGTGTGTGTGTGTGTGTGTGTGTCTCATTAATGGCTTTATGATAATATAACAATCAGGCTTATGGGGGGATAAGGTGTTGATTTGAGAGGACTATTGCTCATAGATATACAGTAGAGTCATTATATTTGTTTCAAATGTTTTTTTGCTCACATCGCTCAATTTACAAGTCCAAAGACACTGAGAAAATTGCATCTCTAAAGGCAAAATTTGTGCTTCAAAACAAAAGTTGATTTGTTCCTCTTTTAAAATATTTATTCCTGCCATATCTGTGGTTACTATTGAATAGAAAGTTGATTGTAATAAGGAAAATTCATGGATTGTCCTCCTTAAGCAAAACCAAGAGGTTCTTTTTTTATACTTACCTCTTTTGGCCGAATTCTATGGAGAAGATCAATGTACATCCCTCACATTCTGGTCTAGGAGTCAAGATTTAGAGTTCCTTTGTGCAAGAATGAGTGCTATGTACTGTTTTCCTATTGACTTACTAATGCAGAATGCCTTTCTTAAAATAACAAAATGTTGCAGACATCCTGCCAAAATAGGTGACTTGTATTCATCCTTTGCCTATTAGTCTTTTTTTTTTTTTCTTGGAGGAAGTAAGGAGAACACTGGCTGTGTTGGCAGAAATCATCACACAAAGAGGCAGCCTGATATTCCTCAAGAATCCCAAGTCCATGAGACAGGGAAAGAGTCCTTTACTTTATTCCTAGTGATTTTTGTCTTCACTGAATATACTTAAATTTTATACCTCCTTGTGTTGGATCTGAGCTGCATTTTAAACCTAGAAAATGGAAAATTTAAGTGGATCCTTTCCAAGTAAGACAAAATGAACCCAATTGTAAAGTACTACAATTTGGCAGGAGTAAGAGATCACTATACATGCATGAGATTCAACGAATAACCATTATTTGCTTTTCTACTAACTACCACAAAATACACTGTGGTATTATGTAAGAAGCAACTACAGTGGCTATTAGCCAAATCATTTTTGATATTTTAGTTTTCGGTTTTTTCTTTGTGAGCATTTGGACAAGTTCCTTAAATATCCAACTACTTGTCTTGTTGTATGTAACTATTAAATAAATTAGATGTGTAGTTCAACACATAAATTTTTCAAAAATGAAAAACTTTGAGTAGAAAAATCCATACACCTTACTGTGATAATAGTTGTGCTGTCTTTCAACTGACAAATCTCAGGTAGCTCCTGTTTGTTTTATTTGAAAATTTGCTAAAAATTTAACAGTTGTTTGTCCTTCTGTTGAGAAAAGAGGCTGGAGAGTATCTCTTTACACAAAGACTCCCACACTTTGTGCCATGTGACTCTGCCATACTGGTCAACATTTGGTTGTTGTGTAGATTGTCGCCTTTGCCTGTATCCTTTGAGAATACATCAAGAACAAAAAAGAAGTATTTATATCTTTCTTTGGGGAATTTTATGTGTGAAACTCACAGACGTGTTTCTTTCTCTCTTTTTTTTACATTTTCCGTGTATACTTTAATTATAATTCCCAATACTTTCATAAGCTTAGTACGTCCCTTTTCAGTGCAACCTGAAAGGTAACAGATAGCATAGATTTCTTCCATTCTTACCAACAAAATTTTGTCTCACTGATACTGTTAGTGATGAACTTTTTTTCTTCAAGAGATTCATTATAAGAACTATTTTTTCCCTTTATTTCCAAATAGAGTTGTACCATTGAGAATTCCTCCAGAAACATAAGAACTAGCACATAAAAAATAAAATTGTACACTGGCTCAACTTCCCAATAAAGTTACTACTGAAATATATAATCTTTATCCTGTTTATTGCAGAGCAAATAGTAATTGGAGAGAAAGTGATAGCTTTAATTTTGACGTGTAATGATTGCAAAATTAACTATAAATCCACTAAGTAGAAAGTTTTAATATAATCACTTTCAAGGGAGATAAAATTTCCAAATAACCACTTTGGTAGATTATTTAATTCATGTTTATAAACCATGTTGAATATGAAAAGCATTATTTAAATGTCAGTGTGCCATCTGATGTGCCTCAAAGAATTTAATTCATGTGCAAACTTACAATTACCATATTCTAATTAGAAATAGAGGGTAGTGATCTAATGGTCTGATGACGTGTAGTTCTTGATAACGGGAATTGCGTTCTAAGTTGATCTTAGGCAGCCTCTTGATTTTTTTCTGATCACACTGACTGACATTTTTTGGATGGGATTTAAAAATTTTAAGATGAGAGTGTTGGGATTTTGTCTGGCATCATTAATATTTTTGTTAATTGATTTATCTAGAGCTAATAAATTGCCATCTTTGATTTTGAAGTTGAGGAAGTAAAGTCATTTCTTGAATTCTCTAACTCAGATGGCCAAAGATGATGAAGGTGTAGACACAGAAACAGTTACTCTTTGTCTTCTTAATCTAATGATTTATCTGTCTTTATAGACATAAGTATGCATGTGTACACCTTCATGGGCACATATACATATGAATATGCAAAATAGTGATTTAGTAAAATGCAAAATCTTGTACTGGCTATAATGCTTGCTTAATATTAGACTGTAAACTCCTCTGCAGTATATTTCATATATTCATTTAGCTATGGCTTGATACATTATATCATAAACTGTAAATTAATAATTATGTACTTCACAAACTTATTTAAGGATCAATTTAGAAAGAAATCGACTTGCATTTAAAATAAAGCTTGGGGGCTAGAGGAATAGCACAGTGGTCAGAGCACTTGCCTAGCAAGAAGGAGGCCCTGAGTCCAGTTCTCCAGCACCACATAAGCCGGGCTTGAGCACACGTAACTCTAATATCAGCACTCAGCTGGCTCAGGCAGGAGGATTGCCATGTGGCCAAGGCCAGCGTGAGCTATGTAGTGAGTTCACGCTAACCTCAGCTATATGGCAGGATCCTGTCTCAAAATCAAAATAAAACAGAATAAAATAAAATAAAGCAATAATATGTTCATATTTTCAGCTCATAGTTTTTGATCTTCAAATCCAGTGGAGAACCAGGATCTTTTCACTAACTCATTCGTTCATTCGTTCAACAAATTTATTGAAACTCTCTGATGACTTTCAAACTCTCTCCTATATTTTGAGAATGGAAATAGATGGATGTTTCAACTTCACTCTAAAAGCTTTCCAGAGAAGGGAAGACATAAACAAGTTAAGTGAATCTCAGAATTAAGTTGTAAAGACAGTGCATGTGCTGAACTTTAAGGGAGAATAGAGGAAATGTACCTAACGGAGCCTGGAGCCAAGCAGCGGAGGCTTCCTGGAGCGTGTTGACTGGACAGCATTCTAAAGGCTAAGTAGCTGTTTGCCAAGTGAAGTGAGGAGGGTGTATAGTGACTATATTCCAGCGAGATGGAGCATTTCCGTCAGAGACAAAGGAAAGCACATTACAGTTTGACATGTGGCGATGGTATATAATTAAGGAAAGGGCTACGTAGGGTTGAAGTTAGGAGGGAAACAGGGGCCGTGTGAAATCAGAACCGGCAGGCAAAGCTGAGGAACTTAGATACAATCACATAACTCAGCATGGGTGAAAGATTTAGCTATCTCAGCTTTAGAAATAGCTCGTACCATATGTTCTCTGTCTAAGAGATTTTATTTTATTTTATATACTTTGTGGGTTTTTTTTTTTTTTTTTTTTTTTGCTGTGCTGGGGATTGGATGCAGGGCCTTGTGCATACTAGGTAAGTGCCCTGCCACTGAGCTAAACTCCCAGCCTTGGGATGACTAACCTAAATTTGTTACCAGGGCTATGAAAAGCGAAGGAATTATACACTGTATCTCACCAGGAAGTGTATTTTCCAGTTAGAAACTGGTCATAATGTTACTTTTATTTTTCCCAAAGTCGTATACATCATAATTGTTGTGGTGTGCTATGAACTGCTGTCTCTGGGAAGTCGACCTAATGACTTTTCCATTTAGCTGCTTCATGGACCAAAATGTCATCCACATTTATAAGAGTACATACGTGTATGCACTTCTCTATCAAATCAATGGATGGCAAATCTTAGTAGTAGAATTGAGCCTGCTAGTTACATTTTAAAGAATAATAACAATGTTTAGTTTGTCCTGAATAACATAACGAAAATTTTCCTTATTTAGCTTCTTCACTCACCCCCCTGGTGTCAGAAAAATGTAGTTAACTTTTAGAATCACTTAACTATAAAATTCCTTAGGAAGAAAGGGAATCCTAATAGTAATTAGCATCCTAAATTCAGGATGTGGAATTTCCAGAAGAAACTAAAGGAGATAGAACCTCATTCTGAGCTTCTCTCATGTTTACAGTTTTTCACTCTTAACTGGGGGGAGGCCTGGCCTTCTGTGTTGTACCAAGTTCTGCTAATCCTCAGCAATGTGTAATATGCCTATCTCCACCATTTGTAGGGCTGTAGTTTATCATAAGTAAAAAGCATGTCTGCAAGTTTTTACGTTCCTGACCTTTTAGCTCCTCTCAAAGTTAATATAACCTTTAGGGCAAAAATTCCTTTTTATATTTAAGAATGCAGGAAAATAATATATTAACTTACTTGCATGGTGAGTTATTAAAAATAAGATTGTAAGGGTTGAGGAAGGTATGGTGGCTTGTGTGTGTGTGTGTGTGTGTGTGTGTGTACATGCGTGTGTGCGTGCGTGTGTGTGTGTGTGCGTGTGTGTGCTTGTGTGTGCGTGTGTTTAAAGAACCCCAAGGCTCTCCACTTTCAAACGTGCTTTTCCTTCATCTTTGCCTCTGATGCTTTTGCAAGACCAAAGGATAGACTGGCTATTGTTAGGACAACCACACATCTGAGTTTTCCTGGGGCAATATGAGTATTCCAGGTGCTGTCAGCGTTGTGCCAGGAGCTTCTCAGGTCTTTGTCCACAGCAGCTCCTGGTGTGACTTCTGTTCCTATAGTCCTGAGTCTCTCAGTCAGAAGACCACCCTAGAATGCCTGTGACCCATTTTTCCAAGTACACAAAGTGCTGGAAGTACTTGTGAATTTTTGTTCTTCTGGAGTTGCACTTCGCTGACGGGTACAGAAACTTTAATGCACCAGTTGTTTTGTGCCCCAGCCTCTTAGGGCTGACTCTGTCTCTCCAGAGATCCTTTGAATAGAGTTGCCAGACTTAGCAAATAAAAATACAGGCTCTACGGAAAGGAATTCTTTTTTGTATTAGTATGTTCCAATCAATGTTTAAAACATGTTTATACCTTAAGAATGTATAATTTTAAGTAATAATCAACTTAATTGATGTCTTTTGTTTTATCTAGTAAGTATACTTTCATTTAAGATTTTATTGGTTGGGACATCCTTGCTTAGCCTGTACAGTTTAATTTTTCCACTTCTGTATCAAGCTAAGAAATGACTTTAATACAAGTTAGGACCTAAGGAAGCCAACTTTCTGTTCCCTCCTTGTGATTATGAATAGCTCTTCCCTCTCAGTGCTCGATTTGAATGAATAAACAGGCAGTCACCTAAGCTATTATAAAAGATATTAGATGTATTCGAAGAAAATGTGTGAAAGCTGATAATTAGTCATATAAGATGGGAAGTTGGACACGTGATGATAGAGAAGACATTTTTGCAGCAAGTGGACCTGGTGCCAGTTCTCTGGTTTCCAAGGTGAGTACTAGTGATGAGTTCGGTCCTAGGGACAGCTGAAAAAGTTCGAAGCTTTGCGAATTATGGGGACGGAGAGAGGAGTTTCTGTCTCCGTGAAAGTCTCTGTGAGAATCAGGTGACAAGGGAAATGCAAATTTGGACAATGGACTTCAGCAAAGCTCTGAAACTGAGATTATGAGAAATATCTGAGACTTTGGATGGCCCTGGACTTCTCAGCCCTACCAGTAATCCAGATTTAATGTCTCAACCCCATGGGATGAAAATAAGTCATATTTGATTTGATTCAAATAAAATAATGACTTTTTGGTATATCCAACTTTGTAGCTGCAGCTATATAAGTTTTTATGAAATTGCCTAATAGGCTAATAAATTATTAGCTTACTCTTTAAGTTTTAGTTATAAACTAAGTACTAAAAATGCCTAATCAAAAGTGTTGTAATTTTTTAATTTGTAAATTTTTCTGGACTTAATATCGAAATGATGCGTTGAATGACTTTGACATTAGCTTCGACTGATCTTTGCCAGTACACTATCCAAATATTTCAGAGGCAGAAATCCACACACAGGCCATGACTGGATTTGCAAGAAGAGTTAAACATAATTAAATTTCAGTCCCCATGCCATCATGCTTTCTTAAATCAAAAATTACATATGAAGCTGAGCTCAACATGAGATTCACCTTTATTTAATAAAAATATAAATTGAGTCATGTGAATAAGATATTAAACGTATAATACCAAAATATATATCTTAGATTGCTTTTAAAAAGGGCTCTGTTAATCAATTTCCTTGGTTGAATTAGCATAACATGGCTCGAGCTTTTAAATGCACTTAATTTACTGTCATTAGTACTTTCTCAATGAAGGAATAAAAATTAAACTTAGAAGACTTGATGAATAGCCTGTATGCTAAGGTCAGACACAAGACACTCAACGCTAATGGAAAACATCATTCTGAGCCACAGAAAATGAGCCCTTGCGAGTTAAGGAACCACCGCTATCAGGGGGGGAACCATCTGGGGTGTCAAGGGATATGCTTTTCATCTGCAGGGTTTGATTTGTTCATATAAATATTTAATGAAAATATTATTAGACTATTCAGCAAGTGAAATAAACTGATGGCACTAGGAGCTAAAGAAGCTTACTTAGTATTCACTAAGTGAAGTGGCATAATAATTTATTTGCATATTTTATAAGTCTTTTGAGAGGTTTTGTACTTTTAAACTTTTCAGCACTATTTAAAAAGTGTCATTACTGTTCTCAGCATGAGGTTTTAATGTATTTTTATGGTTAATAAAAACAGTGCACACATTTTATAAGGGGATAGATGACTGCCGTTCATGTAATACAAGATGGAAATCGAGCATCTGGTTCTGAAGGTTGACTTACCTTTAATACAGCGCCACTAGTTCTTGCCATAATGTTAACTTTAGCCTAAATAAAATTACACAGTGAGTTCTCAAGAGTACCGATTAAATTATGAAACAAATAAGGTGAAAAGCTTTTTAACTATAATGAAAGCTTTGAATTTTCAGAAAAAATGATTCATCTATTCCAAATCATGTTTACTTTTAACATTCTTTTAATCTGAACAACAATTTGGAAACCAGTTTTAGAGAACTGTCACAAGTGTGTTTATGTACAGAGAGGGTTTCTCAAATTATCCATCTTAATATTGCAAGTTTTTTTGAAAATCATCATAGGTTTTTGTGCATGTACACAGGATGTCAAATTACATGCAATGTTTTTGAAATATTCTTGAAAAAGTAAGGAACACCAACTTTTACAAAAATTCCTAGAAAAACAAGGTTAACACCGGAGAATTAAGAATGTGTGTGTGTGTGTGTGTGCGTGTGCGTGTGTGTATTACAGGCTTCTTGTAGGTTTGTAATGTTTTCTGTTTACATTATCTCCAAAAATATGAAAAGAGCAAATATGCCACAGTGCTTAGCAAACAACAGTAAGCTAAGCTTGATACTTTTTTTACTATTTGTTAGGAAACTTTAAACAGTGAACCCAGAGACAGAAAAATTTTGTCTGAAAGTACCGAGTGAGCAATGAATAACAAATAAAATTTAATGTTTATGTTTGACAGACAAGCATCTTATGGTATAATCAAGCCACATTCAGCGTGATGGGTGAGGACAGAAATGCCCAGAGCACGTTTTAAGGAGCCTCCTTTCTGTATCAGCCAGAATCTCTCCAGAGGAGCAGATATGATCAGTGATTAGATAAATCCTTTAAATGACGTAGATTAGAAAACTCCATGAACTTCTCTTCTCCAATCTGCACCCCCTGTGGGGGAATTCATTGGATAATAATTTTGAAAAGTTTAGAAAGTTGCTGCCATTAACAGTTCTTAAAGTTAATTTTGAGTTGTAAAAAGGTATCAAAAATACTTCATGTAAGGAGTAAGTTACTCGGTAGAGAAAAGTATCCTTTTTTTAGTTATATGATTTTATGCAGGACTTCTATTGTTGCTTTGCTTTTATTGCTTTACTATTTCCTCTTAATTTACCTTCTTGAAAGTAAATATTCTATGTTGGAATAATAGCAACCTAGTAAATGAGTCCCACTTTAAGACTTAGAGAAAAATGTATTAAAACTTAAAGTAAGGCCCCGAAGGGGCCTTGGAAGGGGTGTAGAGGCCCCGAAGAAACATGGAGAAAGGATGCAGAGGTAAACATCTGGGGAGGTGAGCATTAGGTCTGAGGGGCTGTTCTTTTTTTTTTTTTTTGCTACATGAGGAGTACAAGAACACGAGCAATTTGGAACACTTACAAAACTTTGGAAGGAAAAATCTTGGCGTTCGGGGAGCATCAAGGGGGGAGGGAATCGGTACAGCTCCTGCACACAGGGCAAGGGCCAACGTGATAGGAGGTGACAGGCATTTAAAAATACTTTACTTTTAGATGTCCTTAGTCCCCAAGTTAGCTAAAGATGACTTGCTTGTGCCCTTGCTCACTTCCTAATAGGAAGCATTGATTTTTTTTTTTTGGTGGGGGAGAGGGATATCATCTTCAGCTTCAAATTATTTCTTGCATAATGAAAAAAAAATGAATACACGAAGAGGCAAAATTTTAACAGTAATAAAATTAGAGACAGACAAGGAGAAAAGATTCACAGGGAATCTACTGAATGAAAATTTTAGATACAATCTGCACAATCACTATTAAAATATTCAAGAAAATAAAGCACAAAATTAGAATTGGAAAAGAATATGTAAGAATTAGAAATGCATGTATATGTATAAATAAAATGCATTTACATGTTAAAAGCACAGAATATATCAATAAGAGATTAGACTGTCAATAGGATAAAGCAACTCTATTAGATATAATAGAGAACTTTAATAAATTGTTAGAACCAGAAACAAGAATTGACAGAAATTGCAAGTAAAAGGGATCTATTTAGAAGGCTTACAAGTCTGGGCACAGAGATAGTTCAAGATGGCAGCCTGGAGGGTCCAGTGGCTGCTCAGCCACAAGGTAGAATACCCCTCTGAGACATCAAGACAGCCAGAGAGGATCTGCTGTGGATCTCAGTTCTTGAAGAACAATGGCGAAGACCAGAGCCTGAAGATCTGTGACGGGTAGACAGATGCAAGGTGAGACTGGAGCAAATCTGTGATGAAAATCTTTGGGATGTAGGAAGCCAGTCAGAATCTGCCCATCATTGCAAAGGCAAAAGCTTCCACAGAAGAAAAAGCTGTAACAATCTTTCTTCCTTTTATACAGTTTGAGCTCCCAGCTGGGCCTCCCGCATCTGGGCTGGGTGTTCTTCTCTCATTAGCTGGTCCACAAATCACTCACTCACACACCTATAAACACTAATCTGGGTGAGTTTCTAACTGCCTCAAGCCGACATAATCTCTTCAACAGTCACACTTATGTACACACACAATGGAGACAGAGTATCCGGTGTAGACAAATAACGACAAAAGAGAGGCTGGAGGGGGGAGGCGTGCCACACTGGCTGTGAACTGAAAAGCAACTCTACCTAATTGTTTACATTTTGAAATGACTAAATATGTACGTAGATTATTTTTAAGAAAGATTTTTATTTTTTGTTTAGCAAGGAAATAAAAATCACACTTAAGAGACAAAGAGTAGTCTTTTTATGTCTTTTCCGACGTGACGATACTGTGAATGCTAAATTCAACAGTAATACCAAAAAAGTAAACTAGAGACTAATTTCCTTACACAGATAAATAATGAACACCATGTTAAAAAGCATGTCAAAATTCAGTAGTGGATGAAAAAATGACAGATAAGGATCAAGTTTGGTTTGTCTAAAAGACATGAGGTTGATTTAACCTCCAATAGTCAACTAGTTGATGTCACAAAAAGGGACAGTCTATTAAACCATATGTGGATTTAACAATACTCCTGCTTTAGCCTCCTGAGTGCTAGGGTTACAGGTGTGCACCACCATGACCATTTTTGTCTGGTATAGGAAGGCTATTTGTGAAAATTCAGGTTGTCCTTATATTTAAAATTAATCTTGTTAAAAAGGTAAGAATTAAAGATAAAGAGCCACAGGAAATAGAGAAATCTGTTTATCAGTGAAGCAGAGCATGGTGGTGCGCAGCTGTAAGCCTGCCATCCTGGGAGGCTGTGGCAGCAAGATGCCAGAGTCCAGCCTATCCTAGCAACTTGGCTAATTAGCAAGCCCCTGTCTCAAGTTAAAAAAAAAATCTAGATCTTTGATCCACTTTGATTTAACTCTGGTGCACGGTGACAGGTGTGTGCCTAGATTCGTTCTTCTGCATGTGGATACCCAGGCTTCCCACAATCATTTGTTGAAGAGGCTGTCCTGTTTTTCACTACATGTTTTTGGCTTCTTTATTAAAGATCAGGTAGCTAAGGGTACTTGAGTTTGGCTCTACATCCTTGGTTCTGTTCCACTGGTCGATCTGTCTTTTTCTGATGCCAATACTATATAGTTTTAGCATAACATTGTTACTAAAATACCCATCAGCAGACTGATGGATACAAAACTTGTGGTATATGTGCACAACAGAGTACTACTTGTCTATAAAAACAGGTATATTTGAGACTTTTATATGTAAATGAATGCAACTTGAGACCATCATGCTCAGTGAAGTAAGTCAAATACAGAGGTTAAATATAGAATGCTTTGTCCAATATGAGAAACCTAGAACATAGGGATTTTAAGGAACCAAATGTTGGTTGATTGTATTGTTGGAGTTGTTGGGGAGGGAGAGGGTACAGGGAGAATGGGATGTTTCATAATTTTGACACAATATGGATGTGCACAAATACGCAAGTTCAAGGTAAACATGTATCACATATATGCATACTAATAAAATGAGAAAAAATAAAAAAATCTAGGGATATAGTTGGGCATGAAGGCTCTGTGTTCAGTTCCTAGTATCAAAACAAAACCATGTAGACTTTATCATAGATTCAATATAAAACAAAGATGCCCTATGTCAACACCTCTGTTATTACTTTTATACCTGAAATTATAATCAGTGCATTACGGCCAGAAAAAATAGAATAAAATAAACAATTAGAGAATATGAGTACACCTTATTAAAATTATTATGCAAATTTGACAAAGTTATTAGGAACAGTGTCAAAAGCAGAAAGGAAATTATGTGTGACTACATGGTCTTTGTAGTGTCCTTAACATACTTCAAATACACTGGAAGAAATTCTGTGGAAGATTTTCACACGAGGTCTTAGGAAATACTAAGACAGATTGAAGGGGACCCAAATACATGGGGGTATAATCTAGCATAATGATGTAGATACTGAAAAAGTAAACAATTTTATTCCCAAATTAAGCTGTATATTTAATACAATCACAGTAAAGGTACCAGTATTTTTTGATAAATGCTAGCAAGGTATTAATCTGGAAATGCAAAGAGTATTTCTAAGTCAAGGTTCCACTGGAAAAATAGAGTAAAATGATCAACGCTTGTCATATCTGAAAAAATAGACAACATAAGGTAATAATAAAGACATGTACATATTGGATAAAGCAAACAAATCACAACAGAATAGATAAAATAGTTTCATGACTATATACACTTTTTACATAGCAAGAGTAGATAAATGATAAGATGGCTGTGGATTACGGAGGAAAGACTTTTGTTTGAAGATGACTGTCTACTCAGAAAAGAGACCTCGACCCTTCTTGCATTTATCTTGCATAAAGAAACAGTTGGAGGTGTATTTTAACTTCAAATGTGGAAACCAACACATGAAAGACTTTAGAAAACTTTAAAAAGAACTTTGACATTTAAAAAAGAAATGTTTCAGAACAGGACTTTCAAAAGCATTAACATTTTAAAAAGTGATTAATTGGATTATATTATATAATATACTTATATTATATAATATAATATTATATATTATATTATATACTTATCAATTCAGAATCATTCAGAGAGAAAAAGACAAAATGGGGGGATAGTTTGTAATCTGTTATAGCCTTAAAAATGTTCCTATGTAGAATCTATTTTTTAAGTACAAATCAATAGGAGTGAGAATCCCAAAAAGGAGGGTGGGCAAGAGGCTCACATAGTCACTTCGCTAACAGAATCTCAGACTGGCAATGCGAGTAAGAAAAGGTATGTTAATGATTTGGGAAATGCAAATCAAAATAACTACAGTGTCCTTCTCTTATACCTGCAGAACAGTTCCTACTGATGACTCCAGGTTTTTACAAAAAATAGAGATGTCTTTCACAGAGTACTGATGGAATGAAAAATTTGTACCGGTACTTGGGAAATCAATTTCTTGTCATCCGGTAATGTGGAATGTAGATATTTTTTTGTGATGTGGAATTTATTCTACTTTCATCGTATACAGATGATAATATATAGAAAGACACAACAAGACATTTTTAGAGGAGAATAAATAACACAAATGGTCACTAGGGGATGATTATGGTATATTTATATAATGAAGCTATCTAATGCGATAAAAATGGTTAATTTCAAATACACATATGTTGTGGGTAGGTTATCTGAGACTACTGTAGATTAGAAGATTCCAGACACAGGATGAAAATACTTGTATTTTAGAAATGAATTAAAGCTGATGGCACTGTGCTCTACTGAGTCTGTAAAGTATCCCAAGGTGGCCTCAAGCAACCTTGCTCTAAAAGCCATTGACTGGATAGCTTTGGAGGAGCTCATACCAAAAATCAAAAGGCTATTGCTAACCCTCTGAAGTTCTGGAATGAGACTTGTAGCCCCGGGTTGTCCACTCTACCTGAGGAAGCCGCCACCTAGGAGCTGAGCTTACTACAAGACTGATGTGGCCAAAGCGAGCATATTGGAAAACTTTGAAAAGAAGTTTCCTGCCCTGATGGTTCTTGTGCCAGAGAAAAAAGTGCACTATGCCGTTGGACATAGGAGGAAAAGAAGATGTGAAATTTGTGCTGAGTTTGTGTTTCTTTTCAATGCCCAGATTGTGGAATAAGAGAAACAGTTGGAAAAAATATGCTTCCGTTTCATCAAGTGACCACTGAAAGCTGGAGCAAGGCCTTCCCAGAATCCAAGTTAGACAAGTAGCATCCCTACTGGCTTCATTAACTAGTTGAGAATTTATAATGTTGAGTCTAGAACAAAGCTCCAGCCAAAGTTCGGTTGTTAAAAATAAAAACTATTATATAGTTAAAACATTAATTCAAAAATCTTAGCGCTTGTGTACATTTCAGGTAAAATTCCTATGGAATATATTAACTTGCAATACTTAGCAAACTCTGCAACATATAACGGAAGAGCTCGCTATTACAGGAATCCAGGGGTTGAATACATCTTCATAAGTGACTGGTAGTGTTCTAAATGATTTGACTGTATTCTATTATTCAGTTATATTCATTCTGAGCCCCTTGACATCTGGGACAGTCCACACCCTGTTACAAACTGTATGACAGTATTGGTCTCTTGAAAGACATCATGTTTGGAACAAGGTTCTGCAAAGAATATTGGCTCAAATGCTTGATTTAGTTAGGGCAGATACACCATGTTTCTCAGGAGTAAAATCACTGAAGAAGGCGACCCAAGGTGCTGCGGCCAAAAATAACTAGTGATGGATTTGATCAAATGCACCTAGAAAGCTATTGTCCCGAACTCTGATGAATTCGTTCAACTGAGGCATGTCTTTAAGCTTGATTCACTTTCCTAAAATGCAGTATTGCATTGGTCCATCAGATCCTGAGGAAAGATCCACGTTCTTTGGAGTGGGCAAATTTAAGAGGCCTCACTTGCTACTTTGTTTCTGTATGACTTTAGGGAAGTCAGAGCTTTTTGAGATGCCTGTTAGCCCTATTTCTCTCTCTCTCTCTCTCCTGGTCAAACTTTTCACCTAGATTACACTCTGAAGCCCGTTATTCATAATAGAAGCAACATATGGCCCTGAGCAAATCTCCCGGGGTAACGAGTCTATTGTTCTCTTGGTACAGAGAAAATTGAATCCAAAATGCTAAAGAAAATCAATACACCTAAATCCAGGTAAAGAACTCATAATTTGTTCCTTGGAATGCCAAAGCTAAATCAGAACACTAAAACTCTCTCCTTAAGCTGAAAAACAATAATCCTGTAATATAGAAGAGGATTTAAGTGAATAACTGAATAGATTTTTGTTCTGCTTAAACGAGAAACTGAGACAATTGAATGTAATATAAATCTAATATTTGAACATTAATTTTGACACAAGAGGGATTTTAGTAAGAGATCTTGTGATTAGGTGTCATTCCTTGGAATTCAGATAAAATCATAAAGGTACAGTGTCATGTTGTTTTTCATTTCTACTGAGAAAAAAAATAAGATATAGCCACACAAACCCAGTCACATATATTAAGGACTGCTTTGATAGCAAAGGTCATTGAATTCAAAAATAGACTCATTTAAAATAGAATTTGTGTAAGGGCTCAGATAGCTCAGTCGACCGAGCATCAGACTTTTAAAATAGTTTGTGGATTTGGCTACTATGTAGTTAATGAATAATAAGACTCACTTGTCTAGCCTGACTTTATGCATTTCTAGCTGTAACCAACAGGATGAATCAGACATACTTTCAAGGATCTTTGTTGTCATATAATTCCTCAAGATTGATTCAATATATTTTAAGAAGCATAATTCAAAGATCAGAGGCAGAGGCGTGCACAGCAATATGAATACAGATTACTTTGGCTACTTACAGATGTGTGTAGATGAGGACTGCAGAGCTTTTTGCTTTTTAACTCTTTCTAATGAAGAACATGAAGCTCCCTCTATACTAAGATGTCTGATGCTTGCATTTTTTCACATGAAACAAAACCTAGCAAATAAAGAGACTTTTTATTCATTTTATTTTAATGAACATATTTTAATAGCAAGAGATTTCACTTTTCATGGCAATGTATTCTCAAGTATGTTTGGAATTGAAGCATTTATTAATTTGATTTGTCTCAGTGGCTCTTCTGGATCCTACAGGTCAGAAGAAAATGTAAGAAAAATTTAATGCTGTAAAAAGGCTTTGCATGTTTGGGAATAAATAATCTTATATCTTTTTTTCTAAGCTTTGATATTCTTAGCCTAAACATCACCACCATGTGTTTAGGGTTTTACCACCCTATATTCTGGGCACAATTTATTAGAAGTAGGAAAAAAAGGGAAATTTAAGGTCTACATTTAGGTGACATGCATTATATTTTCCATGGTTTTGAATATCTGCTTTGTTTGACTTAAATTACTTTTTAGTCATACATACATTTCATTTTTTCCCTTTGATTAAACATGACAACGACAATCACAACTACAGTGAACATCAGTGTTTAGCATAACACTTAAATTTAGGAAGGATCAGTGATTGTCCTTAGAGTATGAACCCAAACTTGCCTTTTATTAATAAAATGTGTGGTTCATCGCAATGTGACAAATGTAGAATATTTAGAACAATCGGGCAAGGAGGTGTTGATTGCACCAAGAAAATCTTGTCACACACATTGGATGAAGAAATTCACACGGACTGTTGGTATTCATTTAAAATCGGGAGCAGTTGTCACACTGTGCTTATTTTTTTACCACTTTTGTCTGCAAGAAATTTCACTGTTATGTCCCTGTATAGAGGATTGAATTCTTTCAGCAATATCCTCACTGATCTGGTATGTCTGTCACTTGAAGTTTTTCTAGTAGATGACAAAATCACTTCTGTGTCTGAGGGGACAGTCCTGGAAGAGCTGATGTGACTGCTGTGATATAATGGATATTTTAGAAAGTCATAGAATGGATTATTCATTTAGGATATATGAAAGGATACTGTTTATTTTAAACGAAATAAATTACTCTTTATTAGCAACAGAAAACTATGTATAATGGAGAGAGCTTGGCAAATAAGATTTTTAACGAAGTGCTCTGAAATATATTTATGTGCTGGCTACCAAAAAAGCCTTGAATTTTCAATTTTCTTGGTAGACTATATAAGGGGTCATAATTTAAAACTTTACTAGGTTATCTAATTTCATGGATTTTAATTTGGTTTTTTACTTCTAGATAACGACTATAACTTTGATCCAACCTGATCCTTTGATGCTAATTTAATTCTCAACAGCAAAGGGGATAGTAATCCAGGACACACCAGTGGTACTTCAAGTAAAGTCTCCCTCCCATTATTTTTTCCTGGCTTATGCCTTCTCTGCATTTTCTGGCCTTGTACTAGCCTTTGGATTTGTACATCAGTATTTTTTTCTAGGATTCCACAAGGTTGCTAAGCAAGCACCACGCTTCCCTAATTCCCTATCTCTTTGTTCCTTAGGTATGATACCCACTTCCAATAACGTTTCTTTTTCTATCATTAGCCCCTGGTGGGGTCTACTCTAAATCTACAGGAGAAGACAAAGTCTTCAGTTTTTAGGCGTCTAAAATACATAAGCAATATATTTTATTATATTTTAATATATTATTTGTAGCACAATTTCTTCAACATTGAAGCTCCTCAGAGTGTCGACTGTGCAGTTATAAGATGAACATTCCCAAATAGAAATGACCCTCAATAGTTCAAATGGCTGGAAAAATGTACAAGGAATTGCCCTTCTCATTTAAGTATCTCTGATTATAAATTCAGGGAAGTACCTCCAACTAGAAAGCTGAGAAAAGAGATAGCTTTGTTTCCAACGAAGCTTTCCATTTTTCAGCTTTAATTAAAACAGATGTCTTATGTGAAGATTCTCCTACTTACATAGAATGCACTGCTAAATGAAGACAGCTTTCATTCTCTGAAAAGCCTTACTGACGAAGAAAACGAGAGCAGGCTAACCCCACTCATTTAAGTCCTTTGAAATTTTGAACATTTCAATTTCAAGAGCTCTTTGCGGTGTCTTCCACATTAAGCTCTACGTACAGGTCTGCGCGATGCCAAGCGAATGGCGGGGAAGGAGCGAGAACAACAGCAGACCAGCCCTGGGCTTTTGTTGTTGAATCGGTCCAGCCTCGTCATTGAGAAGTGGATTAGCGTTTGTGGAAGTCACCCAGCACAAGCCTGAGAGACTATGGGACTAACAAGATGAGGGCCTGAGCAACGAACCCACTCAGTTTCTAACATTGCGTCCTGCTAGGGTTCATACCAAAACTGTCCCCCAGTGTCTCATAGGATTGAAAGGTGATGGATTATGGTGACACTCCACTCAACTGCTCATGCATCCGTTGCTGTTAGGATGCGGGTTGTGAAGGTGAGTCACTGGGAATGTGACCTAGAAGGGTCTATTCTTGGGTCCTTGTCTCCAACTTTGGCAGTTTGCTTCCTGGCTGCTCTGGGTTGAACGGCTCTCTTCCGTGCTGCTCTTCTACCTTAAGACTTCTGCCCTGGAGCCCGCTAGCTAGAGAACGAATCATAAAAGTAAGCTTCTCAAATTTTAAGCTGTAGATGTCAGGTACTTTGTCGCAGAACTGAAAGTGACTAAATACAGCCCTGTGCATAAGCTGAAAACCCCCAAGTTGCATCCCAAGGGTGGGTATGTGTGAACATTTAGTTATTTTGTGAAATTTGTCTTAACTCTCTTTTTGATATGTGCTATTTTTTTAAGGTGTGAAGAATCACTCTACTTACAATCCTAAGAAGATGAGAAGGAAAGTAACTTCCTTTTGTTTTTAGATTTTTATTTCTTTTATTCAAGTCTCATCAATTTCATTTCCTATCAACACGATTTCTTTACACTTGGGTATGCAAATGGAGTGTTACCTTTTGCATCGTTCTGGCTCCCAACATACAACGATGTCATGACATTTTCCTATTTTCTTTCTCTTTAAATAGATAATACAGTGCTTCCTGCAAAATAAGTACCAGCATTCCTTTCAATGACTGGTTGAGGACCTAACTTTCCAATATGAAATGATGTAGCAGCCTCATATAATGTTAGCATTCATTTCCCATATTGCTTTTCTGACAGGACATGCATTATACAGTGTATGTCCTGCACTTCAATCGAAAGCAGGTATTAAGATCAACCTCAGATGATTGTGATTATCCATGAATTCACACATTCTTGTTGAGAATTCTTCTTTCTCTTTAAAGTAAAAAAGAATTTTTATTTCTTCCGGGGAGAAAAAAAATATCGCATGCAAGATTCTGACTGTTTAATTTTGACTGATTCAACTTATTTTGATAAAATACTTTGAGCTCTTGTTAAATGAAAAAGATCTCAATGATTATGAAAACCTACACTACTCAATTATTTTGAGAAGGAAAACTTCCACTTGTAGGCATTCAAAATAAATGGAAAAGTGCAACAGATAATTATAAACATCACCAACAATGAAAATAATCATGGCAGATCCAATAGGAGGGAAACTACAAACCACTTGCAGAGAGATAAAGGATGACTAGCGAGCTCCCTATAGATGATTTCTCTCCTTGCAGAGGCCACACATATTTGTTTATAGATAAAGAAACTGATGATTCTTTTATCCTTGTAAAAAAGCAAGTTGCTAATTTTATCAGTTATCAGTCTTCTGAGATTTAAATCTGAGACTCCAAATTACTCAAATTCAAAACTTTATTAAACTTAAATACAAATACAAAACCTTCCCTAGTACTTAACAAAGGTAATCGATATTCAGTATTAGACATTTGAGATATTTTGAGGAATCGTGCTCTAGTTTGACTTGAATGACTTAGAGATGCTCAGACTAGAGATGGAGTTTGTGGGAAGACCTAAAAATATATATTTTCTAATATAGATATGATAATAGTCGACCTTTGCAATAGATCAGCCCTGCAGAGTAAGCCTCAAACTGAAAATTTTGCTTCTAAATAGAAATATTCATACAAAGTGTTAGTACTGCTGTTATTTATATTTATTCCTCCTACATCCAAGCATTACCTAGGTGATTTCTAAGACTATAGTCAATGCAATTCTCCTACACACATTCCCTGTATAGTGCAAGGTGAAAATTGGCTGCGAACAATCAGAGGTGCCTCTTCCACTGCAAGATTTTCCTTTGCTAAATAAAAGGCAACTCAACAGAAAGATTGTACACACTTCCTCCACAACTCCCACCTCTATTGCCACGGAGTACTGAGGCAATACCTAACTGCTCTGAGGCTACTTTGACCTGAAGCCCTTGCCTTGAAATGGGGAAGCTCTCTGCAGTTTGGCCCATCTTTCCCAGCTCCTCCCAGCATCTTGCTGAGCCGGAGCAAGCAGTCCTTTCTTGGCTTACTGTCTTCCCTCCTGGGCTGTGTACAGACTTTTTCCCTGAGGTGCCTCCCTCCACACGTCACCTTCACGGAATCCCTAAAGCAGCTCTCCTAGGCATTGAGGCCTGTGCCGAAGTTCCAAATAGTTTGGGATTAGGAAATTAGAATATTAATGATGTCTACATGCAGAATAGTCTTTGGTTCTTCTACTAGTCCCTCTTGCTCTAGATTAAAGTTCTATTATTTTTCTCCTGGAGAAATCAGACTGACTCTCTTGCCTGAATCTTTACTGTGCCAATTCTAGACCAAATGATTGTTACAGTCTCTCACCCGGCCTAAATGAGAAAACTGTGCACCTCTGTTGTATGTCCTGTCCTATTACTGCCACAGTGACCTGCCGACTCAAAATCTTCAACCTCCACTTTTTGTGCAAGGTGGTCCAAACCTATGACTCAGTTGTGGTAAGCAGTCTAGCAGGGAGAAAGATAGGTTAATTAAATCAAACTTTATTTTTTCTACTACCAAGTAGCAACAGGTAACCAATTATATATTGATTTTGAAAATGTGGTAAATTATTTCACCAAATTACCCCATTATTACAATGAAATTAGTTGTTAGGATTAGGAATTTATCAGCACATGGTGTGTGTCAGGGCTGTATAAGCAGGAAATGGGGATGGGAGGAGGCTGTCCGCTGTTGAGCACTCGCCACTCACTGGGAAAGGGTGAGCCCCATGAATGAGAATCACAGGAAACTACTGAAGGAGGCAGATGTGACTCTGGCAGGTTTGCAGTCATCCAACAATGTAGGTTTCATGACGGACAAATAAGGTGGGGTGGAACGGACTGAGCCAACAACCTCTTGGAAACTGAGGCTGAAGTTCCCCGGGTAGGAGGCGTGACGAACAGAGGTCTACTTTGAATGTTCAGCAATTTCTCTATCACCTCATCCCCATTTTCTCGTCTTTGATCTGCCTTCCCTACTAAATGCTGCTGACATAATCCCAAAAGATGATCGTAAATGCTATATCCTTAAAACCAAACAGAATTCTCTAGAAACTAGAACTTTTTCAGTCAACTGTGAGATAGTTGGGTCATGCAGGTGTAAGAGATACCTCAAACCTGGTAAAGTGTGATGCTGTGAGTGCCTGTGAGGACGTTTACAGAGGTAAGGGTGTGCCTGTGTGTGTGTACCTGTGTGTGGTCTGAAGGAGCTCTTCCCTCTTGGGTGGATACCATATAACTAGCCAAGTCCAGAAGAGAAGAGATAAATAAACAAGGTGGATTGGTCTCTGCCCAAGAACAGGGAAAGAATTTTCTTCCGCTGCCTGGGGCATCAGAACTTCTGAGTTGGCAGCCTGCATGTCCGCTGGAGTACACGTGTAGTGGATACTTAGTTTTAGATGTCTCTTCTACAACAATTATATATATCTATTGAGAGACCTCATGGGATCACAGGTACAAAGCTCATGTAATTGGTTAATAAAAAGTGCTGTGCATTTCTACGTTTTGCTTTTTTCAAATATGTCTTTATGCATAGAGTCCTGCTCATAAATTTTGTACCACTAGACTTATTAATATACATTAGTGTTCATGCTTTAACAAAAATGTATGTTATCATTGCCTATTTGATTGTGTAACCTATGGAATGTACTTTCATGGTTTCTGTGTTTCTAAAAATCTATCTTCCTTTAAAATGTAAGTAGATATCTTTTCTTTAAAGAAAGACTTTTTAAAATTTGTGTTTTCCAGAATTGTATTTTGAGGATTTTGAGTTTTGGGGATTTTAGATTTCAGGGATTTTGATCTGTGGTGATTTCAATAGTTAGGACTATGACATTCGGGCATGTCTTTCAAGATTTAAATTTTCAAACCCTCGGTATGATCTAAATATATAAATGTATGCTAAAGTTCTGTTCGTCTCCTTTTCGATGTTGCCATAGGCTGTGTTCACTGATTCTTCGCATGCATCAGAATCTCCTAGTATTCCTGATTCCATAGGCATGAGTTAATAAGGCCCGAGAATCTGGACTTTTCATGAGGTCATAGGAGATGCAGGTTTTGGTGTGAGAACCTTTACCACCCCTAGAGTGTATCAATCTGGTGGAAGTAGATAAGAAAGTCTACTCATATGAACTCCCTTTGGGGAAATACGCTATCTATCAGGAAAAAGGTACCTGTGTTCAGGGAGGGGAAGAGGCTCAAGAGTGAATGCTTAATAAGATGACTTCTAATTCGGAAGAGTTCTGATTATTAAAAGCCCATTTGCTTTGCTGAACTTTGGCAGGAATTGGAATCACATCTGTGGAGAAAAGCTAGGGCTGAATTTAATCTCTGAGCATTAAAAAGAGATGAGGAATTAAAAGATCTTAGGAATAAATAGAGTTGAAAGGGACTAGGAAGAATTCATGCAGAGAGCAGAGAAGCAAAACCCAGTCTCCAGTAGTGGGAAGCCTAGGGCAGAATTTAGCAGAAGAAAGAAAGATGTGAGGTTTTTAAGCAAATAAGTCTGGGTTTGTGAAACTCTGAATGATAAAAATAATTATTTGAGGCCAGAGAGGGTTTTGCCAATCTTGAGGAACAGTGTTACGTGGTCTTGGGTTCAGAGGATGAGGATGGATGGGTGGGGGCGGATTCTCCTGGAATCAGCCCTGTAAAATACAATCACAGTAACAATTTTAAACTTAAATGCTATCCCAGCTGGAAACATGTTTTTGCTCTCCTGTTTTAAAACTTGTGATATGCACGCATTTTCCAAATGAAATAAACACTTCAAAGCTGTGGCTCGATTGGAAAGGAGAACGAGACATCACAGGAGCTTTCGGGGCAAGTACATCAGCTAAGAATAAGTATTTCTACGAAGGATGAGAAATCAGCAAGCTCTGGCTCGTTGGGCACGTCACACTCCTAGAGGCACGTTCAAATCAAGGTCATGATGGCGAAGAATGGTCTCTGTTCATCGTCATCAACTCCCAGATTTATTTATCTTTGTTAAAATAACAAAGCACTGACCTGGCTAATTAAGCAAGGCAGAAGAGAAATGTTCCTCACGAGATATTAAACAATCCAGGAAACTTTGACTTTTAAAATAAAATCCTTACCTTCCATCTTTCAAAACTGAAAGTGTATTTATATGTAGATATTATATATATCATACACGTTTATATGTCTAATATATAGTATGTGTATATATATATTTTATGAAAAAAGAAATAAATTTCAAATTATAAAATACAAATCAACTGCAGGACCAATTAGTAAAATATTTGGGGTTATTATAGACCTATCCTCATTCTCATACACATCATATAAAAACAAAATAAAATTCTCTGTCTCCAAAACAATACATACGTCATTTTACCTTATCATTTTGTGCTGCAGAAATGTCTATGTATGCAATGCATTCTTGCTACTTATAGATTTTATCCCTTTTATATGAATGTTGTCTCTTAATGGGAAGTTTGACATTCGATGCCTTTATGTATTTGCATTTATATGAATTTAAATTATTTTCACTAATTGTGGTATTAGTTGTATGGCTACATCTTTGCTTTCACATTTGTTTTAGAGTTCATACAATAGATTTAATAATCCCGGTGCAGAGGTTTACTTTAAAGCTATCATATTGAGGCTCGATTTCCTTACGTAGAACTACCTTGATGTAAAAGGAAGAGCATACTTTTTTTTATTCACCAAATTCTTGCAGTGCAGCACGAACTGAGAATACCTACTCAAATCATTATTACTGGCTTTTATAGCATCACTTTTTTTTTGAGATGAGGTCTTGCTTAGTAGTCCAGGCTGTTCCTGAACTCACTATGTAGCACAGGCTGGCCTTGGACTCAGGACCATCTGCCTGCCTCAGCCTCCCAAATGCTAGGATTACAGGCATGTGCCACTATGCCCAACTTACGTGGTGCTGGGGAATCAAACTCAGGTACTCAGAGCTTGCCTAGTCAGTGCTTTAATTGTTGAACTCTTCCTCCAGCCCTATAGCATCACACTTAAGGAATCAAAATTATATTATTTCGTTACTGTATTGTTTATGGTATTCAGCATTACTACCAAATTTATAGTTTAGGGTGGTCCCTGACATATTGATGCTCAGAAAACTTTTTGAAATAATGAGTGATGTAAATTTTATTATAAATGCATAGAACAGGCACAATAAAGATGATGGTTTGAAATAGAATCAAGTTTGATCCATCTCAAAAATCAAATTTTCTGTTTCTGGGTTTAGAGTTTCAGTTAATATACATTTGGGAAAGTTATAAAGAGCATTTGTTGATAGTGGTTTCTGGTTTTTATATAGTAAAAATAATCTCTGTTATTTTTAATGCATTAATAGTGGCTTGTCTGATTTAAATAATAAACCAAGAATACATTGATTTTCTGTCACATTTATGCAACTATATTTCTTTTCTTTATTACAATTCAAAAGTTCTTCAAGATATGTCGGATTGAGTTTCTTTTTCTATTGCTGGACGGAGAGTGCAGTGAACTAAAGTTAGCATACTGCTCTGAAAGATACTTTGGGAATATTTTGGAATATTATTATATCGTTTTGATTTTATTCTTTCTTAGAAAAGTAGCTCATAAGGGTGGGGTTGTTTTTCCAGAATAAAGTTATTGCCTACCATGAGCAAACCCCTGGATTCAATTCCCAACACAACATAGCAAAAGAAAAAACAGAGAGAGAGGGAGATACAGTTCATCCATGATTTAAAACAATACATGAAAATTTTCATCGTTTAATATTCATTATTCTGTTTTTCATAGGTTATCTTTTAATCTATTTTAAGGACATGTTCAATTGGTTTCCTAACTTACATATGTGACTTTGATTGATTCTGCCTTTAACTCATGCTGGTTTTGCTTTAAATCTTACATAACCTTTGTTGCTTATGTAGTCAAGTTTTCTTTTCATTTATATTTAATACCTTATTTTAAGCAAACAAGAACTTCTTCATATTTCCAAAAACTAAAAGTGAATAGTCTTCCATATCATATTTTATCCTGTAGTAAATGTTTTCGTGTTTTCACTTTCTACTTAAGAAAATATTTTCTGTCAAAAGGCTATTGAAAAGGTCTCTATTTTTTCATTTTTGTCTTCAGTTCCTCTATCCTCCAGCTTTATACAGTCTTGAAGCTGTGCAAGAGGCTAATCGCTGATAAGCTATGCATTATTTTCACAAATGCTTATTTCTGAGATTTTAAATCTATTAATCATGTACGTTTTGTATAGGTCGTATTTGGATTAGGCATTTATATAAGGCAGCTCTGCTTCCCTGAGGTGCTAATTTTACTTTATTTTTATTGCCTGGTTCCTGTCATAATTTAAAGCAATCTGCAAGCCTTTTTTGCATGGAAACTCTTTCCTCTGTGTGCTCAACTTTGTTTTGCTTTATGAAATAAACTGCCCCCTCACTGGTCATCTTCTGTGTCAGGCAGTAGTGACTTTGGAGAATTGAGTGACCTAGTATAGAGTTCTGCCAGTGACAGGAGAGCTGGCATCATGGCTGCCCACAACAGCTCCCACCAGCAGAAAGGCTGACCTGGGATTTTTGGTGGTATAGATAGTGAAGCTTCAACGTGTAAGTGAGAAATGTTTTGGGGAAAAAAACCTTATCTTATTTTCTAGTTATTATTGTTATCATTATATTATTTTTAAGAAACAGGTTCTCAGTATATTTGTTATGAGGTGGGGCCTAATCTCCTAGACCACATGATCTTTCTGCCTTATCCTGTCTAGTAGCTGGGACTGGACGACAGATGTACCATCTTATATTTAGCCATGAATTAACGTATGCAATGTCTAAATCTGATGCATTTATTTATTTTGAAACCATTATCCCAGGTTAGAGAGACAGCAGCGTGACACAAGGCTTGTGGTCTGCAGAATTGTGCAGTTCAGGGAACTGAAAGACCCCCACTACATGAGGGCACCAGAGCGGATGCGAAGGGAAGGCAGAGGATATACCAACACAACACCTCATAACAGGCAGGAAACGTTAGCTCAGTTTAAGGAGTTCTGCTACGCCCCTAAGAAACAATGGCGAGCCATTAACTTCCGGTGTTTTTCCATTTAGAGTAGAAAGTAAATTCCTCTCCTAGACTTTCACATTCTTGTGTAGTGACTGTAAGTCCTTTGCCTGCATCCCTGGCACTGTCCACAGGATTCTCGCCTCTAGCTATCTTCTCCAGGATGCTAAGATTTACCAACAGCCTGGGAACGTTACACGAACCATGCCACCTGTTGGAAGTTCCCTCGTCATTTGTTTTCATGCATCGCCCCCCCCCCCCCCATTTTATTGATATGCACAAGTGCAGAATTTAAGGTTTACAATGGAGTTGAACATTTTGTGCACAAACATTTCTTGTCAAAGTGACAAGGGCTTTCCAGCTCTCCCTTTGTCCCTCCTCCTACCCTCCCTTCCCTCCCTTCACAGACCCGCCTCCCCCACCCCACCCCTCCCCTTCGCTTTGTCTTTCCTTTAAAGTTCCATGAGATAGTTGTGGTCTGGGTCTCTCATATCAGAGAGACCATCCGATGTTTCACCTTCTGCTTCTGACTCACTTCACAAAGCATGATACATCTTATTCAAGCCACTCATGGGGATGTCACCTGACTCCCCATTCTTTTCTAAGTTACTCTTTCAGACTGTTTGCTGTGATTACCTTCATAATCCTTTGTTACTGTTTGATTTGTTTTCTTTGCACAGTTATTTTCTATAGCCGCTGGTACCATCAGCTTCAAAGTTATCGTGGCTCTCATGTTTGCTAATGGCTTCACAGTAAGAATCAAAGTGTATAATCTAAAATAGGAGCTCAATATTTCTTACAGGTTGCATGATAACTGTTTGCATGATATGGAGTTTTGTCAAATTAGAAAATACCAGAAGAGAGCCAGGTTTTGGATCAGAAGCAGGGAGGAAAAAGAGAATAAGGAGCCACCACTAAGAAGAAAAAGGCATTTATTTAGACAAAAGGTCGAGATGCCACTGGGAATTATTTATGATTAGACAATAATCAAACTTCAAAGATTGGAATTATTAGGTAGGCATTATGGATTTAGATCATGAAAATTCTTTTATGAAGTTTTCACATACATTTTAAAGTATTTCTCAAACATCAGTAGTTGTCAAGATTCTTCAATAAAAGATAGTAATGATGGTATGTGTAAGTATAAGATTGAATGTTAAAGAGTTTACTCGGATTTGCATCCTGTCTTGGTCTGGTTTCTGACAATGGGTTAGTCCTGTGTAGCCCAGTAGCTCAGAGGTGCTGTCCTTGCCTTGCACACAAGAGGACCAGGTTCATTCCTCAGCAATGGAAACAAAATTTAAAAATTAAAAAAAGAAAACTTTTTATGCCTTATAGGCTTTTTATGAGGGTTTTCTGAGGTAGTAAGTAATCGAGGAATAGTGCCTTACAAGCACTATATTTGTGGTAGCACAGTAATTAAACCAGGGAGGGAAAGAAACATTTAAATGATTTTTTTATTTTTTAAGAAAATCATCTCTCTGTCTCTCATATTGGTATATAATTAGGTATAGAGAAAGGAGCAATTCAAATGGAAATGAGCAATTCAAATGGAAATGTAGGTAAACCTTTATAATCAACGAACTAATTTATATATAAAACCTTTCTATCAGCCCAGAAAATTCTCTCAAGCCCCATTTTGGAGCCCCTACTCTTGCAAAGGAGGGCCAACACTGTTTAGATTTCTGTATGGGTAGCTTGTGAAGTTCTTATCAATTCAATCATGGACCATGTGTTTGTTGGTGTCTAGTTTTTATTATTTATCTATTTATTTTTCTCAGTACACTAGTTGTGAAATTCGTGCAGAGTGCTGGAATCCAGTTTGTGTTGTTGTCAGGAGTGAAGGAAGGGCAGCATCTTCAACTTTCAGGTTACATTTCAGACCTTGGACTCTGGACTTGGGCCATCACAGTCGTCCCTCGTGATATAGCTTTGCATATGTACACACAGACACATTCATACACAAGTCTAGATAAAGCTGACGTGGGAGGCACATTCTCCCACTCACTGAAATGAGGCTCTAGTAGGTTTTAGTTTTTTAATTGACTCATGATAATTGGAGGTACAATACTGATTTCTGAGGTACAATGCTAATGCTTTGACTCATGTATACATTGGGTAATACTCAAATCAGAGTAATTGATGTGTCTCTCCTGCTTAAATACTTACCTTGTCTGTGCTATGAAGACATTCAAAGTCCTTTCTTTCAGCAAGAGTAGGAAGTTATCGTGAACAAAAGCTCACATTGCAACGGCAGACCAGATCTTCTTCCTTTCATCTGACTATGACATTGAACCTGTCGACTGACTTCTCATCCTGTCCTCCTACCCGCCCCCCACAACCCTCCCCAGCTTTGCGTTACCACTTTTCTGTTTACTCCCATAGAGTCATTTTTTTCCTTCTTTTTAATTTTTAATAAAGATTCCACATTAAGTAAGCCAATGAGGCATTTGACCTTTTTGTGCCTGGTTTAGTTCACTTCATTCCTGGAGAGATGTTGTGATGGAGATGTGTACGGGTTTATTTCAGAGTGATGAAGGGGATCTTGCTCTAATCTTCATCATGTTAACTGGACGGGTGATTACAAGTGAAACCCTCCAAAAATCAAGGGGCACCCCAAAGACAATGCCTCCTTATTCTTTCACCTAACAATATTCCACAGTCAACTCGAGCAACTCATAAAATTTAGCAAGAAGTGAGAATTCATGGCTCTAGCGTGTCTCTTCTAGTTAAGCAGATTTTATCAGGTACTCAGAGTTCTTATGCTTGTTTTAGATTTCAGAATGATGAAAAATAAAAACAGGCTTGAAATGTAGACGTGACCCTTATCCCCAGTAATGCGCTTGTGGGGACACACACACACACACACACACACACACACACACACACACAGGGAGATGGTTTCTCAATATCCTGAGTATTGTGATAGATTGTTGGCTGCCCAAGTTCTTTACATATAAGAGCTCAAAATAGAAGCCCTCTATTCAGGTTTTTTTTTTTTTTTTTGCCTATTTTCTCTGCTTTACAAGCTTGGATAATTTCAAATTTTTATTATTTTTTAATTGATTGATTTTCTATTTCTCTGTTCTGATTAGCCCAGCTGCTGAGATTTTGTTTCAGTTTTGTAGTTTTCAGTTTTAAAATTCCATTTAATTGCTACATTTCATTACTGAAATAGTTATTTAACATGTGTTCAAAACTGCTAATTGAAGTATTTTTATAATGTCAATTTTAAGTTCTCCTTTAGGTAAACCTAATACTAGTCATTTCGATGTTGCTGCCTATTTATTTTTTTATTCAGTTTGAGATATTCTTGGTTCCAGAATATTGAGTGATTGTATTGCATTATATTGTATTGTATTATATGTATATATTTACAGACAGAGTCTCACCCTGTAGTTCAGGCTGGTCCTGAAGTCATTACAGAGTCCAGACTGGCCTGTAACACACAGCCTCTCAGCAACCTCCCACCTCTGTCTTCTAAATACCAGGATAAGACGTGTACTACCACACTCAGCTAATCTCTATGTGTTGCTGGGTCTTCAAACCCACAGCCTTATACATGCTAGGGAAGCACTCTGACCACTGAGTTATGCTTGCTCCCAAAATCCAAAAGAACTTTTTTGCAAAATTCATGCCTGTGGAGTGATTTATTTTCTTTAATTGAAACATGAAATTTTGGAATGTTACAAACTGAGTTTATGAACCTTACTTAGTCTATAGGATGCTCTTACCAGGAAAGGACAGAACACTAGGTTCTGGCCACTATTTGCATTCAAAATGCTAAGAAGAAGCCTCCTCTTCACTGCTATGTGGCCACACAGGCTCAGATCTCCAGTGATGGACTGAGAGAGGACAGCACACGTCGCTGAGCACGTAGGGTGAAGCAGGGATGACCTTCTCAGGTAGTGGGTGGTGACAGCTCCAGACACGTCCCTAGGTGTCCTCTCATCCCAACCTGCTGGGTGGTAATGGAAGTTTGTTTTCTGGTGCAATTTCCTGTTACAGAGGTAAACCTCAGTATGACTCAGCAGAAATGGACATTCTGACTCTACTTGACCTTCTCTAACCTACCTGGCTGGCATATTCAGACCTCATCACAGCCTGGCCAGAATAGAACTCTGGGATCTCCACCTGGCTTTTCTGAGTGTGGATGGGGTGGAGGTGGAGCCTCAGTTATTCTGGGTTTGTTTGCTTGTTTGTTTCTGAGATGTGTGGCTGAAGTAGGCCAGTTATTATCTTCTAGTCTTACATCTTTCGAGCTATCCTTTTCCAAACCTTGTGCTAAAAGAAAGTATTTGCTGATGCACTCTTTTTTCTTTCTTTTCCCCCTGGGTCTGTATTGTACCTACTGACGTTTCCAAGTTATCTTCTTCAGCTCCAAATCGGGGTTATAGAACAGCACAGTCCGCAGGACCTTCTGCACATCGGGCGTGGATATCGGTCTTGTGCCTTACCCCTGAGGTCCTTCCCATTCAACGTCTCTTTTTACAGAGAATGTTGCTGCAGGGTCTTTAAGTTTAGATAACAGGAGGGGATGAAGAAAACTGTTACCTATTACTGCTTTTACGATGAAAACTACATTTAAAAATATGTTATTGCCTATAAATTATTAAACATTTGCAAAATAGCTTCTTTTAAAATTTTATTACTTCCAGTATGTGTATTACTCATAGATATACACCGTTCATTTGTTTTCTAATTCACTGCTCCTGTATTTCCTTTCCTTCCCTTCCAAAGCTGTTTAATTTTACATTTTGCCTTGTGTGGAGATAAACAGAGAAGCTACAACTGTACTGCTGTTTGTCTGGTTTCTCCAGAGCTCATCAGCTATTTCTGATATCAAATGGCTAAAATAGGGCGATGATCATTCAACTTTTATCAGGAGTCTGGCTCAGTCTCATCTCCAGGGAGGATGAGCTCCCTTCTGCAGCAACAATGGCCTCCTGTTTGATCTTCTCAGTGTGTGAGCCTGGACATCTTGAGCTGTGGTTTAACTTTGAATTCTTGAGATTAGACAGCTCCGGGTGTCATGAGAATGGAGAGTACAGCACATGGGCTCACCTTGTGAGCCAAATCTGGGGTGTATGAGGAGTTCTGATGCTAAACAATTTGTTCATAGTCACCCAGATTCCAGTCCTGGCCCTCCATTCCCATCCTGCTCAGTGGCTCTGTAGAGCTCCCCTTGACATGAAAAAGGCTTCTAAATGTGGGGTTTGGCCCACGGAAGTGCATTCGATGGCTGTGCACCTAGGAAATGCTCCCTTCTGCCTTTGGAAATTAGTTTATGCGGGCTTGCTTGTGTTCGTCTCTCTGATAGTTCCATTGATAAAATTTTTTATTCAAACATTTCCAGATCTAACGGCATGGACAGATGGTTTCAAGGTACCTTTTTGTGTTTTTATACACTCTTCATAACCGAACTGCCAATAAGTTAAATATTTCAGTATTTAACTCTTCTCATTATACAATGATGTCATTAATGTGGAGAATCTCATTTCTGCTAAGAAGGGATTTCACAGGTATTTAAATTTGTTTCATATGTAAGAAAAATTCCACGTGTGCATTCATAGTATGTACTAGCTCTCTTGTAAATTCTGTGGATGCATATGTATGAGCACATGTGTGCATGTATTTATACACATGAATGCTTGTATTTAATTGACGTTTACTAAAAGGCCTTTTGAGAAAAAATATGTTATCCACATTTTAGAGATAAGAAACTGAGCACCATGAAACATAGTGGGATTTATATCCCCACCCAGCCCATATTTTAGCTGAGATAAAGCTAAATCATTGTCCTGACTTAGAAGATTCCTAATATAACAAAATGTTATATTTGCAGACAAATATCAAAACAGAATATCAGTAAAATAATCCTTATTCATTCCTAAGGTAATTGGAATCAGTTTTACTTGAAATATGTAGTTTTTAATGAAGAATTATATAAAATTATTGGTTTATTTTATGATAGAAAGGACTTTAAAATAGACCCTAATCCTCTAAGAAGAAACTAAGATTCAGAAATTGGTTGGCCCTAATATCCACAAGGGTGTGCGGATGCAAAGGCATTCAAAATGATGAGTGGCAGAATAGAGACGGCGCCTTATCTTTCTGGAGAGAAAAATAGAATATTTATCATCAACATTTGCTTCTTGCCACAGAAGCAAGTTGTTTAACTGGGAATTTTTTAGGTGAAAATTGGCTTAGTCTGTTGATACTTATTGAACCATAAATTCTTGAGAAAGGCGATACATCTTTCTCATCTTGATTTATCACAGTGCCCAGTATTAAGTATGATTTTACCAAATATAGGATTTATTTGAAAGCTGTAAATTGAATTAAACTGTAGACTTCTGTACATAAATGATACATGTATTTAAATTTATTTTAGATGTGCGTGTTCTTGGTCTTGAGAATCAAATACAGCGTTCTTTTTAAACCATGCTACAGAGACCAATATTGAACACTTGCTTTTGCTCGGAAATCCTCAAAACTGCTAGCTTACAAGTTAAAAAGCACATTAATTTTTGAGATATGCTATTCTAGTAGTGTGAAAAACTCATTTATATATTTCTCATAGGATCAATTAAATTTACATCTTGTTTTTCTAATTTGTGTTAGGTTACTTACGATATTAATGACAGATCGTAGGGTGTGTGTGTATGTTGGTAATTTGCTATCTTGCTGTATATTATTTCTTTAGGCTTAAAACAATTTCCATTGATAACTTATTTTTTTCTCAATTAGTTTACGGGAATTTTTTACATACCAGGGATACTGATACTCTGTTGAACTTTGTAAATCTTTATTGTAGTTGCTTATTACCTTCATTTGCATGATTTTGGCAATAGAAAACCTTTATATTTTAAGGGGGAATGTCCTCATTTTCAATATAGTTTTCCTAGCAAGTTAGCATAACATGAAGATAGAGCTTTAATACTTTTGGTAAAGAGGCAGAATTATTTAAGTTGGTTAAGGCTCGAAGTTTACTAAGTTTGCTTTTATAAGGATTTTATTGCATTGTTTCATACTTTCTCTCTTAGAAGAATAAACTGCCTTAGGACTCTATTAATAGGCAACCGGTCATTCCTCCATAAAATAAGAATAGCAGATTCTTAGTGGAGAATTTTGGGAGGGGCAAATAAAGTAATAAAGTAGTGAAAAGAAAATAATAACAATAATGTTTTACTAATAGATGAGATCTTTTTAAAGTTTTAACACGATCAAAGTCTCTACTTGAATTTGTAGGTAAGGCTGCTGGGTCCTTGAGATACTGTTTAGAAACTGAAGTTAAAAAAAATACTCACATGCTAGGGGCAGGAAGATACAGTCCACACCTGTCTTGAATACGGCTTGGTTAAGCGCTGTCAGTGTGTACTTCGTATCTGACAGAGGAATCTCTGCTCACTCTTCTCCCCTTCAAAACGTGAAGGCGTCATTGTGCATTTTCTTTTCACTTCCAGAGATACGTGTTAAGGTTGTTTGACAAGTTTCATAAAAGTCCTGCAGGGATTTACAGAGTAATTGATGGAGAAATGACGTTTATATGAAAGTGAATCCTCTCTTGCAGAACCACGTTCACTCAGTTCCTAGACGTTCTTTTTATGTTCCAGAAGAGCTTTATAGTTATTTCGTTCTCTCTTAGCCATGACGATTTTTTGTTGCTATGTTCTAAATGATTTTTATGTGTTTAAGAGTGCTTTAGACTTCTTCCTTTTTATACTTTTTGTGTGATAAAAATGGCACACGCACACAAAGGTTGCGTCCAAAGTGGGAAAATTTTTTGTATTTTTCTTATAGACAATCATTATGCTTGGAAATAATTACAAGTTTGAATTCTGCATACCGTATTCATACCTAAGCTAATAAAATTGCCTTTTAGCTGCAGCTTGTTAATTTTCAACTATATAAAGCAATGTATTGCAGCTGAGAACACATTTCATCACAACAGCACATTTTCCATTTCTTTCTAATTTTCTTCTCTGGCTCCTTGACACGGTTGCCTGGCGGATGCTGGTAACTGCTGGAGGCCTCAGCATGTCTCAGATGCCTCCCGTTCGGGCTCACCTGTGGGCAGCTCAGATGTCTTCAGGCGTAACCAGCTTCCCTGGATGGAGCAAACCGTGGAAGCCGGCAGAGGCCTGGTGCTTTCAGAATACACACCTCTGAATCATGTGCTGGCACTACTGCTACGTTTTTTGTTTTCTTTTTCTTTCCTTTTCTTCTTGGAATTGAGTACAGGGTTTCTGCAGGAGGCTCTATCTTCAGCACGTGAGTTTGGTTTTAAGTTTGAGCCAGAGACTCACTAAGTTGCCCAGGCTGGCCTCGCACTTAAAAGCCTTCTGCCTCAGCCTCTCAGAGTGCTGGGGCTTCAGACCTCTGCCACAAAGCCCAGATTACATTCTTTTTATTGGAAACAGATTACTAAGACTTTGCACTTCCAATGGGAGAATATTTAATTTTCAATTTTTGAAGCAAACTTTTTCAAAAGTAATTTTGGACATATTTTTAAACAAGTAGAATATAGCCCTACAAATGATATGTTTTCATTTATGTTAAATTTTACAAATTTTATCATAATTTCCCCATCCATTTGCTGTTTTAACATTTTGTGATTTATAATGGGAGTTTAGACATTATTATTATATTTATTATTTTTACATTATAACTCCCAAGCTAAAAGAGGTAAAAGAACATTCTAGGCCGTGCAAAATAAAAATAGGTGTTTTATTTGCAATTATTAAGCTATTATTCTTTCTTTTTCTTTTTTTATTTCCCAGAGTTTCTCTAATATGAGCATCCTGGAAAGCAGGTATTTCTACAAATGGGTGTGGTAGTGGGAGTTAGGGGGTACAGAGGGGAGCAGGAGGGTCAACAAGTGGGAGGTGAAGGGATTGTAATGTCGATGTGATAGACATGTGCACAAAATACCCAAGGTCATTATAACCATTACATATGTAATAGTATACATATTACACATATATATTAAACATTATTGTTATTTTAATTTTTATTTTGGAAACATACATTAATATTCATTTTTCTCATGTTGAAGCTTAGGACTTTTATTTTTGACTGCAAACATGCATGTGGGACCGATGCCACTGTGTGAGGTGCAGGAGTGATTCAGAGTAATTACATGATTTCATTTTTATAGACATATATCAGAGGCCTCATTGTTTTACATTGTCATCATACTTGATAATCATTTTTTTCTAATATTTTAAATGTTGATGTGAAAATTATTTCATTAAAGTTTGCAAAGTAAGGGAAATTGATCTGGATTTTCTCTCCATCGAGTGAATTATTTTTTGAATATGTTCTTATAAGTTTATTTTATTTTTCACTCTGAGAAACTTACTGAAATTTATATGCATGGATACTCACTCGTGTATATCCACGCATTTATAAATATTTTATTTGTGGCTATCTGTGAATATATTGAGCCACACAACTACACCTTTGCCTAGCTTTTATCATTGCCTCATGAGATAGTCCTTTACTTATTTATATTTTGTGGTATACTTTTCCCTTATGAAATCACAACTAACACTTTTTGTTCTGACTTTGAAAAAGTAACACACCCCATGTTTGAAAGGGGAAAGAAATGCACACGCAAAAAACAAAGGATGAAAGAGCAATCTACAGGAGCAGAGCACAGTGGGTCAGCTTGCCTGGTTCGGGGCTACGATACCAATAAATGAAACAATGGGCATTTCCGCTAACTCACGGACTTTCTAGTAGCACTCAGTTCATTTCTTCTTTTCGCAATGTTGCTATTTGAAAGTTTGTGAAAATCTTGTTACAATTAACAATGAAGAAACATTAATTTTTATAGTCTTTGCCCGCAATCCTCTAACTACGCTTACAATTTTAACAGATTATCTGTGATTTCTTTGAGACTTTCTGAATACATAGTTATATATGAATAAGCTTCACTTTGTATATGTCTTGTTTAGATTTCATGTACTCCAGTACAGTGTTGAATTATGGCAAAAACAGATATAGTTTGCATTTTCAATCTTGAGAGAAAGGTCTTCAGCATTTGGCCATGTATTTTCCGTTTTTTGCTGACTCAACGATTTTTGTTACATTTTTGTTAATCCCATGAGGGATTGCAGTTGTAGCTTTAGTTGCCTGCGATAGCTCCAATCGTAAGTAGATGCTTTTCTGGGTTTCCAGACATGAGGCACTCTCCATCCGCCCCTGTAACAATCCGAACTTTACTTGGTTAATTTGTTAGAATGAATGAAGCAATATGGATACATAGGTCATTAAGTGAATCAGTATTAAATTCAATATTTCTATCAGTATGTTTCTTAATATCATTTTTCAGTCAGTACATTTCTTAGACTCCTCTTGGCTGTGACACTTCCTCAGACTTTTCTTATTTTTATTGTCCTTGACTTGACAGTCTGAGAAATAATGGCCAGGCATTATGTTGAAGGTCCTTCAGGTGGAATTTCTCTAATATTTTTCACATGACTAGACTTAAGGCAATTCATTTGGAAGGAAGTAAAAAAATGAAAATACCATTTTCATTGTACCCTATCAAACATATAGAGTATCCACTTGACATAGGGTTATTGATGTTGACCTTAATGCTAGGGTTGAGTATTTATCAGGTGTCTTCTTTGTAAAAAGACGTCTTTCCTCTATTTATATTGTACTCTTTGGAAGAAAGTCACTTTGTACAGCTCACACATAATGACTAAGAATAAAATAGAATGACTAAGGATTCTTTTAACTCGTGGATGGATAACTCATCCATTCTTCATTTTGAAAATTCGACTGCTTATGTCGAGTTAGACTCAGAGATATTTCATATGATTTATTGGAATGCAACCTTGCTTGGTCTGTTTTTGCTCAGATTGCTCGAATTTTGGGCATTAGTAGGTCTTTTCAGTTAGCTCCAGTGCCCTTTGTTATACTCATGATGTGGCAGAAATATTGCCTTGTGAAAAAGGCATGCCCATCCTCTGTGTACAATAAGGCACTCCAGGTTCATCTTGCACACATTCTTTGCAAGTCCTAGTGTAGGCCATATCTCCAAGGAGTACTAGTTCATTTTCCTGGGAAGTAGAATTATTATTCTGTTTCTTTTAGGCTCAGTCAACCAAACAGACAAGATGGTGTATACACGGATTGTAACTAATGTATATTCATATTTTTATGAGTACTCTATATGTGACCATCTATACGTATATTGAGCCTAAACAACAGCATCATATTTTATACTTTTTGCAGCTGTTATCATTACCTCACGGCACAGTCCTTTTACTTATCTATAACTGCCTTTTTCAACACTGGAAAACATGATTCTCATAACTGCCATCTATTTATTTAATGTTCTATTCCAGAATAAATATGTGGTGATTTAATGCTTCGTGACCTGCACTTCTCCCTACCTTACATACAGATTTATCAGTGAGGGACCCGTGAACACAGTACAGGCCGGTGTGCAGAAGACAGCCACAACTAAACTCTGAAGACAGTGTGTACCTGTGTCTCTGGCTTCCTCTCATTACTATAGTCACTCAAATCAGCATCTTCTCACCCGTCGCTTCCATGTGATTGTTCCATACGTTTGTCATGCATTCGCTGGACTTTATGCATATGTTTTCAGGTATTTGTCAAAATCTTCAATCTGTCTCTTCAGATCCTGACTATATTACCCAGAGTTTTGCGCCTTCTGTGCATTGTTTTATGTGTCTCTGCGATTCTTCTTTTATTACCTAGTTTGCTGTTGTATCTCTTTTCATTAAAATTCTCTTTTAGATACATGGAAAATTTTCAATTGTAAGTTAAGCACGGCATGTAAAGTTTTTAGAGATAATTTGAACTTCTGGATGGTGTTAACTTTCTCCAGAGAGGAATTACTTTTTCATCCAGAAGGCAGATCAGAAATCTAATTAATACAATCAGCATTTGAAATTATCACAGCTGGTCTTTACTCTCCGGTTTATTTTCAGTTCAACTTTAATTATACTTTGTAGCCCTTTAGAATCCCAGGCCACAGTTATTTACAGAACTCCGGCTCATTGGTAGGTATGATTTTCACTTTTTTGTCTTGCCAGCCTGTACCTCTTGAGACTGCAGAAATTCTGTTCAGGCTTTTAAAATCTCAAAACAGTTTTTGAATCTACCATGGGCAAGGGTAGAAAAACAGTAACCAATGCCATGTGTGTGTGTCTTTGACTTTATTTTCTCGTAGATGTTGGCTCATCTTATAACTTACAGCATTTGTAGTTGTTGTCTGAAAAGTATCTAATAACATATGTGACCTTCTAACTTTTACATGACTTGAACAAGGTGGCTTTAAAACAGTTTGAATATTTTCTCCAGATTTTCTGCTTTCTTCATTAGAAGATTGTTGTATCAGACTCTTCATTTCTGAATATAAGCACTTTCCTGTGCTTCTTGACTGTCCACACTTTCATCTTTGTTGAAGTTTGGGCTACTAGACTTTTTGAGGCTGTAAGCCTAATATTGGATTCTGTACTCAGGTAGGCCTAGGTGGGTTTTCAGTAGTTTTTGTTGTATAAACATGAACAAGAAAAAAAAATAAGAATTATTTTGCCAGGCTTGGCAAGTTTCATCAGAGAAAAATTGGCATCATGTTTCTTCAGCCTGTCTAGGTTCCAGCCTCCATTAGAATGTGGCCAAATAATTGTCATTATCCTGGCCATTTTTGGAATGTTTTGCAGTTTGTAAAATTCTTTGCCTGTAGCTGTAGCTATGTTCATGGGTTCAGGAGCTCTTCTTAGACATTCTTTTTGGATTTTTCCTTTAATTTTCACTGTGAAAATAAAACTTAAACTTGAATACCATTTCACAATTTTTTTTAAATTTCAAAGCTGTTAGTCTTTTTTTCCATTTTTGCTTTAACTTGTTAAATTCCACCAGTTTTTTTTCTTATTTTAAATAGTGTTTGGGACTCTTTTATCAAGTTATATAAACACAGCTTCCTTTAAAAAAACTTAGAATAATAAATATTCTAAAATTTCTATGATTCATTTTTTTTTATTTTATGTAGATAATTTTGGAGAGTTTACCAAAAAGTACTTTGCTATTTCTTTGGGGTATGTTTTCATATGTTTAGTGAGGCGTTGGTAATTATTATTTTAAGAGTTTTTTCTTTGATAGGGACCTGAAATATTTTATATACACTTGCTGCATCTCTGTTTTAATATATTTAGCTATTGATAGTTCATTCCCAACAAAACAAAGTGGAAATGGCTAGTTTCCTCATACTTTATGTTACTAATTTACATATATAGCAGCTTTTTTGAGAACAAAATTAAAAATCAATAATATCTGTGTTTCTGTGTCAGCTAATTCTGTATTTTGCATTTTTTAATGTGATAGCAAGAAATTGTTGTGGAAATTTCTATCTATGCTGTGTGCCGTCTTGGCTTGTATAAATACAACCACATAAAAATTACTCATCGTGACTGCTTTTGTCTGGTGCCTCCAGAGGGGGTTAAGGGAGTTGTTTACTTCATACATATGCCATAATCTCTCTGTGATTTTGTCTTTTAATTGATAGTTTCTAAATGAAGCTCTTCCAGATTGTCTTGGATTTATTTTTTTTCCTTTTTTTCCTCCATTTTATTGATATGTACAAGTGCAAAGTTTAAGGTTTACAATGGAGTTGAGCATTTTGTGCACCGTACATATCTTGTCAAGGTGACAAGGGCTTTCCCGCTCTCCTTTTGTCCCTCCCCCTACCCTCCCTTCCCGCCCTCCACCCCACCCCGTCCCCCTCTTTTGCTTTTTCTTTCCTCTAAAGTTCCATGAGATAGTTGTGGTCTGGATCTCTCATATCAGAGAGACCATCCGATGTTACTTTTATGGGGTATTCCTGTGTATCATTTGTGTTATCAGAAAGACAGGAGAGTACCCCCTTTTTCCTGTGTGATTGTGTCCTCTCTGTTTCCTGAAGAAATCCCTTGCCATTCCTGTCCTGTACAGAATACTCTAATATTCTCATATATTTGAAAAAAATCTAATGAGTATACCTGAGTACCTTCAGATGCAATGCTACTTGAAAGTCTACACCATTTGAAGCATTGCTTTTGTTCAACCTGAAAATTTAACAGCAAAATAGTAACATAAGATCTTCTTTTTGAAAGAAAAATGGTGTTATCAACTCTATCTTTATGAACTGAGACATTTTATTGTATGTTTGTTGAGAGAATTTTTTGATATTTACATATATGCACACATTTAAGTACTCACAGGGCTTTATTTGCATAATGAAATGTAGATCAAACAGACCAGGATCTTCTTATTGTCTTACTTAAGTTGATAAGTTATACCTAACATTTCTAAACCTCCTAAGCTGGTTTCCTGTCTTTTGAGTCAGAGGCATGGCTACTTGGTTACATAACTGATAACTCTGTCTCTGTCCGCCTGAAGAATTAATTACTTGGTTGCCTGCTTTGAAGGTCTCTAACCTTCGCAACCACTGCCCTTCAATTTTTGTTTGTACCTTTATTTTTCTTTAGACTCTGAGCCCAATCTCTCCAAGAGAGTCTGGGAAACTAGATCACTCTTTGCCTTGGTATTTCCTACTGATGGTTTTATACCCTAAATGGTCGCACGAACGTAGGTAACTAGAGAATATTTTAAAAAATATTTTCCCGGTCCATCAATGTAAAAGAGTATAAGGAGGTTTGCAGACCCTCTGCTACAAAACATTTCCAAACAGTGCCTATCCTAGAGTCTGTACTATACCTATAGAAGCAGAATATCTCAGGAAACAGTTCAGCAGTTTACCAAGACTTCTGAGTGAGGAATTTGCACACTGAGCTTTGAGCTACACGGTTAACCATAATTACAAGGAAGAATCTTTGCATCCCACAGATCTAGGGGCCAGTTGAACTCTGCCTAGTCCTAGATGTCGGGTAATGGAAATTATTCCATCATACAATATTTTCTAGTCAATTAGAAATTTACTAGTAATTTTAGGTTATATTTATTTTGAAAAGCTCTTTTAAAACTTTTGTTTATTTTCATATGGTGTTATTCGTATAGGTCAAAAGAGACTATAATCAAAACAAACTGATGAAAGAATTCTTGAAAAAAATATTTGGCCTTCCTTCATCATCTTTTGATATTGAGACTTCTTAGTAAATATTCTTATATCATGGAATTTAATCTTTTTTGTGTTTGAATAGTGATATAAGCATTCCTTAAAAATATGTTCAGCTGTTGGATCTGAGTGTTTATTTTTTTTTAAGTGAATGATCCACTTTGGATGCCAGAAATGAGTATAATTACTTTACAGAAGATTTTTAAGTTATAACTCGGTCTGACCTCTTTCCTCAAATTGGACTTTGAGGAGTTTAATTCATCTTTGAGGTAATTTTGCATTTGTCTCATCACACTCGGATGACTAACCACAAAGTTCACTAACATAGCGTTGACAAAGGTATCACCACTGCCATGTGACTGAGAGTAATTGCAAGATCTGGGTCAGCCTAAGGACAGAGATACTATGGTACCAGGGAAATCTGCATGAATATTTTTAAAAATCAATAAATGTCAATAGTATGTATTCAGGAAAAAATGGTAGGCAGATGGTCACTGCCCATTTTTAGTTTTTTATACTAGACTCATCTCTCAATTCAGATGCTTTATTCATTTCTGTCAGATGAGTCTTGATTATTAAGTTGGTAGAAATATCTTAAATCTCCAGGTAGCACGGTTCTTATGAGATTGTATCTGTAAAGCCCAAGACCTTACAGAAGTCAGTCCCTCCACAAACATTAGGTGCTTGTCCTGTCTCTTCTCTGGGTTGCTGGCTTTCTCCTTGAAGCTGTGTCACCAGGTCACAACTGCCTCTAAAATGCTCTTTCTCAGCTTCCATAATTTAGATCTTTGTCTAAAATAGCTCTGTGACCTCCGCCTAAAGATATATCCTTTTTTCCATAAGTATGTTGTACACAGACCATGGGCCATCAAAAGAAGATTTTAATGGAAAATTTCTTTCTCTTCCTTTTCTACCCAGATGTTTTTGCTTTTAATGGTGTAGGATGTGGGAAATTTGCATGAATTCCTGACCTTTTATGAATCTTGAATTTGGGATCCACATTTAGCTAACAGATTTACTGTAAGGAGAATATGGTACACAAGGATCATTTTCTGTGTTCCTTCATGCAGTGAAATGCATCTGATAGTCATTTTACCCAAATTGGAAGGTATGATTTTATTGACCTTATGTTATTTTTACTCTTCATTTTAAGGATAATGTAATCAGAATTATTTAAATCGACTTTCAAGGCCCTTGACAGTCTGGCTCCACATTAATCCTCATGCTCCCAACTGCAAACCTCTGCTCCTGTCACATTCATGTCATCACGGTCTTCTGAACACACCATGAGCCTCAGTGAGTCCTACCTGTGTTTTGCAGATGTCCCTCCAGTAAGATAAACTGTATGCTGTCCCTTTCTCCTTCATATATTGCCTTCCTAACACCACACACTGTTATTCTAGAAGGCACTTATGTTTCCCCCATTTAATTCATTCAACAATTATTTCTAGAGTACATGTTCCTAAAAAGGAAGTATGTAAGACAAAAAAGGCTCAGCTTCCAGGAAACAGTATAGGTTGTTGGAAAATAAATACATAGCTAATAATACACAGTAAAATATGTTCTTAGAAATAATATACGTGTTTAGATGTAATAATAATGCTAAGAGAAAATAGAAAGATAGAAATGTTTAATAGGCTTTTTCAAATATTGTTCATGTCAAGGCTTCATTCCTGCCCAAGAACTGGTTGACGATTAAGTTCCAGGGAGCAGATTGTTAGGGGTTAATTTCTGGATCCCCAGTGTCCTTGTGACTCAAGGCACAGAGTAATTGGAGGATTCTTTGGATTGCCACAATAGTCCAGAGATGTCTAGCTGACCCTCAGTCTCCAAAGTCTGCCCAGATCATCTAGCTGGAGTTGATATATTCCATCAAATGGGAGAAAATTGAGGCCAGCGTTCAATGGATGATGAAATAGATTAATTAGATTCTGGCAGCTCTAACTATAGGCTGTTGGTTAGTACAAAAATTGTATCGAACATTAAACTTACAATGTAAATGTCTTCACCGGTAAAGTTAAGGTCAAGTATGTTGGTAAATTTCCACCTGAGACTTAGTAGGTTCCTAGCATTAACTAATAGTGTGCAGCTTTCAAATCTTTTAGCATATTTTAGAATATTATAACTTTTATTTCAGTCTATAAAAAGCAATGTTTGTCAGTGAATTTAGATCAGAAAATACAAAATACAAAATTTATCTTTTACATTTGTATTCTAAATGATAGCTCTAAAGTTCTCTAAGATCTATGATGAAGTTTTTAGAATTTTTTCCTCTTCTCTATTGGCACCTGTAGAGTTACCATCTAAATGTGAAAATATATACTAGTTAGAATTATGTATGTTCACAGAATGTATTATTAGACTACTTAGAAATATAGATAAAATACTTTCTCAAGTATATCTTTCCTAAAGTACAAGGGATCAAGGTCTATAAACATGTAAAAATAGTATTTTTTCTGCTTCTTGAAGGTTAAAAATTAGGTGACATTTTTGGCGAATTTGACTCTTTTTCCACTCTGATTTATGAAGTCAAAATTTCTCCTGTTTTACTTTTCAAGAGATTTTATATATATCCAAGCTAGTTTTTTTGGTTGTTTTAAAAAATGACTTATATGACTCATATTCACCTACAAATATAACTATATGAAGGAAACAACTAACTAAAACCCCTACAAAACAAGGTGAAATGAAAAATTATCAAAGATGTTAGATTTAGCAGTCATCTGGAAGACTGTTAATTAAATATCACTTTTCCTTTCTCTAACTCAGTCAGTTCAAACTCTGGGATATTTGCTTCTGAATTTTTCTCATTGGAAGTTTTTGAGAAATCCCCTGGGGATGAAAGCGTCTTTCTAAGTGACTGAGCTCATTAATCTTGCCTAGTTACTGGAAGACTTAAAAAAAGAAATAAAAAAGGACACCCGAACTGAAAAACCAACCGGTGAAAGCTGAGGTGAATTGAGAGGCTGGCATCCACAGGGATGGGCACACTGTGGTTCTGCTGTCCTTCTACGTGACGCTCCGAACGGGACATACCCGGAGTCCTTTGTTATCAATGATGGTGACCTAAAGGATAACAATATTTATCAGTACTGGGAACAGACAGCAGATAACTCCAGATGGTTTAGCATAATTCACAGCAAAATGCTTCTGGAAATCAGGTTGATTAAATCCGTATGAGAGATTACTATATGCTGAATGTTGTGCTCATCCCAAAATTCATACGTTGAAACTAATCTTTAATGCACTTAAAGATGGGCTTTGAGAGTTGCTTAAGTCATAGCAAAAAAATCCCTCATAAGAAAATTCATGTCGTTATAAAAGAAGCCCTCAAAAACCCCTCTGCCATGTGAGGCCACCGTGAGAAGACACCACCAATGAACCCTGGCAAAATATTAAATCTATTGGCATTTTGATCTAGGACTCTCCAGCCTCTAGCCGTGTAGGAAATAAATATGTACAGTTTATCTGCTTTCGGTTTATGTCCTTTCACAACTTCAACAGAATAAGGCGCCTCCACTGCTGCTTTTCATTACTGTCAATATTTAAAAACATGTCTTTATTCCTGCTGAGTAAATACTGTGCCCCTCTGTGTTGTTTACCCATTGATACAACGGAATGGTCTCTGTCCTTTTAAACCACTCCGTGTGTAAGCGACTGGTACCTACGTTAGGCAAATTTTCCCCCTTCACTGGGCACCATGGCTGTCTCTCCATTCTCCTCCTATATCCTTTGGCCTTCTTGGTTTTGCCAGTACTTACCATCCCCTTTTTGTTGGTGGCGGTGTTACTTGGGAGTAAAGCTTTACAGACGCCTGGTGTCCAAGGCTATCCCTAGCCTTCACACAATGACATTGTATTGTCATCCATGTGTTCAAAAGCATGCTTCAATTTGACGCTGAGGAATACAGTAAGAAACACTGTGTGTATCTCAGTTACAAATAATTTTCCAACATTAAAATATTCATTATGCATAAAATCTATCTTTGATAGAAACAGAAACTATGTTTCTTATAGACACGGTTTTCAAAATCCTAATTAAAACTCATTTTAGGTGGAAATTTTTTAAAAATGTAGTTTGGAGAAAGAACATCGTGTTGAAAGTGCTAAAATAGCGAAGTAAGATGGAAAGATTTAAGATACCAACTTTTTTAGGTCATAATTTTTTCATGTTTAAAATTTGTTCTTTGGGGATGAAATTGGGTCTTCGAGTTTTTTCATTTTGAAAATTACAAGAGGGAAAAACAGAGATTCAGAACACCTGGGTGATAACCCTGGCCTTACTACTTGTTAACTGCATGAGCTTGGGAGAAGAAATACTGCTTTCTGCCCATGTGCCCTAGCAAGGTCATTGCAAAGATCAAATATGTATGAAAGTACTTTATAAATTATGAAGTCCTCTCTGTCTAATCTATTAATATTTATTGCTGCATCCCCAAGTTGCAGTGAGCTTTATTTATAGAAGAAGCACAGTGAATTACTTTAATTAAGTATTTTTAAATTGAAAAGTGCGCTGTGCTCTTTGGAAGAAGAGAAATGATGCAAGAATGTGTGTAGGGACAAACTCTAGAGAGAAGCAAATTAATGATTTTGTTGTAAACCACTGTTCGTATTCTCAGTGATAGAGATATTAAAAGCTGGGACAGCCAGGCCTGGTGGCACAGACCTGTAATCCTGGCACTCTGGGAGGCTGAGGCAGGAGGATCACAAGTTTGAGCTTAGCCTGGGCAATTTAGCGAGTTAATAAGACCTTTTCTGAAATAAACAACAAAAAGGACTCAGATGTAGCTCAGAGAAGATGCCCTGTGTTTCATCCCAAGTACCCTCCACCCCGCCCCAAAAAAGTGCATAACTTTCTACCACATGTACACATATAATTTATACAAATCTAGTAGGGTTAGTTTTAGGTTTTGCGTGGACAATTCTTATTTTTCTATTCTCTGTTCGTTCTTTCATTTACTATTTACCAGAAGGTACGGAAGGCCTGCCTCTCTTGAATGAGCTCTGCTGATAAAAGCTAGAAGGCTTAGTGCGTTTTAAAACAGAATGTAAACACTTTTTAAATGTTGAGATTGCTGTACCTTATTCAGACATCTCTTTGTCGATGCATGATCCGATTGTTGCCGCACTTCTGCCACAGCTAAATATTCCTAGGAGACTCCTTTCTATGGCGAGGGCTCATTTCTGTTGTCTAGGTGCGTGAGTCATAAATGTGTATTTTTAACAATAAAAGACAGTATTAGACTACGTGCTGAATTCACATTCATACTAGTCATCAACGAAGAATGCCAAGTTTCAAAATTTGGCTAATCTTACAAATTAAGAAGGTCGTCATCAATGCTATAACTTTTTTGATTGTTAATTATGTTGTGCTTATTTTCATATGCTAGTTTGCTATTACGATTTCTGTTTTATTCTTGGCTAAGAAAAATATATTTTTATATTTTATATGTCTACATATAAGCTATGATAATATCAAACTCATTGGTTCAACGTTACTGTACCTTTCAAGGATTTCACAAAATTGAGTACTTGGCCATATGGTACTGTAAAAGAAAAGCTTAATCTCAGGCAGTGAAGTGACCGGCCTTTCTGCTGAGATGGAAATGCTCAGCACTGTCACTGCTAGAGCCATTGGTCACAAGTGGCTAATGTGTACTTAAAACAGAGATAATGTATCTAAGGGATTAAAAGTTGAATGCTAATTAATTCTAATTAATTGATGGTTAAATTTAAATAGCTAAACATGTGTGTGTTGTAGAACAGCAGGTTGTTAGAAACAAAGACTGATTGTCAACCCATAGTTTGGCTATGGTGTCCTTTTACGGCCCCACTCACATCGGCTGCCTACGTTTCAGTCCTTATGTATGAAGCTCATGTCTGGGGGATTTACATGAGCTGTGCTGCACATGCTTTAGTGGCTACTTTAAAGGACAAGATAGGTTTATGTTATTTTCATGTGTTTTAAAGTGAATCTGCTTTAAAAAATGAGATTTTTAAACTTAAGAATTTGAAAAAGGGCAAAATGGTTACTTTGCATGCACAATATGCACATGTTACTAAAAACAATATTAGAGTGATCTGATACCATCAGCCAACTTAATATGGATTGGCATGTCAAGGTAATTAACAGACTTACAGTCAGATTCAGCACTTCTGCACTCATCAGTCAGCAGTGATTGAAAAAAGAAAACAATGGAAGTAGTATTGAGATCCTGACCTCTAAAACATTATCTCCTTTACTCCAGTGTCATTGGTTAAGTGTTTAAAAAATGACTACATAGTGTTGAATGTCATATTTCTTTATTTTGCAGCCTGTAATATTTTATAAAACATGCATTCTTAATTATACATGTTTTATACATTCCTGTTTCTATTTATTAGGAGTAAACATAACATTATCCTTTATCTAAATTCTGCCTCATGTTACTTCTGTTGGTACTTGAATTTTTAAAACAATCTACAATATTGTACTTTGAATTTTTAATATCCTACAATTAGCATTCAAAATACTCAGTCTGTACTTTTACCTTCTCTTGTCTGATCTGGTATCAGATAGAATCCCATGAGGATTCCAGGCAACTGTTAGGAGGAGACTTATTTTTTCTTTTCAGCGAGGAAAATTCAAGAGTGAGTTGCTGCTACGTCTGGGCTAATCTGGGCTTATTAGAGCCAGCCCCATTTTCAAACCTTACCAGTGTGATATGCAAATACTTATGCCTTGAGTAGCAGAGAGTGTAATCCTATTATAGTCTCAAATTTTCCGAGTCCCAGAAATCCCGATTAGCCTTGGTAATCACCTGGCTCCCTTTCTGAGATGTTATTGGAATCTCTCTTGGTTTCACAACCCCCCATGTGAGAAAAGATGGTTTGCTTGCTACGCCTGCTTCCAGGTATCTCGTCGGTCACAGAAAAGACACAGCATAACCTCAGTTACCTCAGTCCACGTTTAAAGGTTTTTATAAAGAAAATACCTACATAAACGGCTTTGTTGAGTAACCATTAAATCAAAGACGGTGTATCTATTTGAAAATTGAATCCACGTTGGGACTTTAACATCTGCAACATTTGATGTATTCTACTTCAGCGCTGAACACTGGACAAAGTAAGCACATCTCGGTTGTTGGTCCAACACAAGGTAATGGATAGGCAATGGACTCCAGAGGACTCTGCCTGTTTACGTGGTGTGAGGGGAATGCAGGATGGAAAAATGCCCACCTATTTTCTTTTTTCGCTCAGTCTTGTAAAGTATAAAACACGATTTTGGAAGTATGTCTTTCTAGGCTTGCCTCTCATCACCCTCATTTAGAAACTTCTTTTTCATCTGCGTGAATCCAAACTTTTACGCTCTGTACTACTGTAAAACCTTAGTGAAAAGTGTCAGGGACGCGTGGGAGTCATGTATCTTAGTATCCTGGTAGCTGTGTAAGCTGTACTTTCTTTGTTATAGGTGGATTCTGGAAAATTAGTGACTTTACCTGTAGCTTATTCACAAAATGAATTTATAAAGTCATTAAGTTCCCAAAAATGAAAAGAAGGATTTTTAGATTAAATGTGGTTGAACTTACTTTGCAATATCCAAATCCTGAGTTATATTATTTGTTATCTACTAATTTGTTCCACGTTGAATTGAATTAGCTGGGACCTACCCTCAGGAAGCCTGGCAAATTTAAGGCACCTTGTCTCCTGCTTTCTGTCTCATGGAGAGCAAAATTAAAAAAAAAAATAATTTGTGGTCAAGGAATAGCATAAGCTACTTAGTAATTGAACACAAAAATGTAAAACCAAAAACAAAAATATTTTTAAGCAGGAAATTCACTGTAATTCAATGACAAGAACAAAGGTAATTTCATAAAGCTGAGATTTTTTTTTTTTTTGGTTGGGCTCTCTGGACTTTTCTTTCTTAAATTATATGAGAAATTGAGTTTGAAGAAGTTAACCCAACTTCTATGCAAATTGAGGCAAAGTTAAAAATAAAAGTATGCAGATTTTGCTGGGTTCCCTCTCACCTGTCTAAAAAATAAGTAAATTCTCTGAGAGTTAAATGTAAGCATGATTGCTAAAATATCATCTTGTTTGTTAAAATCACGTACCAATTTTTGGTGGGTACAATAGATCATCATGAGAGCTAGGTATCATCGATTTTATGTGAATTATTCCTATCAGTATGATTCCTTTTAGATACCTCTATGTAGATCAATGAGTTTTCTGAAAATTTCTGTAGATAATTTAAATTCCTGACTCAAAGAAGAAAGAGATTAGAGTAGCTTTTTTGTCTTTGGAAGCTATTACCATATTTTTTTCTGTTTCCTTTTGCAAATGTTTAGAAAGTTAGTGTCCTTCAGCAAAGGGACATTTAATAATTTTTCAACATAGCTAGCAGAATATTTTGAAGTTCATATGAATTCATTAAGCACTAAGAAAGCTTAGGAATTCTAACTCTAAAGGCTCTAAAAAATAAGCATAAAGGGCAAATGAAGTTATCTGCCCTGTTTGGTATAACCGGTTTTTTTGCTGATAATATGGAAAACTTAGAAAGATTTTGTTCCCTCCTATTGTGACAAATAGAAAATAGTAGATATGGTACATGTCAGTTTTATTTTTATCTTTTACTGGAGAAAAAGTCTCAATCTGGGTCTCATGGAGTTCTGGGGTACCATGTTGAAAGTGCAGTGGGCCTGTCGGAAACTCCACAGAGAGAAACTGCAGTTCAGTGGGGAAGGCACGTGACCCTTTGTGAGGTCAACTCTTCGGTCATCGTCTCAAACAGCAATCTGGGTGAAGTGGTCTTGATCCTCATAGATCTCCCCATCCCGAAATGAGTGCCTAGAGGACCCCGGTAAGTGCCAGATGTATCAGACAAACCGCCTCTCTGCGCCCTGCCTGAATTCTCGGCCAACAAAATCATAAAATATCATTAATATGATTTTTGTTTTCAGGCACTAATTATAGGGTAAGTTAATAAATCATAATAGGCAAAACATGTAGAGATGAAGAAAACAGTTTGTTTTTAGTAACAAGTGTGACTGTTTTATTCATTTTACCTGTATTAACTGTTGAAATGCTAATCACAGGATAGTTTACCCAGATTTGTTTCTTAGAGCAGATTAATTGGCCAAGAGTAGATAACTTTTACTAATACCTATCTTCACTGTTACTGTAAGATGATAGAGGAAACTAGGGTATTTAGGGAGACAGCCCCTTCTATTCAGAGAAACAGGCACGAAAACCCCAGCCAGACGCTGTGAACTTGGCATTAGACTTCCCACTTTCCATTTGGAGGCAGATACATTTCTGCTATCTATGAAGCATTCAGGTTCAGATATTTTGTCATATTAGCAACAAAATTGACTAAGACAGCTGTCTTTCAAAAAATCAGATAAGAGATTTATTCTGCCACTTATTACCTTGGAAACATTGATCAAGACACCATAGTTGCCTTGGGCCTTTGTTTCATCATCTACGGAATGAATTCATTACATTTCCGGTACATAAGACAGCTTCACGGTCTCTTTGGAACATTTCTAAGTTTACGCTGTGTCATTAGGTTACACGCATTTTATCATGTTCTTTGATATCAAACCTGCCATGTTGTAGAACAAGTAATTTCCTGTTCCAACAGCAGAAGCACGTTATCTTAACATTTCTTGGCTCTTCTAAATATTTGGCCCTCTTAAAATTTCCCAGTGAGAACCACTTCAGTAGCAGAATCTGGGCGTGTGGCTTGATGCTCAGGTGTTGGGCTGTCAGGTAACAGCTGTGGCTCAGAGGATGCTTACCCATATGCCATCTATGTTTTCTTACGTCCCACGTGAGCCATTCCAGCATATAAACAATTTGTTCTTGTCTGCTCGTAACTTCAGTTTTACCTGAAATATTGTGACAAATCAAGCAAAATGTTTTATGTTTATTATTTTTGTGTTTTCCCATGTAAGCGGCCTTTGGGATGTTTTCTTATGTTGCACGTGAGCATTCCAGCATATAAACAATTTGTTCTTGTCTGCTCGTTTGATGCCCTTTCTCCAATTCCCATGCTTGCGGATTACTTGTTGTACTTCCAAGATACAAAAATACCAGTAGAACCTAAAAACATTGCAGGTTACAGAATTTTCTAATTTGATTTAGAGCTCTCAGCATGAGTTTGGGGCGTGCGTATCATTACTATACATGAGTTTTACTTGAGATTCAAACGAATCTGTTGCATTGTGAATTTAACACTAGCATTTACTGTCTTCTTACTTTCATTTGAGGTGGCACTTTGATCAAAGGTGGTAAAGCATGAAATTATGGCCAGATGTAAAAGTGTCACATACTATTTCAAAGTCTTCCTGCAGTTGGAAAATTTCCTGATTATCAGGATCCACTGTGGGAATTAGAATTCAGTGTGCCTGACGTTACAGCGTGTTTTAACAAGAGCACAATTATATTCCTACCCTGTTCCAATAGACTCGCCTAGTCAGAGTTGTTAGACAAATCCACAGAGGATAGAAGCTGTCACCAAGCATCAGTTCACATGGGGAAGTGAAGTGAAGGTACCAGTTTCCTCTTTATGAAAATCGCTAATTGTATTTTATTTTAATATATGTGTTTCTGTGCCTGGAGCAAGCCCCGAGAATGTAAGAAAATCAGTCTATTTTCACATTAGATGGTGAAATTCATTACTTTATACAAAATAAGAACTCTTTCCTTTCTCTCTTGAAAAATTTTGTTTCTACAACATATACAGCAATAGATACAATCCTGAAAAATAAGGCATTTTGAAAGTATGTCTACAGAACACCAGCTTTATTTTTATGAAGAGAGGAAAGAGTTCTTTGTAAGATTCCATTTTATTGAAAATATTGATTGAGCACCTATTTCTTACTAGGGTGTTTATTAGACTCTGGGGTATGAGAAATAGCCAGTTATAGTCTCTGCCTTCAAGGGACTCACAGATTACCCTGAGAGAAATATGCAAATAAAATGAGTTCCCAAGTCAAAAGGAAAAAGAAAAGAAAAAGACAAGAAAATAAATAATTTAAACTCAAATAAGATAAAGATGCTTCCTAACACTGGCTCAAAGAAAAGTCAAATCTAATATTAACAGTGGAAAACTTGCCTGCAAAAAAATAGTCCTTATTTCAAAAAAAAAAAAAAAATCATTCTTCTACTAAGCTGAGAAGTATGCTAAGTAACTCATAATAGTTCCTGGCTAATGTATGTCTTCTAAGTTTATTATTAATTACTTAAATTCACTAAACATGTTTGACATTGTCAACAATAGTAGGAAAAATGCATTAAAAAAAACCTCTAGTTTTGTTGTTAGTTGGTGTTTATACCTAAAGGGACAAAAATAAGGAGGGAAGAGAGCTTTGCTTCAGGTGCGGTGGTTCGTTCCCTCATAGGAATGTGATGCTGTGAGATCTAGCTGCAGTTCTGCAGGGCATCCCAAAGGCCGCTTACATGGGAAAACACAAAAGTAATAAACATAAAACATTTTGCTTGATTTGTCACAATATTTCAGGTAAAACTAAAGTTATGAGCAACTATTAGGCAAGTACTAGATCCAATGTACAGGGTGTCCCAAGAGTCACCACACGGAGGAAAAAGTGAACTTCGTACACAGTTCAGTTCTCTAAAGGCATTCAGCATTCAGCCGTGCCAAAGACTCAGCATGCAGTAAAAGACTTATTTTAGAGAAAAGTCATGCTCATTATTTTTCTCTATAATTTTAGTATTACATAGAGAAGTTTCTATTTCTCTAGCCTTCAATTCAATTAGTACCATACTAAATTTGACCAAAATCTTTTGTTCGTTTTGTGAGGCGTGTGGCTCTGCTCATGTTCAGAAGAAGATCAAGTGCTATGAACGTGTGTGGTTTCGGTGGAGGCCGTCATCTTTGTCCTTGTCGTCGTCTTTGGTTTCTCTGTCTTTCCTTCTGGTTGATTTGAACAACTACTCGAACTTATAACTCTATTTTTTCTTAAACTGAGTGAGTCTCCCTTCTTTTGTATAAATGGTACCAGCTGGCCCAGGGCCAGCTCACGAAGTTTTATCTGTATTTACAGCCACACCCTATTGCTCACATAACCACCTAAGCTCCCTCTCATGTTTGATCCACAGGAATAACAGAAGCACACACAATACATGCAAAAGATTCAGGTCGCATGTTCCTATGCTCCATATGAGAATCTTACGACTGAGGATGTAAGGCGGTGATGAGGTGTGATGCTAGTGTCACACCTTCCCCATCGATGTAATGTAATAATTGTCTCTGTGAAACCATTTTATTTCCAAAATGGTTCTGGAATGCTGGTTTCTTGCTTGCTTGCTTGTGTTTTCAAATGATGCTGAGACTTAACTCAACTTGACTGTGTTTTTCCTCTCATACATACCACCACGCTGTACTTCCTACCAGGAAGTTGGAGGCTTAGACCCAGACAAGCCATGGTTCATGCATTAGACATGTTGGTGTCACATCCAATGTGCTCAAGATCCATCTTGTGGAAAAACATCTGGTGTGTTGGGATCTCTGCTGGGTACTCAGGGTGAGGGACTGAAGGAACAGTGGGCATGTACAGCCTTTCCTTGTTGGTCCACTCACCACGACTAAAAAAGGTTCTGTTTCTAAATTTTGAATGTTAGCAGTGATTAATTTCTGTGTTCACTTATGGGCTACCTGCTATATTTTTTATCAGAGTTCATTATATTAATCTGACTTCACATGTTTCAATCTTTTAATACAGTAGATAGAGCAGGGATACAAAACTTGAGTTAAATAAAATAGGAGAACCACTACATTTGGTGACCTTTGTGTGAACACTACATAATATCTCTATACTGACATAATATAAGTCTCATTTATTGGGACAAACTTTCTGGGTGTCTTTTTTTCTCCCATGTGTCGGTCAATGCCAACACAGGCAGTTACTTTCTGGCAAACAGGATATCTACCTAGTAGTGGCTTTAGTAAAACATTTTAAAGAATTACTATGTGAACTACATAAATGAAAAATAAATTTCAGGAGGAAAATTTAACATCTTATTTTCTGCCTCTCTTCATGTCTTACTAATAGAGACAAAAGGTAGCAACTTATTTGAACTAGATATGATACATAGTTGAAGCAATTTTGAGAACTTTAGTTTTTAAGCAACAATTTTTAGAATTAGCACAAGATTTGAATAAAGATGCACTAGAAAATATAGTCAAACAATAGATTACTTAACGAGTTTTGAGTTTAAATCATTTATGTTGCACTAGATTCTGATTTGAATTTTCTTTTAATTCAAAAATGATTCGTCCTGGTTCCCAGTCACAAGCATATATTCCTAGCATGCTTGGGATATATTCCTAGGCCATTGGTTTACACCAGAATAGTTATATAGATATAGCTTTGTTGTAGTATTTTCACATTTTTGCCATTTTTTGTGACCAAGAAGTCAATATACATTTTTTTGTATTATCATGCAGTTTGTGCTTCTAAGCTTTAAAATTAATAGTACAATAAAGAAAGAAAAAATTGAATTAGGTCATCTATTTGCTCTATTTACTGAATGAGAATGTCCCAATTCTATTATTCTTAAAGTTTTAAGAGAAAAAATCATGCCTATGATTAGAATATGTATGGCATTTTGTGAGTAAAGAATAGCACAATAAAAGAATAGAAAGTTTATTTTAAACTTAGGAGCACACACTGCTGATCTCTTTAGCTACTGTTCACTTGGCTATCTCTTCCAAACATATTTTAAGGCAGACAGGCTGCAAATTCCAAAATTTTCTTCTTTCCTTCCCATTTAACTACAAATTCTGTCTTTAAATATCCATTTCATTTCTCATTTCGGTGTGTTAAGTTGATTCTCCTTGGTCATGACTTCATCTAAACCTAATTATCTCCCAAAGACCTCATCTCCAAGTACAACCAACATGAATGTAGAAATTTAGGTTTACAACACACGAATTTTGAGAAACACGGTGAAATTACCGCAGCTCCTTTTCTTTTTTTAGGGATAGGTTTAGGGATTATAACATGAATTTTATTGTAATCCATTTCAAATTAATACTGAGTTAATTCTAGAAATCACAACTTTTCTCCACTGTGGTTTCATTTTTATTCTATTTCATAGAAATTTTATTTAGGTATGCAAGAAGCTTGACAACACACGATAACTTTTTTATAATATTTTCTTTCTGAGGAGAAAAATACATATATTTGCAAATGTATATTTGCATTTTACCATTTACCTTTTCTGCACTTTTGAGCTACTGTCTGATCCATGTGTAATCATGAAAAATAGTCTTTAATATATTTTAAAGTATATCTGCAATCAGTGTGTTCCCTTGGTATTTGTATATCTCTGAATATCTTTATTTTTCTTTTATATTTGATGAGTAGTTTTATTAGATAAACATTTTGAGGTGACAGCTTCTTTGTTTTTGTTTTTGGTACTGTGAAAATGGCATCTCACAGACGTGAGGATTCTTCTATTTCTGAGAGAAGTTAGCTATTAATCATATTGCTGTTTCCTTGTATATGATTAATCATTTCTCTCTTGCTGCTTTCAGTATTTTTGTTGGTATTTTTCTCATCGTAGTTTAACTATGATGTGTCCAGATGTGTAGATGTAGATTTCCCTTTGTCTCATGGAATATTTTAGGCTATCTATAGTTATCTATAAATTAATGTTTAATATTGGACTTGGGAGTGTTAAAATCAGCATTTTTTGAAATAGTTTATTTCCTCTTTTTATGTAACCATTGTATTATGCGTGCTTATGTGGTTGACTTTACACCAAATATTTTTGAGGCTCCGTTTCCTTATCTAAAAAATAAAACTTCATTATCCTCTAATTTCACTTTGGATGAATTAATAATCCACCTTTAAGTTTACTATTTCTGTCTTTTGGCATCTACCACATGCCACAGAGCTATTCTATTTTCCTTTTGGTGATAACACTTTTCAACTTTAAAGTGTTCATTTGATATCCTTAAAATAGTTATTTCACAACTGAAAATATTTATGTATTTATTCTTTGACCACATCTGTTCTTCTAGTTCTTTAAACATGGCTTCTTTTTAATCCTTTAAACATATTTGTATTTGAATCTCTGCTACAGCTAACATCTACCTACTCTGTGTCGCTTAACTTTCTTGAGTCTCATGTTTTCTTTGCATATTGCACATTTTTTGGTGAAATATTGTGATCTACTTACTCTAGATTCAGCAGTAGTCGATGTGTTTTCTGTTTTATTATTGTTTAACACATTGTTTTGTCTTCTAGCCTTATTTCCTAGAGATTGTTCCCATTTCCATGAGCAGCCAATGATCCCTTAGATGTTGCATTCAAGTACTGTGACCCTAGAATTCCACCTCTGCAGGTCTGTGTTTTGTTAGGGAAGCCATTTAAATTAAAATAGTTTTCAATTCTCAGTGCTTTCTTATTATTGCTTCTTCTAGGTTTTTCTTGCATGCAAACAACCTACCAGCCCCAGGGGTAAATTAATGTGTATCTCTCTCTTCTAATGCTTTCTATTTCTAGGATTTAATTATGAAATGCATACAAGTCTATTTCTCCTCCCCGATGGGGCTAAGTTCCAAGGCCAGTGATTGACGGCTCTCTCCCTTTATTTCCACTGAGTCTGATGCATTCCCTGACCGGGCTTGCACTTTTGTCTCCTGTTGTAAGTTGCGGCAGCCCCATGCTCATGCACTGGGGGATGGGAACAAAGGTGGACCCAGGTACACAAAACATTGCATCGCATGGCTCTTACCTAATTTTGAACAGCTTTTTCTAAAAACACAACAACAACAAAAAAGACTAGGTTATCTTCCTTTGTACTTTCCAAAGCTATATTTGTGAAGTTTTCTTTACTTATTTTCTTTTTTGATAGATACTGTGGAGAAATATCTTCAGATATGTCTTTTTCTCACAGTTACATACATTTTGGAAAAAGTGAGTAGAAATATATTATAATAATCTGTGTATTTTACTATAAAGTTGCTATAATCAAAACACAAGACTACTGAAGAGATAATTTGCAAGTCTATAAATAAAACATATATAAGAATATCTGATAAAATATGAAGAAAAGGTGACAATGCTAGAAATAATGAGAAAGATAAAGATTAGTATATTTCACAAATAATAGTGGTATAATTTGCTGTCCTTCTGGAGAAAATGAAATAGTTCCACCAATAACAAATTATATCATAAAATAAGACATTGTAAGTCTAAAAGTTTGATCTCAATAACTTTTAAATAATACAATAAGAGGGAAATTATATAATTTGGGGCAAGTAAAAAGTTTTAAATAAAACTAGAAACTCAGAAGCTCCACATAAGAAGAAAATATTTGTCAAAAACCATGCATAATGTAAGAAGTTAAATGCATCCTGAGGAAAAACTGAAACAGACAAAATTTGATGCTGTATAAAATATACTCAAGATCATATAATTGATGAGAAAAAAAATTGGTTAAAAGAATTTCAGTGGACAGAGAGGCACTGCAATTTGAGTTTCTTTTTACAAGATAATCTGTCACTCTGCAGCCCTATAAAGGACCATTCTTCACAGAAGTTGTATTCTAGGTCTATTTCTCTACATCTGGTCTCTGACCCAAACAGTATTTAAGCAAAGCATTTTCACTATCATCTCTCTCCACTGGAATGGCAGTGTTTTAAATCTGACCTGTTCTGTCTACAAAATTTTCTTTTTTTTACATTCATAGGCGATACACAGTCATCTGAGCCTGAGGGTTCCCTACACATTCTTTTTTTCTCCCCATTTTATTGATGTGTATAAGCGCAAAATTTAAGGTTTACAATGAAGTTGAGCATTTTGTGCACATACCTATCTTGTCAAGGTGACAAGGACTTTCCCACTCTCCTTTTGCCCCTCCCCCTACCCACCCCTCCCTCTCTCCCCACCCTACTTTGCCTGGTTCACTTTGTTTTTTGTTTTAAGTTCCATAAGAGTTGTGATCTGGGTTTCTCATGTCAGAGAGACCATTCGATGTTTCACCTTCTACTTCTGACTCACTTCACTAAGCATGATGTTCTCAAGCTTCTTCCATTTGCCTGCAAAAGCCTCCACGCTGTTGGACTTCGCTGATGCATAGTATTCCATTGTGTATAGATACCACAGTTTGTGTATCCATTGGTCTTGACAAGACACCAAAAGCAAAAGAAATTATTCCCATTATTAACAAATCGTATCTTGTCAAATTAAGAAGTTTCTGCACAGCAAAGGAAACTATCAACATTGTAAAAAGAGAACCAACAGACTGGGAAAAAATATTCACCACCAACACCTCAGATAAGAAGCTCATAACTAGAATATACAGGGAGCTGAAGAAAAGTAAGCCTACCAAAATAAAGGATCGTATTGAAAAGTGGGTAAGTGAAATGAAGAGGCAGTTCACACACGAAGAAATTCAAGTAGCCTACACATTCTTTTCTCTTTTTTTATGGCCTTTGGTGTGAATTACCACTGACACGTCTTTCTTCTCTCAACTTTTTCTCATAATTACTGTTATTGTTGCCAAAATAAGACTCTAAGAATTTTTAACACCAAAACTCAGAATTATGACCAAGTTTTATAAAAAAAGATACTTTGAAGACTCTTTGTACACAGTGGGTGTCGTGAGCACTCCATTAGAGGAGACAGATGGGACAGAGGCTGATGAATTTACCTGGGAATGTTCTTTATTCACACAACAATTGATCACTCCAACTCATAAATCAAACTATAATTAATTAATTAAGCAGGAAAGCACGCATTGTTGTGCCTCCTAAAACTATTCCCATCCTGGGTCCCTTATGCTCACGAGTGCGACGTGTTCTTGACTACCGGCGACCACAGCCGACCCGCGTATGAGCTTGTCCAGGGCTCGCCAGTCGATGGCTGGATCAGGACCTGCCGGCAGCCACCCGGCTGCACAGTCACTCCTTCTCCAGGAGGGGTCCTGATGGCAGGATGTGAAGAGATGTAATCTCTCACTTGGGAGGTGAGGAGGCTGGGGATGAGGAGTAAGACGCATCTTGAGTTTAGAGTCTGTGACTTCTACCTCGACCCTGAGTTTAGGACCTGGATGGTTTACTTTAATGCCCACAAGCTAAGGATAGCGATTTCCTCCGGGTCCACACGCAGGTGGACAGGGGTTCTGGTTATCAATTATACAAAGGCTTTGTCTGCAGGCTACAGATAGCGATTTCATCACACGGGGTCCACACGCAGGTGGCTCACAACTTACCAATATCATACAGAGTTTTAGCCAGTTTCCAGCAATTTACTTAATTGCACTTAATATGGGTTTGCTTTATCAATGCCTTCAAATACGCTTTCCACATTCTACCTGTGCTCCAGATGGTGGGTTATTGTTACAGCAAAGAGAGCCTGCCATTAAAAGTAAGCCAAGGAAATAGGTTGTAGACGGCAGCCTTGTGAGGTCAATAAACTGATCACGTGAGAGAAGATTTGAGAATTATTTTAATTTGGATTTAGAATTTCATGCTTATTTTTCTCTGAAAGTAGAAAAATAAACTACAAAAGGTCTCATTATAATAAATCGGAAAGAAACAAGTGAAGTACTGAACTTTGTTTACAGTTGCATGAAGAAGTCCTGTGTTTCATATTTCAGAATACTTGCATTTTTAGTTCTTTCTGCCTGAATATTCTTTGTCAATTGTTACTGTCTTTCTGTAGTCAGGCAAATGTCATTCCTAAGAAGGTCAAGTGCTATCGTATGCTTTTGGTTGTGAGAAGACGTCACAGTCTGTAATTAAAACGCTGATGTGTTGTGTCCTAGAAATCTTTTATCTCCCTGATTAAAGTTTATTCTGGTGTTTTACTGTTGTGTTTGGCTATCGTGGATAAGTTTGCTTTCGTGATTTCTTTTTTATTAAGTTTACTATTGCTGTATAGATGAACTAATGATTTTTACACACTAGTATACTATAAACTCATCACTTTTAAGAGACTGGTGGAGTTTTTAAGTTTCTCTGTGTCTAATCTTGTCATCTTTGAAGAGATATTTTGATTTCCTCTTTTCCTGTTTGTATGTCGTTTATTTTACTTCTGTTTTCTTGTCTCATTGCTTTGGCTAAATTTTTCAATACTATATTAAATCAGAACAGTGAGAGTTACCCATCTTAGAGGAAGAAAATGGTTTCAATTTTCCTACATTCAGTATGTTGTTAGACATGCGATTCTCATATATACATTTTATTATAGTACAGTATGATCTATTTAGCTAAACATTCAGGACTTTTACCATGAAGGAATGATGAATTTTATCAGGTGCATTTTTTCAGTCTGTAAGATGATCATACAGTTTTTACCCTTCAATCACTTAGTGTGATGTCTTGCATTTGATATGCCTGTGCTGAGGTGTTTGTGCATCCCTGCAATAAATCCAATATGATTATAATGCATGACATTTTTCATGTGATGTTAAATATGACTTGCTAGCATTTTGGTGAAAATTTTTGCATTAATATTTATCCAGTGTATTAGATTGGGTTCAGTCAAAAGACAGAATTTACAGATATTATCAAAAAATAAGGTCTATTAGGAAGGCTTACAAATCCAAGGATAGAGGTGGTCCAAGATGGCTGCTCAGCCATGAAGTCAATCTCCTGTCTGGGACTGCAGAACAGCCGGTGAGGTGAGAGTCAGCTGTAGAACTTGGGTGAAGACCAAAGCCTGAAGATCGGGGACTGAAGAGCAGCAACAGGCAGACAGGCACAAGTCGAGACTGGAGCGAATCTGTGCTGACGATTTGCGATGCATAGCAAGTCGGCGTTCCAGTCAATTGCGAAGGTGAGAGCTTTCCCAGAGGAAGAAGCTGTAACGATCTTCCCTCTTCCTTCTTTTTATACCCTTGGAGTTCCAGTTGGCCCTCCCACATCTGGGTGGGTGTTCTTCTCTCATTGGCCAGCGCACAAATTACTCACACTCTAATCCAGGCCAGTTCTTGATCCCCAGTCTAGGGTGGTTGACAAATTCTAATCCTAATGGAGGTGGGGTTCCTACTTCCCTCAAGTTGATATAATCCCATCAATGGACACATCCAGGATATTGGTCTTAGTTCCTTTTTGTTTTGTGTCCTTGTCCTGTTTTGATAACTGGGTCATCTTCCAGAGATGTTCTTCATAGGAAACTTGTTACTAATTTAATCCCATTATGTGTTATTAGTTTTGTCAAGATTTTTATCTCATTTTCTGTTTTTCAATTTGTTAACATATAGATTTTCAAAATAATCTATAATTATCATTAATATTCAGTAGTTTCAAGTGAAACATCTTATTAAACTCTACTTTTATTTACTTAGATTGATATTTCTATTCTCTCTTTCCTCCCAAACTCCATCTTTCCTTCATGTAGCCAAAAGTTTGTTGGTTGGCCTTTTTTTTTTCTTTTCAAAGAACAAACTTTCACTAGCAGATTAGTTTCTATTTCATTATCTTCCCTCTAATTTTTGTTATTCCTTTTCATTAATTTTGATATTTGTTTTTCTTTTCAAATACTAATATATGATTTGGTTATTGGGAATCTTTTGGGTTATTGGGTATTTTTGATGTAGGCCCTCATTGCTAGAAATTTTCCTTTGGCTACCGCTTTTGGCACATTCTATGTTTTAGGTATGCTGTGTTTCCAGCATTTGCCTCAAGTTTCTTTCTGACTCCCCACATGACCCAATGTCCATTCAAAAGTGGGGTTTCCATGAGTTTACATAATTTTTAAAGTTTCTTTTGTTATTGACATCTAGTTTTACTCTTTTGTAGCTCATGAAAACACAGAATTGTCATAGGATAACTGTTTTTGAATTTGCTGACACTTGTTCTGTGGCTTAGCCTTTGGCCTAATCTAAAAATGTGTCATGTACTGTTAAAAAGAATATATATTGTACAGCTGTTAGACAAAATTTTCTGAAAAAATCTATCCAAGTCCATTTGAACGATAGTATCATTTAACTGTTTTTCTGTGAAATATTTCAGATGGATGATCTTTCTGTAAGAGCGGAGTATAAACACTTCTTCTTCTTATTGTTTTAGAGTTTGTCTCCCCTTCAGGTCTGTTTTTAAAAAGTTTAGTATTCCAACATGAGTCGGCTACTTCGTATCTTCTTGATAAATGCATCCCTTGTTAATTACATGGTGACTGTCTTTGTATATTAACTAATTAATTAATTTTTGGTCTCCTATCCAATATAACTACACAAATTTGCCTCAGATTCACTTTTGCTTAGGATATTGTTTTCCATGTGTTTTTATTTTTGCTGGTAAACAATGCTTCTGAAGACAGATACTTTTGGTTCTTTTTTCTTTTTAGATCCATTCTTTCAGTCTGCGTGTTTTTAATTTCTGAATTTTGTGTATTTGTATCCATGGCTTTTTCTGTAAAACAAGAAGCTGTGTCCACCACTGCACTGCTGTTCCTGATTGCGCTGAGTGTTCTTCCTTCTTGTCTTCCTGCCGTGTTCGTCTTTATGATTTGATAATTCACTCCATTGATAGTGTTCGATTCTTTTCTAATTCTCTGCGTGTATCTCCTCTCCCGATGGGTTTGTGCCTTCATACGCTCTCGTGATTGCATTTGGCTTTGCTTCTTTTGCTTCCGGGTTTAGGACTCCCTGCCTTTTGCTGTTGTTGCTGTGAGGCTGATCTGGTCGGTCATAAATTTCCTCAATTTATTATATACTGGAAGGATTTTAGTTTTGCTTCTAAAAGACAATCTTGCTGTTATTTTAAGAGGCAGTTATTTTTATTTTGAACTTGGGATTTGTCATTCCATAACCTCTTGGTATGTAAGGTTATTGATCAGAAAACTGTTATTGTACTAGGGATGCCCTAGAATAGTCTGGAGTTTTTCTACCAAAGACTTTAGAAATCTTTGTCTTCAACCCTTTGTCTACAATCTGTCATTGTAGGGTTCTTATCTATATGGGATTTCATAAAACATGTTCTTCAAGTCTTCTTACTCTCCTTTTTGCAAGTACAGTATAATCCATAAAAAATAGACTGGAAGAATCTGGAGTTAGAAAGGGAAAAGTAGTCCTCAATTTTCTATTCTGAGCTATGTAACACCCTTTTGTTAGGTTAGCTATTATATTATTATATTATACTATAAATCCAAAGTCCAAGACAAGTATCTTTCTTAAACGTACTAAATCAGAATCTGCATCTTTTTAAAAGATCCCCTGGTCATTTATATGCACATAAGTTATGATGAGTATATGTTTTTTTTTCCTGTGTGGAGTATGTATGGTTGTCAGTATTGCATAGAGTTACAGAGCTGTGTACCAATAATGGAAAAACAGAGAAGATGGATGATATAGGGATTGAGAAAAGTAACTAAAGGAAACAGAGGGAGAGATTCCAGCTTCAAAATGAGAATTGAAATTTAGGAACTGAGATGTAACTAACTGAAAATAACAGTATTGTATAATATAAAATTTCTTTTCATCTTTATTATTACATTTTTATTAATTATTTATTGCTTTTACTTGAGTCATACCCAAACAAAATAATAGTGCAATATTCTTTTTGATGTTGGTTTTTTCATGACTTTTTGTTCAACTTCTCTATCAATTATTTTAGTTACAAGCAGTAGCTTCTTTGAAAAGAAGGTATAAAAGGTAGGTACAGTAACATACATAAAATATACCAAATGATTCACAGTGGTTAAATAAGTACAAAGTATGATAAAATTGGTGAATTTTTTCATAAAATATTTATTAATATCTTATGGAATCTTCTCTAAATGAGTATGAATAGAAAAATTTTACTTATAGGAGGCACTCTGTTTGAATTTCTAATTGTGTTTCGCCAGTGTCAGATCGATGAATTCAGACAAGAACTAAAGTTAAAAAATTTAAGGCAAAAAACAAAACAAAAACAAAAACCAACAACTGCAATGAGGTCATAAGAAAGAATCTACTCATGACTGTAGGGTACAAGCAGGGTACGGAGTGGATCACCATAGTGCTGGTATGGGGTCTCTTGCTACTGAGGAAGGAGGCTGGGTGAGAACCCTGAAGTTTATTTGAATGATAAGAACAGGAAGATGACACACACTAGTGAGGAGGGTTTTCCAAAGAAGGCTACTTCTTGTGGGAGTGTAGAGGTTGGGCCACCCACATGCAGGGTGGCTGTTGTTTTCTCAATTACTGACCCAGGAGTTAATCACACACACCTGCAATGCCATGGGCATTTTGCAATCCCACCGACTGACTATCCTTCCAAGTCACAATATTGTAATTTAAAAGCTATCTTTTTTGTTAATTTTAATGTTTTATTGAATAAATGAGGTTGAAAATGACTAGCAATTAGCCTCTATTATGTCAACATTGAAAAATATTGGCTTTGATCGTTGAATCCTACAGCCTTGACAACAATTGTTGGTTTTTGAGCTCTTAATGTAAACTCTACTCATTGGAATGGGATGAAATCTCAGTGATGTTTGAATTTGCATTTCTCTGATAGCCAAAGATGGTGAACACTTTTTCATGTGTTTGTTGACTTTTTGTACATTTGAGAAATTTCATTTCAATTACCTATCTCTTACTTGGGTCATTTATTTTGGGAGATTTTATTTTTTGAATTCTTTATACATTCCAGATATTAATCTTCTGTCTAAAGCGATGCTGGCAAAAGTTTTCTCCCATTCCATGGGCTGCATCCTCACCTTGTCATTTCTTTTGCTGGGCAGAAGCTCTTTACCTTAGTGTGGTCCTCTTTGTTGATTCTATTTCTTGTGCAGTTGGCAATCTGTTTAAGACGACCTTTCCTGTTTCTATGTCCTTCAGTGTATTATATATTTGTGTTCCTGAAGATTTAGTGTTTCTGTTTTAATATCTGGATGCTTGTACCATTTTGATTTGGTTTTAGTATATAGTGATAAAATGAATCTAGTTTCGTTCTCCAACATGTGGATATCCAGTTTTCCCAACACCATTTAAAAAGAAAAGATGTTGTCTTTTTTCCAGTGAATTGTTTTGGACATTTTGCTGAAAATCAGATGACTGAGAGTGCTTGATTTTGTCTCTGTATCTTGGCTGTTACTGTGCTGAATCTCTATTGGAATTCTGGAAGTGTGGCCGTTTGGGCAATATTAGTTCTTCCTACTCAGGAACTTTGCAGGGGTGAATTTTCATTTTGCAGAGTCCTCTTTATTCTCTGTCTTTGAGAGTCTGTGGTTTTCTCTGTATAGATCTTCCCCTTCTGTGATAAACTTTACTCCTAAGCATTTTTTGTTGTTATTGTGAATGGATTTCCTCCTCATTGCATGTGTTGTTGAGAAACAGGAGTGCGTAATAGCTAAATCCTGGGAACAATGTGCATACCCATTAACAGAGGATTGGATAAAAATGTGGTATTTGTTCATAATTAAATACTATGCAGCCATAAAGAAAGACAGATATGAAGGATTTGAAAGAAAATGCTTGATCTTAAGTCAGAAATGTTAAGTGAAATGGACCAGACACAAAAGATTGGGCATTGGTGACTGTCCCACGTATGAGATTGCCATAAATTCATGCATAAAAAGATCCTAATGTAAGAGAGAGGGTAGAGGGCTAGGAAAAGGGGTTATAAACTGCCAGGAAAGAAAGAAACACAGGATGAGAGTGGAAGAAAGGAGGGACAGGTTAAGAGGAGGGAAAAAGTGGTCAAGCAAGATACATATGTGCACAAATTCTAAGCTGTATGCTATGTTATTAACTAACATTATCGAATCAATGTTTCATTCCTGTTCAAATAAAAAATAAATGAGTTGTAGTGTCTCAGCAGCAGAAGAAAGAAGTGTCAGTGTCTCATGTAGCTGGAAATTAGAAATCCAAAGATGGTTTTAAGCAAGGGAGGGGCTCAAGATAGAACCACAGCCGTCTGAGTCCCTTTGACTTCTGTCTTTCCCGGGTTATTCATTGTCCCCAGGTGTGCTATTGTAACCCGCGCGATCGTCTCGCCAGCAAGAACGCATGCGGGCACCAGGATCCTTCTGCAGCAATCGTTTATTATAACATTGATGAGAGGAAGACCCCAAGCCCCAAAATGGCACGGTTTATATATCCTTTAGGTTACATCTGGGTGGGGTGTTGGTTCCTGATTTGCAGAGGCCAATCAGGCCATATGACGTGTCCGAATGACGTGACTCCGGGGCTGGTCTTTAGCCTACGCGCATGTGCAGTGGCAATTGTTTGCTAATCAGCCGGCCGGATGCCGGCGCCATCTTGTAATGGCGTTTGCAGGCTCTACATGCTATCACTGTGTGGCAGTAATGAACTAGCATCCTCTTCAGCACCTGTAGCTGTCATAGAGTCAGACAGACCTACTCCCACCCTCCGAGTTCCAAAACCGATTGCCACTGCTTCATGCTATTTAAATGCCCACCCTTGGACCGAGCACTGAGGTAAAAATATACCAAGATCTGCAGTTTTCCATTGCAAGGCTAGAAGATTGGAAACTGTCATTATCCACACCTGTAAACAGAATCAGTGCAGATCTGAGAAGCAAAAGAGACCTGAAGGGCAAACAGGAGGTACTAGCCCATTAGCGGCCATGACTGCGTGTTGGCACAAGTTCTTATAGTCGTTACTATTGCTCTTTGGCAACATAAGGAATACAAAACCACCGTTGACCTTGAAAGTGCAGGGCCTGTAGACACATATGGAAATTACATTTGTCTTGAGAAGCAAAAAATGCTCTATGAATGGTTGTGTTTGCAACAAGATTTGAAATACTTAGTTTGGGGGACACTCAAGTTTTGTTCAGCAGAAAATTTTCTTCCTTCTCTGATTAATATTGTGGGTTTCCTTATTGAAAGCAATGGCAGAAAACCAATGAAACTGCAACACAATCTTAATAATGTCAAAACTGTGCCGGTATCTGATTGGCCGCCTTGATTCTCTCCATGAGAAGTTGTGAAGCTGTACTTGCGCTGAATCTGAAGTCATCACATGACAGTTTAATCAACTCTTCCCTCTCCTTTGCCAAGAAGCCATCTGGCAGTGTATCCTTTTCACTGAAAATGTGTCCCCGTTCCAATTTTTATTGTTACCCTGTCAGGAGAGCATTTGTTCCAATGCGGGGCTAAATCCGAGTACTGTCTTCTCTGCCAGGGCTAAGGACGGCTTTCATTTTATTTTCTTAAGGTTATAGAGTGATCAGCCATTCTTTCTTGCTGCTTTTGTGTGTCCTGCTGCCATTGTTGCTTTCTTGTTCTTTCGTTTTGTCACGGGCGTGCAGAGGCGTTTCACTTTTGGTCTGCTAGCGTCTCTCCCTGTCGTGATACTGAGTGAAGCAGGCATTCAAACAGACGTTGCTTCACAGCCATCATGTATCCGCAGAGAAATGAATCAATTAAAAATAAAAGTGTGTCTCAGCATAGACGTTCAAGAATCAAATTGTTTCGAAATATTTGTTTCAGGAAGTTTAATTATACATCTTCCAAACACCCTTTTCTCTTTCAATAACATTCTTTAAAATTTTGACCAGACCAGTCAATTCTTTCCTTGAAATCAAATGACACATCTTTTCATCAGTACCTTTGATGAGGACAGGCATTCCTTTTTGAAATTAAATATTTCTGATCATTGGTTTAAGTATACACAAGCAGGAAAATTGGCCCGAGACAGTTTGGAAAATGGAAAAGAATGAAACAAGGTCTTTAGAATATTATTTTAAATCTCTAATATTCTGTGAGCCAAAAAGTGTAATGCTCGGTAAATGAAAATTAGTCAGTTTTCCTGAAATGGTCTTTCTTCATTTGCCTGAAAATTGCCTGTTATTTTTTTTTTAATAAGCAAATCCTTGCTTACTGGAAATCCTTTGCTGACCCTTTGGTCCTGTGTTTATCTCTCTGTTGTAATAATTACCACAGAGGCTTGCTACTGTACTCTCAATTCACCGTGTCTTAGTAAGATACGACCTAATGGACTGGAACATCCTTGTCTCACTATCTTTTGATGCTGATTGGTCTGATGGAGTGGTTGGTATCTAATCTGCAATGAATGGATAAACGGATGAGTAGGTAAATGAAAGACACCTTTCTCAATAACAAGAAAGTGTGTGGTAGCTTACAGAGGAAAATAAAAATTAAAGCTAATGTAAGAATCATAAGAGACTATGCTTTCATATGAACAGCCCAAGAGGTCAGTTAGTAAACAAGTGCAAATATTATATTTACAAGCATTAGTTATTGATAGTAACATGAAAGAATTTGACCGTGGCACTCTACATTTGGCTTATGGGGGAGAATGAAAAGCTAATAAAGGTAATAAGCCAAAGAATAAAATCTGGAGTTAAAAAATAGTTTCAGCAGTTTTCAAGGAATCAAAGAGGCCACTTTAACTATGAGATAGCTCAAAACAGAACAAGGGAAAAAATACTGAAATTAAAGCAAGTCTCATGTAGAATACGAAAATGAAACTTTGAGAAGAAATACTAGCTTGAATATTTTAAATAAATAGGGGTAGAAAACATGTTCTTTGACATTAGTTGACAAGAAAAGCCTGTTACCGGTTTTTGGTGAAAATTTAAATGTGAAAATTATACAAGAGTAATAGCTGATTTACAGCTAAAACCCTAGGTTAATTTGGAGGATGGGGATCAGCCAGATTCAGAGGTCACACTCTTTACTATGTGCAACTTGGTCAGGAGAACTATTCGAGGGCTGGAGGAATTAGATGTTAGAGTTTTGAACGTCAAAGTGCCACATCCTCACCACGTTTAAATGCCTAATAATTAAAACTACCTCTTAGTAAAAAACAAACAAAAAACAACAAAAAATAAACTGTTCAAGGAAGTGATGTACAAATCACTGAAAAAATTTATCTTCAAAAAGATGAATACTAAGTAATAGCAAAAATATGGAAGGCACCAAAATACCCATCAACAGACCAGTGGACACACAAAATGTGGCATTTATACACAATGGAATACTATGCATCAATAAAGTCCAACAGCATGGAGGCTTTTGCAGGCAAATGGAAGAAACTAGAGAATATCATGCTTAGTGAAGTGAGTCAGAAGCAGAAGGTGAAACATCGAATGGCCTCTCTGATATGAGAGACCCAGATCACAACACCTATGGAACTTAAGACGAAAGACAAAGTGAAAGAGGGGAATAGGGTGGGGGAGGCGGGAGGGATGGGTGGGTAGGAGGAGGGACAAAAGGAGAGTGGGAAAGCCCTTGTCACCTAGACAAGATTTGTAGGTTCACAAGATGCTCAACTCCATTGTAAACCTTGAATTTTGCACTTATACATATCAATAAAGTGTGGGAAAAAATTATCAATGCAAAAAAAGATAAATACTAAGCCAGATATGATGGTGTATCCTTATAATCCCCACATTTGGAAGGTTGAGGCAAGAGAATTGCAAGTTTGAGAATAGAACACATGCTGAGTTGAAGGCTGACCTGGACCACCCAGAAAAACCTTGCCTCAAATAAATGAATAAATGAATAAATGAATAAATAAATAAATAAATACCAACCTAAACACCTTTTTGATGCTATGGAAGAAATTTTGAGTGAAAATTTTTAATGAACTTGTGCATAATATTTGATTGCTACGGAATACAACAAAATTAATTTTCATATAGCTGAGCCAGTTGAATAATTAGAATTTTAATATCTCCTGACCTGCCACTCTCTAAATATTATTAGTTTTGTAGTTTTCAGAATGCATCGTTTAGCCAGGCCATATGCTGCCAGCACTCTGAGAAGCAGAAGCAAGAGGATCACAAGTTGAAGCTCTGCCTGGGCAACTTTTTGACTTAGTGAGAACCTGTGTCAAAATCAACAATGAAGGTGACAAGGGCGTTCCCACGCTCCTTTTGTCCCTCCCTCTGCCCACCCCTCCCTCCCTCCTCCCCCACCCTACTCCCCTCTTTCACTTTGTCTTAAGTTCCATAGGTGTTGTAAACCTTGAATTTTGCACGTATACATATCAATAAAATGTGGGAAAAAATAAAATAATTCTCTCTTTTCTTATGAAAAAAATCAACAATAAAAAAAATGGGCTGGGAGAGGCTGGAGGAATGGTTCAGGGTTGGTGTTTGCCTAGCAAGGGCAAAGTTTGATTCCCTTGCACCGTATAAGCTGGGTACGGTGGTGCACACCTGTAATTCCAGCAGTTTGGAGGCTGAGACAGGAAAATTCCTTGAGTGCAGCCCCAGCCTAGGTTTCATAGTGAGTTCAGGATCAGCCTGGGCTACAAAGAGAGACTCTGTCTGAAAAAAAAAAAGAAAAGGCTAGAGTTGTAGCTCAGTGTGAAGGCCTGGATTCAGTCCCTAGTGCCAGGTCTTTTCCTGTTCGTCCAGTGCTTATATCGTTTTAGTTTAGTTCCTACTCCCTGTCAATGATTCCTTTGTCTTATGTCACTAATTTCTACACTGCACCATAATTGAGTTTAATGAACAATCCAGAAGTCAACCTATGCTTGCCGTCAACTTAGCAAATGTTTATGGAAAGAAGGAACTTTTGCATTAATATGACTGTCTTCTATAACAAAATACTATAAACTAAGAAGACTGCAAACAACAGAAATTGATTTCTCATATTTCTGTAGAGTGAAACATTCAAAATGGAGGTGCTGGTGGATTAGGTGTGGGTGGGGGCTTTCTGGTTTATTAGTGTCTTCAAGGTTTGTGTCCATCCAGATGGAAGAAGGCGTGAGAAGTCATTCTCGGCCCTCTTTTAATAAAGGGCTTCTTCCTTTTTCTTATTCTTGAAGTTTATATACACAGTCAAGTGCTGCGTAGTCTTGGTCATGTGACTTGCTTTGGTGAGTGGACTATGAGCACGTGAAGAACCTCCTCATAATACTATCAACTTGAGAATTAGGATTTCAACCTACGAATTGATCTGAGGGTACAGACTAGGTTTACCCGTAATGAATTAAGAGGATAAGGATGATCCAAGGAGGATGAACCTGTCATACTGTGAATGATCTCTTCCTCTGCCACTTTAGCATGGGAACACAAAATATTAAAGCCTCAGAAACATTGTGATGGACTGGTTAAGGTGTGGTGAATGACAAAACAGTATAGTGACAGTATACCCTTATTTCTCCCGAGAAATGGGGCTTGTTAGAGCCCTGCATGGGTCCTCACCTGATTAGGATTCTTGCTTGTCACAACAAACCAGAAACCAAGGCAGGAAAGGTGGTTTTTAGAGGGAGTAAGAGGCAGGAAGTTTCAAAGGTTTCCATTTGGCTGTGCAATAAAGTCTAAACACACAGGTCACTCAAAGTTTCATTTCCCGTTACTGTGCAGTGGTGTGCTGGGTTGCTGCTGGCAGGTATTTACCTCTCTCTTCTTGATGTTATGTACAGTCAGGCTCTACATGAGCTTGGCCATGTGACCCGCTCTGGCTTGGGGAACATGAGCATATTTGAACAACCATTTAAATTTTGCCGGCGTAGTTTGGCTTGTTCTGTTGCACTTGTGCCATTTTCCACAGAAGAACATGTCCCAGGTTGCCACTAGTAAAAGGATTCTGGGAGAAATATAGAGCAGATCTCATTCCAACCAACAGTTTGGAGACAGGCCCAGATGCTCCAAAGCCTGAAGGAATGCCACCAAGCCCAGCCAAGCCTCGATCAGCTGAACCTGTGTGTATAAATTAATTTGTCATTTTTATAAGCCACTGAGAGGTTGAAATTTGTCCTTATGTTGTGAAAACTAAAGCATATGCTTAATATACTCACTTATAATTATTGCATGTGTTTATCTGTATGTGTTAATGATTAATTCACTCTGCCATACTACAAAGTAAAGTCTTTTTATTTTCCAGTTTTGAAATTCTACTAAAAAAGAGAAATTGGGAAGAAGGGTGAAATAGTAACAGAACATAAGAAGAACCTATGGGCAGAGTGAATATAACACGTTGAAATACAAGGAAATATTTGCATAGACTCAGCGTAAATTCTCTTTGACTATGAAAAACTTATTGGATGCCATCAAACTTTGATAAGATTTTGACCTCTAGGGGTTCACCCAATTCTTTGGTAAAAATAAGTCGACTATATAAGCCACTATAAAAATTTCCTACAAGTTTCCCTAAGGATTAAAAAGGGTAATATCTAGCATATGGACAGCCCTAATTAATTAACAGTCTTTATTTCTGGTCTTTTCGTCTGTTAAAAATGTATGAGTCGAGATATTGCTCAGTAGTGATTTTTCTCTACAAAGACGGAAAGGTATGTGGCAGTGTTCATTAAAGTCACTAGCAGAAGATGTACCTAAGTGACAGAGTTAGTGTGAGAAAGTGGGTGGCACCTGCGGAATCGGAAACATGGAGGTTGGTGTCACCTACATTGATTTTTACAGGCTTTGCAAATGTGCAAAAACAAGAAAAGTAGGACCAAATCACACATAAGCTTGAGGCTTTAAACTTCAGGGGCAGAACGGTTTTCATATTTTTATTAAAAAATTAGTTTCATAGAGTTACTTTGTGCGGAAACAATTGAGATTTGTGGGTCATAGTTGTTAACTACTTTTTGTTGTTCACCTTTTAATATTTCTCTAGATGGCATTATTCATTTCAACTATAAGTAAGTGTTTCTAGTGTTTCCCAAAGAAACAGGCATAAATACACACAGTCATTGTGGTACAGAGTCATCCCCCACCCACCAAACCCCTAATATTAAACATTAGCATAAATTTAAAGGAAAAATGGGAAGAAGGGGGAGAAGTGGCAAAAGAGAAGGAGGAAGAGGGAAGTGAGTTACCTTTTCCTCACTTGGCTAATTTCCTAGCGTAGGTTCGTATATATTATGATTACTTGTCTTAGTTAAGGTTCTTAGTGAAGTAGGACTAAGAAGCTATAAGTTAAGGAATATTTGGTGGGCTTACATGTCCAGAGAGAGAGAGAGAGAGAGAGAGAGAGAGAGAGAGAGAGAGAGAGAGAGGTGACAAATGGCCTCATGTGGAGAGCCGGGGTCCCGTGGCTGCGTGGGCATGAGGGAGAAGAGCAGTCTGAGACTGAGACCGTGGAGTAGCTTCGCATCTCTGCCATGCCAGGGGCCGTTGTCCAAGGCGTGGCAAAGGCCCGAAGTCTAGAGTGCATCTGCGATGGAGTTCAGCGATGTGAAGACAGGCGCGAATCAGCATCTAAAGAGCATGGAGAAGCCAGAGCCCTCTCCCAGGAAAAGAAGCTGTAATAACTTTCCTTTGTCCTTCATTCTTACTTAGTTCAACATACCATTCTATTGGTTGAGCTACCCACACTCAGGGAGGGAGTTCACCTCTCATTTGTTGACCCACAAGTCAATCTCACACACTTGAAATGCCGTTGGCATTTCCTAATCCTGTTCCTACGATAGACAATAAAAGTATCAAAATTACGCTACATAGTTTTCTATTGCAACTATCATAATATACTCCCTAAGTGTATGACTTGGCCATTGCCTTCAGTCCCTACAGTGGTAACATCAATGTAATTTACAAACTATCTCATTTTTGCTATTGTTAATTTTCATATATTTCATAGGAGGGTCAAAATATTAATAGCCTCTACTGTGACAAAGTTGGAAATATTGGCTTTGATACTTAAACACAAAATTTCCTCAAATATGGATCTTCCCTGTTGGAAATTAATCACAAGTGTAAAGCAGGGAAGTTCTTTCTGTTTTTAGAAATAACTAAGTGTCCAATCATTTCCTAAGATATTGTACGTGTATACAGATTCAGCTCCTTGTTAGAAGAATGGAAAGGACCTTGAAAAATAAATCTTTAAAGTGGATTTTAACCCCAGCTAATTTTAGTTAAATTGTTTCATATGAGCTGTTTTGTACCACTGCATGTTGTAAACCGTGACAAGTCGCAATCCTACATAAACCAATAGCTTCACATTCAGTCACCTTGAAGCCTAAGTGTCCCACAGGAGAGGGGCGACGCCAATCCTGCCACGAGTTGCCGTCTCATATCTGTTCTTGACAACTACCTGTTCATACATTTACTTAGTTCTCAGATAAAGCACAGATTGTGCCACCCTCGAGAGTTCTAGAAATGCCGCCATTTCAAAAATGTTGGGAATGCACTTTAGTCTTCTTTTTCAATTAGAGGCTGATAGATATTTATTTTTCCCTTTCTGCTTTGAGAATCTATGACATTTTTGACTCTGATTTGTGTTCTCCCTACACATTAATCACTACTTTCATTAGCCATACAATTATTAGTAGAGTTCTGTGAATGCTAATGGCATAAGGAACTTCTGATAACTGAGTAACCTTATTTGCAAATGACATTAAATAACGCATCCAGAATCAAAAACAGCTAGAAAACCCCTTTCCTTAACAATCTAAGCTCTGAACTTATGGCTTTTCTGCTGTGTTGATAGTATTTATGCCACGGTAGAAGGATGGTTATAACGAATAGTGTCAGAGATTGGTTGATCAATATCCCTTTCGTGTTTTCCTAGCTGTGGGTAAGTGTACAGAGTAGTTTCCCTTCCATTCTTTCCATATCACTACTAGTACTAAAAAAAAAAAAAAGATTGGGAGTAAATTGTTATAGAATTAATAAGGTACCTAAGAGGTCAGAACTTCCACACCTGATCTCAGCAAAGGCCAAGAAGCCTTCAAATATAAGTGTTCCTATAGACGTGTATCCAACTGCCACTCATGATACTTATGTTCTTATAAGGAACAAAAGCCTTTAGACATACAAATATATCAAGTAACTCCACAGAGTGCATGGTGGACCTGAGCCCATTTTCAGACAGACACTCATATAAGAAGAATAAGAGCTTCTTCATTATATTTTATAGTTCTTTGAAATATTTAAATTTTGGTTGTAGGAAAAGGAAATAATAGATTATAAACGTCGCTTGTGAGTGATGAATTATGAGGCCTAATTTGTTCCTTGGGTATTTCATTAGAATTGTGTTGATCAGAAAATAAGTGGTGATTAGTACCCAGTTCTCAATAGAAGAAAAATTTAGGCATAATTTTATCTTCCACGAGTCACTCAAGTTATCTGTACGTTTGAGCAATTTTTTTTTTGTACAAAAAGAACACATTGGTATGGTGTCTGGTAATGTTAGTATTGGCATGCTTTCCCTTTTGAAAAATACTCCATCTTACATTGACATTTACAGTTGGACCTTCTCTTCCATACGTTGTTTTGTGGACATGACTGTGACCTCTAGGGTTATATGTTTTTGCTGAACTGAAGTAAAAGATGACACTCATTAAAATACTTTATGTGAAACAAATGAACTATTAAAAAAGATTGATTTCCTTGATGAAATTTCGAGATTCAAAATATTAAGAAAGAAATCAATGCTCTGAGAGACTGAGGCAGAAGGTTTGCTAGCTTGAGCCAATCCTGGACCTACAACTCAAAAACCCAATGATACCCTATCCTAACAAAAAACAAAACCAGAGAAAAGACTGGAGATGTGGGTCACAGCAAAATCCCTGGGTTCAATTCCTACTATGGACAACAAAAGTAATCAATATCAAAATTATGCTACATAGTTTTGTGCTGCAACAATCATAAAATACTCCCTGAGTATACGACTTGGCCATTGCTTCCAAGTAAACATTATGGTGAGATATGAAACTGACAAATTTAACCAGTGCTTTGTCATATTCGGCTTCTACTCATTTGATACAATGTATTGTTTTTCAAATTAGGATGACAGATTTTTTGAATGAGATCAAAAAGTATTTAGTACAGCACACTTACCATTCTTCAGAACATTGCACGGCTGATGTTTAATAACAATGGAACGAAAGTTGTACACCAGAGGGTGAATGGGCTCAGATACAAGAGCTCTTTTCTAACAGCACCCAGCTGTGAAATAAGTACTTCATTTGAAACTAAGTTAAACACGTAATTATATCTACTTTGGACTCTTCAATGACATTAATTTTATGAAGATTTTCTTTCATATTTTCTATAGAATACATTTTGAGAGATATTTTTCAAAACCAAGAAATGTAATAATCTTTAATCATGGTTGAATTTGTGGATGAAACACTGATAATCACTCAGAAACCATTGTCTCTAATAACTCAGGGCCTAAAAATATTTATATTAGGCTTAATAAACTGCATCAATAATGAAAAATGTAAGCCTAAATTCCATTTGTTGTACAGAAAGAAAGTCCCTTACATCTTTGACCCGAATAAAGTATATGTAGCTTTCTACAACACTCATTTTTTATTTTATACTCCATTAATTTAATGTAATTATAATGAGTTTAGGGTTTAGGTAATTCATCACTGAAGATATGAGATCATTGCTGAAATAAATTGCATGTGCTGCTGAGCCGGCGTGATGGAGAGTCAGGCAACCACCAGCCTTACTGTGCTGTTTGCTGCGGGCCTTCCTGGTGCAGTGACTAGAAGCTTCGTGACTTCAGAACACTGTACCTGGGTTTGGGTCGTGTTGCTATCCACTCACTAATTTTTCTGATTATTGGCATGTTTTTTTTCCCCTCAGTAGCATCTTTTTCTATTAAATGAAGACAATGAAATGACCTCAACTCACAGCCCAAAGAATCTATTTAAGATAGCACATTGCACACAGTACATGTTAATCTATATGCAAATTATCATTTTTTATATTTGCAATGTTTTTTTTTTAAATGTGGTTGTTTAATAAAGTAAACAAAATGATAAAGTGTGGGGAGCCGAACCCTAAGATGGCGCCGGGCAACGGGCCAAGGGGCAGGATTAGATGCCACACCCAAAGGATGGTGCCTGCATGGCAGCCACACCTCCTAATAAAATGTGATAAACAACTCCATATGTGGAAATCGCGGACTGGCGACTGATCTTCTCATGTGCAGGCTCATATCTAAAAGCGCCACGTAGTGAGATATGATAGGCTTGTGGGGCTTATAAATTTGCTTGCAGCTTAGCAGGAGGAGGAGAGGAGAGGAAGAAGGAGAGAGAAAAGAAGGTGCTCGAGCACAAGGTTAAGGAGAGGCCTGAATAAAGCTTGGAGAAGAACCGCGGCTGTTGCGTCTTTCTTGCGGGTCGAGGGAGACGCGACAATAAAGGAGTAAATTAAAATAAACATGGATGTAGTGAAGAAAGCCCTTTAGCCATCTGAGCACAATTGATTGTCACAGTTGGGCAACCAATTTGAATTCAGGTTTCTTCTGTACTAAAGGAATGTTCTGATCTTAAAAGGATCTTGCAAATCCATTGCAAGCAATTAGTCAATTAATTTAAGTTTTTTGTTATTAAACAATATTCTGATTTAAAAGATGAAGGAGTTATAGTCCAGAATAACATTTATCTGAAGTACTTTAAAATATTTTTATTGGTTTAGCAATGTGATGCAATCTGAGATAAATGAAAAATATAATCACTGTGACAACTTGATATCTCTTTATACTATAGAAAACACCCAAACTCATATCTAAGATATAAATCTTGAATAGTAATTTATTGTCTATATCCATATTGTGTATTGGGTTATCAGTGCATTTAACCAATTTATTATAAAGTAAACTAAACCTCATTTTTGATGAAAAACTGATTAATGTTGTAGTTGAACTTGTTCTAAAAACAGAAGTTCTAATTTTCCATCCTAAAGATGAAATAAGGTTGATGCTAATTGTTCATTGATCTTTTATTGATTGAACTCATTTCAGTGATGGTACCTTGGGGCCACTAGGTTCACAATTTATTCATCACCTTCTGGTATAACATTTTATATCTCCTCTTAATTTTATATCAAATTCATATTTTAATTATTGAAAAAACACTTATTTAACTTTATTATTTTAAAAAGTATATTTTTAAAACAACAGTTCAGTTAGCACAGCAATTTGCCATTGTTTTGTTGATGGGAATCACGTTTTTATAAATCTAACTTTGTTTATTATGTTTCATAGTGCTAACATTTAGGAAACATTTAGGCTTGAGTAGGAGTTTGGGACATTTATCCTCTCCTCATGGGCATTGTCTTTTTTTCAAGTTCTTTCATTGTGTTTTATCTTCTGCTTAAGTTAGTCAGTTTCAAACAGCTAACTTAAGTTTTTCAAAATAGTACTGGTTTTGGTCAAATTGGTTTTGGGCCTTTTTAAAATCTTCTGTTTCATTCTAAAAGACACAAGTACTCTCCTATTTGTTCCTTTCATAACTCCACATATAAATATCTAAGCTTCTGGTTTTAAAATTTACTAAAAAGTTATTGATTGAATTGTAGGAGATAAGTGAAAATTATTCAAAGTGCAAGTAAGGATATTGTGGTTTGAATCTGGAATGTCCCCCAAAAGTCACATGTATTTTAATGTTATGTATTGTCTATGGAACTGTGTGTTCTTGAGAGATTGGGGCCTGGCCTGGAGGGAAGGAGTGCGGGTATGTAGACTGTGGTTGAGGCTTACCACACCTTCCACACCGTCCACACCTGGATTCAGGTGGGACTGATCACTGGGACGGGACCTATACGTGCATGTATTTACATTCTGCTACGTTCCCCTAAAATTAGATGAGGTTGGAATTGATGGGCCTTGGCTTCCTGTTTGTAATGTCATGAGGAGCTGCCTCCACCTCTGCCTCTTCTGTGTGCTTCCACTTCTGAGTGAACGGTGACCTTCTCAAACTGTGAGCTACAATAAACGTTTCCTCCCTAAACTTGTGGACTATCAGGTACTGAGTCACAGCAATGGAGAAGTAACTAGTATCGGGGGTTTAGTGCTGTTTCTTTAGTTGGGCTGTCATGGTTGCTTTGATGCCTTGAATCAGTTCAGAATGTTTATGATTCATGGTCCTTTTGACTTTGGGGGAGCAAAAGAAAGTCACATGCTGCCAATGTGTTGAATAAGGTGGGCAAGGGCACGCTGGGATGTTTTCATGAGCCAGCCTTCCTCTTGGATGACATTGGCCAGTAGTTTTTATCACACCTTATAAAATCACTTAGGGAGGAATTCCAGAACTAGTTTACAAAGTGGCAAGTGTGGAGGGATCAGTGTGTTTGAAGCTGGATTCACACAACATGTTTTTTTATTGTAATACATTTTCTAAGCACACAGCGTATTTTTCAGCCATACTTCTTGGACGTGGATTTTTTTTATTAGGAATAACCTTAAATATTGTTTAGAACAACCTTCCTGGGATGTCTTTAAGAACGTAAAACATTTTCCCTGGCCAGTGTCACAACTGACTTCTGTGTATTTCAATTCCACTTCTCTCTGTGCTCCAGAGGGGATTCCTCTCGCGAGGCTTCTGCTGCTCTCTTTCCTGGAGTCCTCCCAAATCGTAGCATGATTTGCTTTGTCATGTTTTTGGGAAATCTGCTTCGATGTTATCTTTTCAAAGAAGTCTTCTTTGATTACACCTTTTCTTATTTTTTCTCCTTCGTTGCTTTATTGTCATTTATAATAACTTGGTACTTGAAATATCATTTATTTGCTCTATTTATTATCTTTCTTATTCAAGAGAATGTACATGCCAAGTAGTGTGAATTCTATCTTGTACCCTAGTGAATAGACAAAGCTTAGGAGGAGGACGAGTGAATATCAGATACATGTAATTCAATTCATTGTGTGTTCTCATTGGCTTTTCCAGTGTGGAATAATCTCAACAGATTTTAAATCTTGTAGATCTCTTGCCTAGGACATATTTTCCAGGTTATTTATCAACAGTTTTGAAGTGAGTACCTTCCCTCCCAAATAGTCACCATAGTTATCATATATTGTTGTTTTTTAAAAAAGTGTAAGCAGCCCTCATAGTTTTGTTATTATTGAAATGGAGATATTAAAAAAAAAACTCATGGTTTCAGAAAATTTTTAGAGACTTAGATTTCTAAAGAACCTTTTTAAATGAGATTCTTCTTATCTTTATTATATGTTTAGGAGGTTCTATATATATATTTTACTTTTTATTATTATTAAAATGTGTACTCTTGGATTCAATAATATATCAATTCCTTATCTGCAGAAGGCAGGTTTTCATTCTTATCCCCTCACCCTGTTTCCATGCCTTTCCTTTTCTATCCAGGATTATGTTTTGCATCTATAGCCAATTCCTAAATCATTGCAAATCTTACACACGTTTTATTGAAATCCCCATGTGTTTGAAAGATTAAGCCAGGCCTGTCTTGACCACGTGTCTGTGTGTTTGAATATACATAACATATGAGTTAATAAAAATCTGATGACTGATTTTGTAGAGTCTAAAGTATATTTAGCATGATGGATGCCCATAAACCTGCCTATGAATCAGACGGCAGCATAATCTTAATATTGGCAAACGTGAAAAGCAAAGTTATGGTTTTATGCTAATACTGTGTATTTGATGGCTGCTCAAAGAAATAACCATGGTGAGATTAATCGGAAGAGAGTGGAAGCCAATCCTTTCCAATGAATGATTCTGAACATAAAAGTCCTTCCTCTTTATTTATTAGTAAAGAAAATAGAATCCTTCAAAACTGAGGGAATTTTTTTTTATTTAAAAGTTTTAGCTGATACAAACTAATGAGTAGCAACATAAAACAGTGAGAGTTTACCTTTAGAGAGTTTGTAGGGACTTGGGAAATAGCATAACAGTTAGGACACTTGCCTAGCAAGCACAATGCCCTGGGTTCGATTTCCTAGCACTACATCAGCAGGCATTGTGGGGGAGGGGGTGCTCATGCCTGTAATCTCAACACTTGGGAGCCAGAGGCAAGAGGAAGGCTGAAGTTTTTTATTTATGCTCTATAGAATACAATATAAAGTTACAGTGCATTACAATCTACATTACTTGATACAATGTCTAATTACTTTTTAAATTAGAAATATCCAAACACATTTTAATCTTGGCCAAAATTTTTAGATACCACAAGGCAAAACAATCGCATATTAATTATTTTATGCATCAGCTTATACAAACTTTTCTTAAAAGTAGAGAACTGGACATATAATTTCCAATTTTAAAAGTAAGCACTAAATCATCTGACACAGAATGAATGTCATAACAAGTAGATAAGACTCAGGAGATAAGTGAAACAGCATTCTTCTTTGCTGCTCTGCGGTACTTAATTGAACGTTGGACCGTAGTCAGATGTGCCTGTTTTGGGGCGCTTATGTCGTGTAGCTCTAGACGATGAAAATGAAACGGCTGTCCAGAGTTTAATTGGATAAGAATACAATGTCCGAGGCTCAACTTTACTCGTTTTGATAGGTGATCTCCGAAGATCATTGTTAGAAAGCCTGCGCTAGCTTTGAATTTCTGATGGTTCTGAAGTTATTGAACCCTATACCTTTATTGTTCCTATTTTTCCCACGTCTACCTAGATTCTTTCACCTCCACTGTACAGTCAAAATCAGGGCAGAACTGCTGTGTAGCTCAGCTCTGCCCTGGAGAATACGTAAAGGGGAATTTGATAAACTCTGCATAATTACACATTATCTAGCCAGAGTCATTTTTAATATTTTGCCAGCTAATATTTGACAAAGTGGTCTTCAAATGGAACCCTTAGAGTTTCACTAAGGCATACCACAGGGTATGTAATTGTAGATAGCGTTAGCAGACTGATCATTAAAATAATTTTTGGGATGAAAATTCACTATGATCACATGCTTGCAATTTCACAGAATGTTGGCAGTAATTGAATGGCAAGGCTGTAATAACATGTCTTCTGGTTTCAATTGCTCATTTCTGTGAAAAAAAATTTCTCAGTTCTTGTGTCTACAGATAGAAATACAGCGCAGAAACTTTACGCAATGAAATGTGATGGCCCGTCAGACCCTGCACTTCTCAGGGAAAATTAAAGGGACGAACCAGCGAAAGCTGGTATACGGTTAAGCTGGTGAGTATTGTTTTTATTTGCTTATTTTGGAAAGAAAACAAACCACTCCAGTTGGAAGCCAGCTTTTAATCTCAAAAGACTTAAAAAATAGCTTATATTGCCCAAAGTTTATCATCTCCTGGACATTGTATAACTTTCCTTGTTATCAAATCTGATTTAAGGTGTGTTGATTACCTTAAGGTTTTACTTAGGGGCTGGATGAATGTTACAGCGATTAAAGCACTTGCCTAGCAAGTTCCAGGCTCTGGGTTTGATTCCCTAACTCCACATAAAGCTGGGCATGTGGGAACGTACCTGTATTCACAGTGCTAGGGAGGCTGAGGCAGGAGGATTGCCAAGTTCAAGGCTCGTGAGTTCAAGACCAGCCTGGGCTATGGAGTGAGACCCTGTCTCTAAATGAATAAATAAAGACATTTGCCCAAACATTCAGTTGACTTTATTGAAAAAAAGTTTACACTGACCTCTGAAAGTATTAGTCAATATACAGTCTTCAAGTTATCATCTATTTCATTGAAAAAAGATAAACGTGGCTAACATTCAGTTGCATTTACCTGTGTTCCTTTTTGTTATTGATAAAATATCACTGAGTTTTCTTTTTAAAATTTAGAATCATGGGTTATTATTTAATTTTTTACTTTAAATTATTAACATTGGTATTTTACAAAAATATTTTGAATGACTAATTTTAATGGCTGTAAAATACACTGTTAAAAATACACCAAAGTGTATTTCAGTATAACAATGCTTTCCTATTATTCTTTATAAAAATCATTGTGTACGTCTTATTTTTCTTAGAACCTAGTTAAATTAGTATCTGTTGATCAAGAAGTTTGTATAGATTACTGTAGTTACAGAGAAAAAAAAGTACCCATCTCACAGAGTCTTCAATATGCCTTAGTAGGATTTTAAAGTGTTCCTAACTTTGGTAGGTTAGACATTTTAATTCTTCTTTTATTTGCTTACTTAGAGATTGGAGGGCTGGGGGAATGACACAGCGGTTTCGATTCCCCAGCACTACATAAAGCTGGGCATGGCAGAGCACGCCTGGCCTCTAGTCCCAGCATTCAGGAGGCTGAGGTGGGAGGACTGCTGTGATTCCACGCCTAGCCCCGGCTACCTAGAGTGAGCTCAGGACCAGCCGGGCTGCATAGAGTGAGACTGCCTCAAAAAATAAAAATAAATACAAAGAGAGTGAAATTGGAAATTATGTAGTATTTTGGTATCTGAAATTCTTATTTCATAAATTATGGGGAATATAACCCTGATATTGAATGGACTCTATTCTTTTCTATGATGTATGCATTCATCAAAAATACTACTATGTATTTATGATTATCCTAATGAATAAGATTTAAGGCTGGTCATTTTGGAAGATACGCAAAGAGTTTGCTCCTTCTAAAATGACCTTGCTTCAATGAGACTTCATTTTCATTAAATGGGAAAGAACTGAGGGCAAGATTTAAGGGGTCCATGGAACTGAAGGAAATTTTCATTTGCCTTGAAAACTAGCACGTTCTTCTCTCTCTCTTAAAACTCTCTATCGGACATTCCTTATGTATCTCTAACTATACTTTTTTAAAAAAATGCTATATGATAAACCAACTTTGGAAATAGAACACACAACTTTCATGTAGTAATGCTAAAATAATAAAAAGGAAAAATTGTAGCTTCTAGAGTATAAAGGAACTTATTGGTCTGCACATTTATCATCCACAAACTACATATGAAAAATTTTGAAACACATTTGCAGTCGAAGCCAAAACCTCCCCTCCTAAGAGCTGCTGATGTAGTATTATTTGTTGTTGGATTATTTTTAGTGCTGCTAGCTGAGATAAAGCATTTCCATACTATTTGCATTTGCATTCTTTTTTTTTTTGGTAATAATTAGCAATTCTGTTTCACAGTCAGCAGTATAGCCAATTTAATGACATCAACATTAATTTACAGCAAAAGGTAAGCTATTATTCACAAAAACGAATTAAAAATTCCATTTAGCATAAAATAATGTCTTAAATTTTATGTTAGCAAAACGTTACCTGTAATATCTGTAATCTCTGAGGGTTTTACTCCGCATTCTTTTTTTTGTGTGTGACAGAGTCTCTCTCTGTAGCCCAAGCTGGTCCTGAACTCACTACGTAGCCCAAGCTGGCCTTAGACTCATAGCAATCCTTCCACCTCATCCTCCCGAGTGCTGGGATTACAGGTGTGCATCTGAGATGAGTCTTCATGAAAGTTGAGCTTGAGCACCCCCAAAATAAAAATAAGAGACTCAGACCTGCTACATATACCCAAGAAAAATGTTCAGTAGCTACAAGCTACTTTCTTTGAAAATATGAGCCCACATAACTCACAGTCAAGGTCTCACAAGTGGAACTTGAGCATATCCCTGGATGTATTAATATACTCCCGAAAATGGAATCAAACTCGCACTGAGCCAGTGCACACACTCTGCTGACTTGGTCATCTGCGTTCCGCTGGTGCAGGCATAGGTGATGGAACACACTGGTGGCCCCTAGCCTTCATGACTGTGCTAACTGGTAAATAAATTTCAGTGAACTTATTGTTTTACTTCACAGTTATGTGTGCCCTGATTCTATATATTAGTTATGAAAATAAATATTTGGAGCAGCTAAGCACTGTGCCAGAAGTTCTCGGTGCGGTCATTTTGTCACTAAGGAGGCATTAGGCAATGGGTGGAAATATTTTTTGGTTGTCACAATGGGTAAATGCTACTAGCACCCAGAAGGTGGAGACCAGAGTTGTTATTATATATACTCAGGTGTGGAAAAGCTTCTCACAATGAAATATTCATAGAAAAGAGGTCAGGAATCTCATTTCATCTGTAATGTGCACAGTCCTCCTCTGACACACCTTTTCTCATTAATCTTCTTTGGACTTGGTCTGTTTATTTATATCTTCATGCTTTTACTTACATCTTTTGAAGTCATCAGAAAGGTCTTTCACTTTGGTTTGAGGAGCTAAATCTCACTGTGGACTCCAAAGAATGTCCTCTGACCTTCATTAGGGTTTCTTTTTCTCTTTTGTCTATCTGTCCTGAATCTGAAACTTCATAGCTAAGCTAATATTGCACAAGACAAAATTAATCATACAAGGAAGACTTCATTCCAAGTATTCCTTTATGGGTGAAAAATCCCTTTTAAAAAAGACAAGGAGGTAGAAGCTTGGTAAAATACTGGAAAAACACTGAAGGATGTTATGACGGAAGGGTGTAGGGAGGCAGAGGGGATGGTCAGGTCAATGGCCAGCTCTGTACGTAGGGCACGTTGTATTTTTTCTCAGTTTACAAATGTTTTCCCCTCTGATAAGGGCAACTGTTAATTTAAGTGACATTTCTTAAAGTTAGATTCCCATCCTTTCATACAATCTGGAGATAGCTCTCTCTTCTTTTGTGCTCATATATTTTTGTGTTTAATATTTTTTGTAAGATAAGGTCTAGCTCTGTAGTCCTGGATGGTCCTGAACTATGTAGCCCAGGCTGGCTTTGAACTCTTCACAGTTCCCCTGCCTCAGCCTCCCAAGTGCTGGGGTTTCAAGCCTGCATCACCACGCCCTGTTAATGTGGCGCTGTGGAATCTGTCACAGGGCCTTGTGCTTACTAGGCAAGCTACAAATTCAGTACGTCTTGTGTTTATATTTTGAAGGGATGGTTTGCAGGTTTCTTAGAAAGACATTTTCTAGTTTATAAAACCAGCAAGAGGCAGGATGAGAAGGCTTCCATGTAGTTCAAAAATACATGCAAATTCACAGCTGCAAATGTTCTAAACATTAAAAAAAAGAAGGAAAGAGGAGAGGATTACTCTCAAGAAGAGCTCTGTTTGAAACTCAGGGGAAGATAAGTCTGTTCATTCTTGCTCTAGAAGAGTTAGTTATTTTTTCCCTATTGCACGATAAATTACAAAGTTTCTTTCTGAAAAAAATTGGAAAGTTGATTTTTCTTTTGGGCTCCATATGTAGGTAGGGTACAACACACAGATATTGAATAAACCCAATTACTGCAAATAGTGATATATACTTCCCAATACTTAGAATTTGACTGCGATAGGCAGGGTTCCTCAAGTTAAATATTGAACTATAACAACATGAAATTATGTCCTTTAATTCAATACTTTATAATGAAAGAAAGGAGTTAAATATAACTGACTACGAGCTATAGCATAGAATTTTATATTATCAAATTAATAATGATGACAATCTAGCTTCTGAAAGAAAATGTAGAATTTGGAGTCAAACAGTTATTGCATTGAGTCTCAGATTTAACAATTACTGACTCCTGGGACATATATGTGTGTCAGCTTTGTCAACTAAAATGGCCATGATATTCGGTCTTCTCTGGAGGTCTCATCATCTTGGGCTGCTCTCATGGTACCAAACACCATATATAAAGTCCTGACCTTCTCGTCTCTTCCAGTGTTGCTGCAGATCCACGTATCCAACTTTCAACTTCTCAGTTCACTTTTCTATAGGACCTCATACTTAGTGTGTCCACACCATAAAACTGAGCAATCTCTTATACGGGTGCTCAGAACAGAGCCTTGGAAGGTCATTTCTTTCTCTCTTTTTCTTCCAAAGGAAACTGCATCTAATTCATTCCAATATTCTCAGCTGTAGTCCTTAGACGTGTCCCAATCTCCAGCTCAGTTGTCATCCACATCTTGCTCCTGTCACTACACTCTTGGTGGTGAAAAACCTTCACATTCTCATCGACCCAGCCTATTGTCTTTGTACAATCTACCTTCTACCGTGCCTTTTAAAAGTACAATTTTGAAGCTGAGTTAGAGCGGTGACTTAAGTGAAATTATTTAGATGTGGAAGATTAATATGTTAAGTACTGTATAGTTTCTCTGACTTGGAAAACCCAGAACACAGACATTCTATAGAACCACATGAAGTGATAGCCGGAGTTGGGGGAAGGGACAGGGAGGGGGTGGGAGGGTCAAAAATGGGAAGGGATTGTAAAGTTGATATGATACGTATGTACACGGAATACCAAAATTCTTTGTAAACACTATGTATTACATGTGTGTATTAATAAAAACAGTGGGAAAAAGTACAATTTTGACCATGTGAAGTACCTATTAATTTCCAGAGAAAATGGAAAAGTGGCAGTAAGTATTAATATAACTACTAGTACTATTATGAGATGAAGTACTGTGGATTGCTGATATAAATTTCGAAATCTCTATATACTAAGATCAGTGAACATCTTACCCTAGATAAAATGCCAGTACATTCTTTTTTCTTAACTTATTCTGCAATTTTGTTTAGCTTTCCCTAGATTCTGCTTACCTTTCTCTGTTTATTTCACTGTTAGCAGATTTTTCTCTCTTTTTCACAAGTTTATGCTGAATATCGCATTTCCTTCTTAAAGCTCCTAGTGTACTTTGTTGAAAATTCTGTAGCCTTCATGTGCTTATTTCCCAGAATATTCAGCAACATTTCCCCTTTTTATTTTATTTGGAGATAAGGAGGATGAAGCCGGTGACCCATTTCTCCACAAGTAATGTCAGTGATAAACTCCATTGTCTTCCAACAGCAGCGATGCTGGGGCACTGGCAGTTCAATCAAGCCTCTCACTAGATCTTATACCAAGTACACTAGAATCATTGTCAAATTTGGTAAAAAGGGATTTCTGGAGCCCAATCCGGACTAATTGACTTGAAAATCCTCAGAGGTTGGATGTAGAACTATTTATTTTTAACCTGCTTCATCCTCCAGGTTATTGTTGAGTGGTGTTCTGGTGGGCAGGCTGATTGGAACATTTAATTCCAGTACCTACTATAGTGCAATATATGACAAATTACTTAACCATCATATATCTCAAAAATCCCACTTCTACAATGGCTAGTTATGTGAAATTACAAAACCTGTTCCAATATGAGACTAAATGAAATTTGCACATATAAAATGTTGATAAGGGAGCCTGGTCATTGCCAACACTCAGACCCATCAGCAGTAGCAACCTACAGTATTATACAAGATTAATTTTTTATAGATTACTGAAATGTGATATACAATGTCTAATCCAAATGTGAAAGTCTGTGTTGAGTATTTCTGGTGATATCTCTTAATAGACAGAAAATACCTCTAAAAATTGCTGGCTTTAGCAAATCAGTATTCTTGGTGTCCTTCTGGGCAAAGCAACTGGTGGCACTAGGGCACCCAGGGAATTATCAGTCGGATCGTTGGATATCTTTCACCTTTCTGTTGGCATCAATGCCTTTGTGAGGTTAAGGGGGCACTTTCATAAGGGAGCTGCCACCAAGACGTCTGGCAGCGAGACTGTCAGTACGGCGGCGACCCCGCCAGGCCTGGTGATGGTTGGCTCTTCAGAAATTTGAAGTAAAGAACGTGGTCCTAAAGACTATGCTACATAAATTTTAAGGAAAATAGCTTCAGTTCTTGTGATTAAACTAATGTGTTTTATACATTTTGTATTATAAGCTTGTGGATGGAATCTTTCTTGCTAGCTGTTATTCTCACATTTATAGTCCAGTATAAACTCTGTTTTAGTACCAAGTATTTTGCCTTACTGCTATTTACGTATTTCGTCACCAGATCTAGAGACTGTGTCTTTGTCATATTTGTTCTTCTATTTTAACTTCCAAGATGTTCAATTATTTGCTGAATTAACTAATGTAGAAGCCTGTTTTTATAAGGCAGAATCAAATGAGTTAAACATATTTTTTGGAGATGTTTCTAGGGGTTGGAGGAATGGCACAGGGGTGACAACACTTGCATAGGAAGCATGAGGTCCTGAGTTCGATTCCCCAGCACCCTGTAAACTGGCCGTGGTGGCGCACGCTATAATCCCAGCACTTGGGAGGCGGAGGCAGGAGGATTGCTGTGCGTTCTAGGCCAACCTGGGCTCCATAGTGAATTCAGCCTGCAGAGTGAGACCTTATCTCCAAAAGAAAACAAACAAAAAATAGGAAGTTCACCCCCAAAACGAGAGCAGCAGTGTATGAGCTAGCATTTAACTTATAATCCTGAAGTTCTAATGCTTCGTTACGATTGTCTGTCACAGTTGTGAAACACTTGGGGAGGAGGCATAATCTGGGAAGTAACTGTTTGCAGCTCTCACACGACAGCCAGCAGCAACAACAAAACAGTAAAATCCAGGTTGGTCCAGTTCCCTTACATAGCACTCTTATAGGTTTTACAATTCATGGAATATTATTGGGGAGGTGGAGGTAGGAGTGCCAGAGGAAGACGTGAGCCAAGAAGAGAGAAAGGTCTGTGTTATTCGAAAGCCTGTGATTCTGGAAAATTGGACCATGGGGGAAGTTTTTGGCTCAATGATCAACAATTCATCTCCTTATTCTTCCTTCCCACAGCTCAGATCCTGCCCAATGCATCCCATGCAGTTAGAGTGCATGGAGCCAATTGGAATTACTGTTTATGCAAATTTTAGTAAAAGCAAATATTGATAACAGGAAGAAAGGGTGTGGTAGGCACTGGCACATGAAGAAATAATTTAAGAAACTGGTTTTAAGAAATGGTAGAATAATCCCAGGATCACGTACTTCATAAAATAAATGCTTACTTAGTACACAGAATGATGGGTGCCTTCCTGCAACATAATAATTGGTCTGTACCTACAACTCCAGCATTTCTCTTTATTTACATTCTTCTTTAGTAGCCTCCTTTCTACGTTTATGTCAAGATTCTCTCTCTTTTTAAGATCCCAGGAATATAAGAGAAAAGTGTGATATTTGTCTTTCTGAGTCTTGTTTTTGCTTCGCCATCTCCTTCACATGTCCTTCTGGCTGATGAACAGTCTTATGTACCCACACTGCACTTTCTTACCATTCAATTGACATGCACCTCAGCTGTTTCCGTAGCTTAGCTAATGTGAATTATACTGCAGTGAACACAGATATGCAGGCATCTGCGTAGTGTGCTGACTTTATTTTGGATATCTACTATCAACAGCCAGTACCACTGTATCAAAGCTAGTGCTATTTTCAGTTTTATAAAGAACGCTATGATAATTTTCATGATTTCAAATAGCAACTTCAGAAGATCAAGGAGCCAAGCTCATACCTGTCTTGATTTCATTCTGAGAAGAGATTCCTGGATACTTTGGGCACAAAGTGTCATCCGTCATCACTGTTCTTGCAGAAATTCAATAGGTTCTGGAGAATGCCTGTTTTATATGAACAACACATCTTGGCCGAGGAGCTTCTACTGCTGTGGGTGGGGCACCACTGAGGAGCCTTTCCTCTCGGCCTTGGTTGAATAAGGGTGGCTGCTCTTTGTAATATAAGATCTTTTCCAGAAAGGAACAGACAGAATGCTGGTATAAAAAATGTCATTTAAGTCTCTTGGATTCTGCTCCTTGATGGGCATTTTGTGAAATTATAATTGTTGGGCTATTGTGATCCAGACAAGGATGTATGTCAATAAACTCTGTTTTCTTCATGTTGAAGATGGAAGCAACAGATATAATATTACCATGTTCCTCAGTTCAAAAATAACCTACTATTAGGCATATGCCTAGAAGGGGAACCAACAGTAATTATGGCAAAGCTCAGATTTGTGAGGGACAGGCTAGATGGGAGGCCTGGAACTACTAGTATTTTCCATGAGAAATAAATAAAAAAATGGTACAAAGCCTTTTGCCACTAGATTTCTGAGTTTTGATTGCTAAAGTTTTGTTATAATGCAAATTTTGCTAACGCTTCACATAATTAATGTCATTTTTAATTATTTTTGAATGACCTATTTTCCTATATTTCCTGAACTTCAAGTAGAAGTCTTGTCAAGTTTAGTACCATTATAATCATTATTATCTACCTAAATTTTATGAGTGTATTGAGGACATATGTGCCATTTCAGATATTCAAGGTCTCATAATTTTCCTAAGAAATTATCACCTAATATTTGAACTATGAAGTATTAAGACAAATTTTCCCCAACATTTAAGTTGATTACTTCTTCTTGGCTGCCTGTTATCATGCCAAAGATAGACTTTGTCTTTGAACTTGGTGCTATGCTATCTATGAAGGATTTGGCATATATGGGCTAACATTTAGATTTCCTTGATGAAACCACCACTGACCTTTGCTATTTAGTTAACATGAGTTACATCTTTAAACCTTCGTAGAAAGTCTCTTCTTGACATTTGAGATATAAACATTGGTTTGAGTGAAAAAGGAGTTTTGGGGAGCCAATAAAATGTCTGTGAGAGATGATGTCAAAAGGGCTATTCCAGTCTAAACAGCAAAAGGCATTAGTTGCCAGAAAGGTGCCAAGTCTATATTACAAAGGACATTAGAGTGTTAGATTCAAGCCTCACAGAACTCCTCAGGCAAGAGCTGGGAAGAAAATCAGATTTGAGAGGCAATGGTTTTCTGTTGTTTTATTCTAAGAGTGTGTGTGTGTGTGTGTGTGTGTGTGTGTGTGTGTGTGTGTGTGTGTCTAAGACAGTGATTCATATGCTTGGAAAAAAGATTGAAATATTGGCTAATTCTTCTAACCTCTAAAGTAAGACCAACTTTAGTAATTTGAGGTAAAAGGGGAGCCATTTATTATCCTGAATTTTGCAGGAAAGTCATAGAACCTGCCAAAGTTTGATCCAGTGGGAAGACAACCTTCCATATTGAATACAGTTTCAATATAAAATAGTGTGTTGTTTTCATCCCCAGAATGTAAACTTTTACTTTTCAGCATATTGGCTACATTAAGCTTTAGTTAGATGGATGTGCAGTTGGAGAGGTTTTGTTGTTTTGCATTCCACATTTCAGGTAATCCTGAAAGTCTATGCAAAAAAATTACAAAAGTACAACATTGCTATAACGCTTTCTTAAAAGCGTATGTTATCAGAATCTTTTATTTTGTGATTGATAAAACTGGTGAAATGTATTTACTAAGCATTAAGTGTTTCCTGTGTGTGTATGTGTGGCTTCTTTTTTAAAGCCGAAGTTGGTAGGTAGACAGAAACTTTAAAATGATGTATTGGATCTTTGAACCAGAGGCAATGCTGTCATTCAAATCAACATGATAACAAAGGGGTTCAGAGTAGGTCTGAGAGTTTTTTTGCAGACAACCAAAGAAATAAGATAAAAATCTGTGCTTTAAATTTCAGTTCTATTATATATAGCGATGAGATTTTTGAGTTAATCCTGCTGACAGTGTACTCATTGAAAATGGAATTTATGTGCAGTGAGAGCATTTGTTTACTTGTGAGTTGAATAAAAATTAGTTGGCTGGGAATTTTAAAGGAAAGCACGACAAATGCAACGCGAGCAGCTTTTCAAAACTGTGTTCCCAAGAGAGCTGCACGGAGAAACTTACCTATATTCCTAGGAGGAACTGAAGGAAAAGAGAAATAGATTCAGATGTTTCTAATACACATGAAAAGAAAACGAAAGAGGAAAGAAACACAAATCCTGAGAGCTTATGAAGGTGGGCTGGTGAGAGAGGTGAGTAGGTCACAATGGTTACGCCCAGCTCGTCTATAGAAGGGACAGAGAGGACAGCAGTTGCCCAACCAGAAAGGAATGTCCCAGTGCTAAACAGTGATTGGGACACTGTTTTCATTTCACTGATTACATTGCTTACTCAAAAAACCATTTTAACAGCTCACAGTTGATTTTCATATGGGCCAGAATTGATACAACTGAATTGATGGGCAGAGTAGAGAATAATAACACTTATGTCCATTTATCAGGTTTGTCATCATTACAATACTCCATGCAGTATGATTTCATAATTGATAATGGGGATCTGAATAAGCTACAGACAAATAGGAAGCTGCCTGAATAATAAAATATAAGCAAGCTATTGACATCTGCACATCATTATCCTTGACACATAACGTCTCATGAATTCAGGACGATGAACATTTTAGATTTAACGTCTGTGTTTTGTAGCCTGGGCACATAGAAATGGACTCAGAGTCTGGCCTTCCCGCCCCTTTCTGTCATGACTACTTTTTAATTTTTTAATTTGATGTCAATAGTTTCATCAGAGTGTGGGAGGAGAATAACAGAGAAGCTGTAAAGCTCAAAGCACTTAGTGTTTACAATTGCTAATAATATTGCTAAGAGCTTAGGCAGAATAAAAGATTGAAAACACTATCTAAAATTACTTTGGAGGATTATTTGCAGTTTTTAATTCTCCATGCAATTTTTGTCTCTCATTACCACGTATAATTGAGAAATAGCCATTCATGACAAGGCAATAATAAGGAAAAAAAGAGTATCTTTTGTACCCATTAGGAACAAAATACTTTCACTAGGACCAGTTTGGTTTTAGTTTGCAGAATTATCCCTTGTCTACGCTACTGGTGAATAGGTACATGTAAAGCAACTCAGTTTTTTTAAAGAGATTTTTGTTTTGAAGTTTTCTATAGGCATATAATGGTTTGGAGCCAAAAATTAAATTTGAAATACAGATTTTAGCTTTCGGCTTCAGAAGGTCTCAGTCCATTCATGGGTGACTGGCAATGGCAGAAGCACACGGAGGAGGCGTAGCAGGAGCGCAGTTGATGGCTTAGCGGACAGAAAGCCAAAGCAGGACACTGCCCTTCGTGTCCCAGAAAGTGTCCCCTGCTGAGTTAGGCCCCAGGGATCTGCCCCTTCCAACAAGGCCCGCCTCCAAGCAGCACAGTTCCTAAAGTACCCCACTCCATCCAAAACCGTCAGGGTGCTGGGTATATTTCAGATTCAAATTAGAACAGACACACTTGCAAACATTGTTGAAATATGCTAAATTTCTCTGTCAAAAACTACTTGCACCAACAATATCTGAACACTTATCTTTATTAGATATCTTTCATTGGAATTGTTTTTTTTCTTATTGCTAATTTTCAGTAACAGTGTTCATTGTGCTTTGTATCAATTGTGTTTTGTGTTTCTGTAATATTTGAGGCTGGATTTCTTTATAAAGAAAACAATATTTGTGATTCCAGTCGTTGAAAGATCTAGACAGTGTGCCACTACTGTTGGCAAAGGCCATTTGGCTATGTCACACATGACACAGAGTGAACCCATGTGCGTAATGCACTAATCACGTAGGGTAGTGTCGCTTTGGAACAACTCACTCTTGGAAGAACTTTTCACTCCAGCAGGCCAGTATTAATCCCTTATAAGTTTGCTGTCCTTTCCCCTTGTCACCTCCCATTAGGCCTTCTCTCTGAAAGGTTCTATCATTTCAGTACCACCACACTGGGACCAAGCCGCTAGTGCACGAATCTCTAGGAAAAACACGCCCATGCTCATTCACCGCGTGACAATATTTTCTCTCTTAATTTATAGAAATGACTCGATGGGCTAGAGGCATAGCTCAGTGGGTAAGAGCACTTGCCTGGCAAGGGTTGGACCCTGGGTTCCACTTCCCAGCACCACGTAGACTAGGTCTGGTGGCATGTGACACACTTGTAGACAATGAATCCAGAAATAGAAAATAAAATCCGCTACCACTGGGCCTGGAACCAAAAATAAATTCAAAAAGAATTACTCAAACATATATTTTATGCATTTTCTTTAAATCTTTTCAGAATTATTTTTGCAATGTAGGTCAATGATTTTTTCAGAGTATTTTTATCATATATAAAAACACTTTCCATATGGTCAAATCCATCACTCTTTTCCATAGGCATTGCATGTCATATTTCAGAAGGGAACATGTAGAAGGTTTTCTATTCTTCACATTTCAGGAGCTTGACACCGACTGTGCATCAGATTTATCTGGGGGTGCTTTTAACACATGGGTATTCTGGACATATTCCCAGATATGCTGATTTTATTGGTCTAAGAGCACCTTGACACCTACATTTTTATAAGCACCGCGACTGGTACTTATAATAGTTGGTGACTGTCAAACCAATTGCGAATCATAGCTGCAGATTATTTGGGACATGTAAAAATTACCTTATGTTTTTTAAGGACCACTAAAATCACCTTATATTGCATGATACCAAAAATTACTTTCTGATCTTTAGGTATATTTTATAAGAGGAACCAAAGGTGGCCAACTTGAAACCTGATTCATAATCGTTAAGTCTTCCATGCTTATGGCTGTCAAACTTTAATAAGTCAGTTATAACAAAAGAGGAAGTTGACCCAGGTTTATTAGAGATGAAACCGGGTTACTTCCTTTTTATAAATTTGATGATCTCAAGGTGCTACTTCTTGTAACAAGAAAGAAGCAATTTTTTTTTGTTGCCTTGTTCATTTATTGAAAATTGAGGATTAAAAAAATTCAAATATTCTTCTTAAGGGATTTCAAGTAAGAAATATATTTTTATGCCTGGTAGAACTCCTCTAAGTCCTGAATGGTTTATCAAAACTGCAGATCACACTCCAGTGGTTAAAGAAAACTTCTGTTTGAGGCACAGGACCAATGCTTGAGCAGAGAGTAATGTTTCAAGGCGATGCTCCCACAGTGTCTTATAGAGGCATGGTCCTATGAGGGCAATGCTGAGTCCACATTTTGGGTATGTATTTATTTCTTACAGTAACAAATCTTCATCTTAGGAAGAAAGGGGGAGATTGGTTTTGTCCAGGGAGAAAAGAAGATACTGGTGTCAAGTAACATGGATTTGGGTGACACTTTAAAAATGTTCCACACAAGTCAGTTACAAAGCACATTTTGACCCATGGCATGTGTCATTCTTGCTATCGGGTAGGGGAAACACTCAGGTGCTTTGGAAGCAATTGGAAGTGTCTCTGTGACCATTGCAGCCGTTTGGGATTCAGCCAGGTCAGAATACACACAGCCCAGAATGAATCAACACAGTGATTTGCAGATTTTTATGCTCCTTTTATAAAAATGAGAAATTTTCTTTAAATGTAAAGGCAAAACAAGTAGGAACACCAGATAATAAATGTTAATGGATTTGTTAAGTCATAACATTCTAAAATATCAAAATGATCTTGCTCCTGTGCTAGCAAAAAAAAAAAAAAAAAAAAAAAGCCAGAGATCAATGTCTAGAGTATCATGAAAATAAAAATATTTTATGGAGTTCAGTGTTCATTCTTTTGATTTAAATGTAAAATTTACAGTTCCTACTAATGTAAACAATGAAGCTAAACAGTCAACAGTAAACCTTAATTTGGAAAAGATGATCTTGGCTGTTTTAGGTAGTTATCTGTTGCCGTGACAAAATACCAGACATTCACAATTTAAGGGAGGGAAGATTTATTTAGCTCACAGTTTCAGAAGGTCTCTTGCACCTGGTCCGGGCAGCCGGCACTGGTGGAGATACATGGCAGAGGCAGAGGTTGGACAGCTGCTCACCCCATTGTAGACAGAAGCCAAGCGAGCTTTCCCTGGAAGACGCTGCAACAGTGTTTCTTCTGCCTTCCTTTACTGTACTCAAGCTGCCAGTTGGGCCCCACCCACGGTGGGTACCCCTCCCTCACTTCCTGCCCCACAAGTCAACCACACACAGGTCCACATACATGAGGCTTTGGGGGGACACTTAAGATCCAAGCGACAGCACTAGCTTTATCAGTACTTTATTGATCTCAACAACCTTCATTTTTCTGTAGGCATTTGGGTTGTACAAAACCAAATTAATACTAATCCATACAGTTGAAAAAGGTGAAAACACTTCAGTGGTTGATTTAGTCATCTGAAAAATCATTAATATAAAAATGAGAGCAAGAAATGTTAATTTGCAGAGTCACATGTACAAAGTAGCATAGATTAATAGATTTTTAAAATTGGTTTAAGCAGAAATTAGATGTATATCAAGACATAATTAGATATACATGTCACTTATTTTTTAATTTAAAATATTTTAAAATCAAATATACCAAACATTGCCATCGATAGAGTAGTCATTAGTCACATATTTCTTATTCTTACAAGGTAGAAGGGTAGCTGAGATGTTTATTTCTACAAAGTCACATTTTAATAACACTTATTGCTCTTTTTCAATTAAAAACCCAATATACAGTTAGTGCAGATGCAAAGGACTGTGGCTTACTATGGAAGAAAGAATGATCTACTGATGTAGATGACAATATTTACAGAATTATGGGAATGGAGAAAAACTATAACATATATACAACATATATGATTCTAATTATGTGATTTTCTACAATTTAATTTTTCTAGGATTCTAGAAAGACAAAACTGCACTATGAGTGTATGTAGATTATAAATTTCCAGAGATCAGGTCTGATGAGAGAAAATTATTAGAAAAAAGGATGAGGGAATTTGGGAGGTAGCAGAATTGTTCCCTATCTTAATTTTGATCATAGCTAGACGACTGTGTATTTGTCAGAACTCATCAAATTGTATGATTAGAATGCAAAGTTATGACTTTACATTTAATTTTAATATATGTAAATGGTAACCTCAATAACATCATGCTTTAAATTAAAATAAAAATTTGCATTTCTAAAATTATGAATGGAATTGAATATTTATAATATTCATTAGCCATTCATTTTGTGAATTTTGTCTTTATTGTCTACCTGATTGCCTTCATGATTGGAAAGAATGACAACAATTATTTAGAATATAATCTTTTCCTGCTTACCACATGAAAAAAGTATGATTTTTAAAATATTGGAGTTCTAAAATTAGCCTTTATAATTCTAATTAAAAGTTGAGAAATTGCCTTCTTCTATCAAGTCAATGGATATAGTTCTTTGAGATTATTCTGAGGTCTTTCTATGTTCTGATCATCTTGTAACTAAGATTAGTTTTTATTTAGTAGTACTCTAAATGTGTAGTACCTGTTGGTTTGCTAGTTCAACAAGCTTGAAATTTGTAGTTTAAAAAAAAATTTTAAAGTAGCTTTAATTAACAGTTGAGCTAAAATTTACTTGTAGTTGAGTTCATAATTGTGATATTATAATCACACCCAACTTTTACATATAGAAGCATATATGTAAAACATACACATATATATTACATACAATACATAAGCTAAACATGATAATTAACATAACAATGAACTAAAAACATAACAAATACATGACCATAATTATGTGTACTGATGGGCTAGCTAATTGGTCATTAGTCCATTGAGATGTCTTATTTAAGAGGATCGTAGGCAACTTTAGATTAGTAGTTTTGAATTAAGAACTAAATGTCAGGTATAGTTTTCCTATAGAACCCTTCACCTCCTGTGCCCCTGAGTGAGAAGCAGCCTAGATCTCCAGCAAATTGTTAGTTTCATAGAGAATATGGCAGACGGTAGATGAGAAAACCCACATGGAAACGGTTAAGTATGTTGACCAGGACCAATTTGACTTTATATGCTATGAACGATTAATGATGTCACGCCCCATATAACATTGTGTGTGAATACATTTTCTAAGGAGATTCATACACCTACATCGAAAAAATAAATGCTGTCTCAAAGTCCAATTTGAGTGTATTGGGATTACCTAGGAGAGTCTGAGGGGGAGCTACCTACCGAAGCAGAGCAGCAGCATGGGGAAAGGGGTCCCTAGCAGGCCAAGGGGTGTCCGAGAGACAGTCATGCTGCAGAAAAGCCACGCCAGCGTAGGCAGCCACTCGCCAACACTGCGTAGTGCCTCGGGGACGCCAGGCCGCCTCTTCTCCTGACTTCTCCGTGGGCAGCTACAGCTTTTGCTCTTGCCTTTCTCTGCCCTCGTTCTCCTCTGTCGCACGTGCCTTTCTCACGCCGGCTCTCTGGCACTCGCACCCACGCTGTAGCCTCAGCGCTCCTTAGGTACCTACAGGCGCAGTGTCCCTACACAAGCCCAAGAGCGCGCACGACTCACCCCCAGCCGGATCGCAATGAACCACACGTTGAGGGGGTGTGCACGAGGGAGGCAGAGGGCCGGCCCACACACCGCAGTGTCCCTGCCGCCCCTGGCATGGACGGGGCGCCCGGGGCGGAGTGTTCTATGCAGCCGCACCTACTGTGTGCACCTGTGAGGTCTCTCTCCTCCCTCCAGGAGAGCTGGAGGACTTGCTACGCAACAAATATTAATAAGTTACCAGGCTGCAGCAATATCTATATGATAGGCAGTTTTGCCTGGAGTTACCCTTTAAAAGCATGGCTACTCGTTACGTTATTAATGGGGGAGAGGCACACACGCACGATATGTGAGCAATAGATTGTACTACTTATTCTTCAATACTGATGGTAGCACTTAAAATTATTTTAAAATGCGAGAATCAGGAAATCATTTAAGTAGACTTTTAGTTTTGAGTGATAATGGCGGAGGTTTGGATTTCTTTCTTGAGTTTTCTGAGGAGGGGATTACTTACTTAATTAATTAATTTACTTACTTACTTGAGACAGGGTCTTACTCTGTAGTCCAAGCTGGTCCTGAACTCACTAAGGAGTCCAGGCCGGCCTTGGACTCACAGCAGTCCTCCTGTCTCAGCCTTCCAGTGCTGGGATGACAGGTGTGTGCCACCGTGCTCAGTTTATGTGGTGCTGGGAAATTGAACTCCAGTACTTAGCTTTTGTCTTAAAGTGGTAGGCAAGCACTTTAGCCTTCGAGCCATTCCGCCAGCCCCAATTTCTTTATTTTTAAAAGACCAACGTATTATACCACAAGAACTCTTCATTTAAGAAATTTATTGTTGAATATTAGACTTATAAGTAATATAAGAACACAAATTATTAAAAAGTATGGAATGAATTCTATTGGCCCAATGATAAAGAGATGTCCGTCTGGTTGTCCTGCGGTTCCTCTTAGTGCCTGAAGAGCAGCCACGGAAACCAGGGTAAGCACTGGCCTAGTGCGTAGAATATTACACTTTGTTGTCGGGCTTCAGAATAATCGTTTTAATAATTGAGGCTACTAGGGCTAATGCACCGGTGAGGCTTTTAGAGTTGGATCGTAGAATTTCAAGGACAAATAGAAAATAGCATTCCAGTTCTGTGTGGTGACATCTTTGGAGGTTTCTAGGTGTATGTTCCCAAAGCCACACAGAAAATCTGGGGCAAATAAGTCTAAGATTAATAATGCCAAAGCTTGATTGGATAGTATGAGTGGAATGGGAATTTCCCCGAGCATGAAGTTGTTCCTGATGAATTGTTTGGCCTCGTTCGATGAGGAGGGGTAGACACACCGTCAGAAGGGTTACCGTGAGAAGCAGGTGATTAAAACGGGTTTCCAAACATTGTACCAGGGTCGTTTTGTCACCTGAAAATCCACCACAGGTTCATTCTACTAAGTTAGGTCAGATGTAGATGTAGGGAGTGACCGAGAAGTGGGTGATGAGGGTAGCTGCTCAGAATGGCACCTTTTCTCATAGTTGTATACAGCCTATAAAGATGCTGCAGCTATTACTGCCAACAGTAGAATGACTGTAGTATATTTTGTTTCTACTCCAGGGTAAGAGTTATAGTGATGACCTCATCCTACATGCAGGAATAGGTACGTGAAAAATACTGACACCCAATTTGCATGAAGATACAAATTATTCTGCCAGACTGGACTTGTTGGTAAATATGGCTGGAAATCAGGTAATGATTTGTAGGATGAACAAAACTCCTTATAAAGAGTCAAAATTTCATCATGAGAAAATGTGTGACAGAGCAGATACGTCAATAAATGAGTCATTAATGAACTTAACTAGGAGGTGGACTTTTTGATGTTGATCATTAGTGTTCCTGTGGTTGAAATGCTATGCTGTTTTTTCATGTCTTTATTCATGGTTAGGTTCCATGTAAGAATTAATATGATGTATGTAGTGTTTTTAAAGCTCTATTTTAGTTTCAAGTGTTTTTCTTTTCTTCAGAGCACCATCTCTTTTGATAGGTTAAATTAAATTGTTAGTAGTGGGATTTGGTGTGGTATTGTACTGAATTTTGGTGGATGTTTTTAGGTGTAATGGTACTTTCAGTTTGTTTAGGAAAAATGTTGATTTGAGGCAATAATTGAAACTGTTGTTTGGGTTCAGGAGGTAATTTTGGAGGCTGAATTTTCTAGTTAGAGTCTATGAGAGTAGATTCCAGACTTTAACTTGCATATATATATATATATATATATATATATATATATATATATATATATAATTTATGCTGATTGATGGTGGGTTGCTGTTCCAAAGAATCCTAGAAGGTTAGAAAATTTTGGAGAGTCTGAAAAGAATTTTAAGTTTGTAAGTAGTTAAATGTATGGCTAAAGCAAAATGTATGGTAGTTACGTAAGTGACTGATAGTTTCAGGTCAAGTGGTAGAGTTATTTGGGGGATATTTAGGGGAGTGATATTGGAGATTAAAAATGGCAAAAATGCCTCCAATTCTAAGGTGATTGATTACTTGAGTAAGAGAGGACTGTTTTTGTTGATATTGATTAAAGTTATAAATGGAGTTGTCATAGGGAAGATAAAAAACCATGTGTATGATGTATATAGCTGTTAGAGATATGGCAACATATATAATAAAATGGGATTAGGCATTAGTGTAAGATACATGTGCAGAGAGGATGATTAGATCTTTGAGTAAGCAAGGCTTTGGAACCTGTCCAGAGACCCAGCACTCTGCAAGACTGAGGGAAAGAGGCTCAGCTATCCTGGGAAACACAGCAACTTTTTGAGAACCTGACTCAAACAAACAAACTAGAAGAAGGAGAAGAAGAGGAGGAGGAGGAGGAAGAGACAGACACACTTGAGTGCCAAATTTCCACAGATTTAGAGAGAATAAAAAGTTTCACTTTAAGTAAACCACCTGTTTTTCAGATATCTTATTCATCATTAAAGTTCTGGATGGTAGATCCTTAGATGATAAATAGTACAGATTATAAAAATGAGTGATGCATCTATGTAGACATATTCAATGTGGTTTGTTGATGCTCCTGGTGACTATTATTTGTTGATTTAAGGTGAAGAATGCTAGATTTTTAAAATACTGCCTTGCCTTGGACTGCAGATAGCTGTGAAGAAAGAATGTGATGTCAGCACCTAAGTCTTTTGTAAGACCATTTGAATTTTTGTTGTATTTCATTAGTAGATAGAATGGATCAACAGGAAAATTGCTAGTTACTGGCATTGGGCTGCTTTGCAAAAGGTATCCCAGTGTTTGAATCCTCCTAGAGAGGAACTGCAAGGAGGTCCACATCAAAAGGATACAGTCAGGCTTAGCGAGAGAGGCAAGTACAATACCCTGGGTGGAATGCCCAGAGCTGGAGTATGTTCTGATAGAGGGAGAAGAGTGCAGCCCGAGGGCCTGCTGTGCCCAGAATGGGTTTAGACTTTCGGGAGAGACAGTGGCATGAGGAGGGAAAGTGTTGGTCTTATGTTGTCTGGGCCACAATAGAAATGGAGGCTCTTCCTCCCATAGGGAGTCAAACCCCAGAATAAAGGCATGTTCATGAGTCTTTTCGATCAGCTTAGGGCTATGAGCTCCATACGTGTGCTTGCATCCACCTCAGATCTGTAACTGCATGTTGGGTACCCACATGGCGTGCAGAAAGCCCTTCTGAGGAAACCGAGATCATGAAACAGGAATCTTTGCCCTGTTTCAGTCTGAACACTCCTGCCCTCTAATCTAGCTCCAACTCATGTTTAACTAACAATCTCCTCTGTCATTACTACAGTTAGTGCTGCAGTGGAGAATGGTTGCTGAAGACAGCCTTGCGGCAATGAAGCCAGCTCCTTCTGGGGAGCTAATAAAGTATAATTGCTTAAGAGTAAAATTTTATGGAAAGAAGGGAGGTTTGGGGTTTAAATTTGTTAATATATTAAATGCAGTTACTAACTTCCCCTGTCATCATATAATATTAACATGCACTGATAAAATATTCTAAAACTCTATGGAATTAATCTAAGTCTTCATGGAATTAGTCTGATTTTGTAACAGTTTGATATTAAAATTTCTGGCATTAGTCCTGGACAATCTATTTTTTTTTGTAGTTCTTTTTAACCTTTGTCCCCCCCTTGAGTAAACATCATGATTTTAGTTTGTTTTTTTTTTAATATAGAAAGGCTCACATTATTCTCTTACAGTGTTATCTACTCCTCTTTAAAGATACATGGATTCAGGGTTCCTTCTCCATCCGATTTGAATATTATTTAACTATTTTATTTTACAAATCCTTGGGTTTATTCATTATACTATTTAATTAAGTTTGTAATTCTTGGTTTTCTGTGTTTAATTACATTGCATGTGTGTCCTTGTTTTTCAGGAGTTAGGCATCAGATTTGTGATTTTCAGAATATATTAAAAACAAATCACTAACAAAAATAATTTATTAAAAATAAATCATGTGAGGTCAATCATATGATCCTTTATTTTGAACACTGAATATTATTAAAACTTTATTTTTATTTGAAGATTAATTGTTATAGATGTAATTAATTATTGAATCATTTCCACTAGTTACTTAATTCATTTACTTATTTTTCTACTCATTAAATATTTAAAGTGCTAGGTTAAGATTTTTTTAATTTTGTAAAAAGTTAAGTGATACATTGTATGCATGTTAATGACATAAAACTACCCCCATAATTTTGTTTCTCAAATCACAAAGTATGCTTTCAGCACACTTCAGCATCTGATCTATATTTTGGTTTCTGATTTTCTATAAAAAACTTTATCTGGTGTGCATATGTCTTGCTTTTATTTATCTTTGTTATTCTTTGGGCCAGTGGTATAATCTGTATTTCAGTGTCATTTATTCATCTACCTAACTGATGTGCTTTCAAAATTAAATGTATTGCCATATATCTTAGTGTGATTATTTGTCTATCTTGTACTCATTAGGTTGCCAATTTCTTGAGATATGGGGGTACATTTAGATTTCTATCCACTCCTATAGCTGACGTTATGATCTAAGTGTCACCCAATATGTCGAAGACTTGGTCCCAGCCTGGTGCTGTCAGCAATAGGTGGAAACTTTCAGAAATGAGGACTAGTGGGAAATCATCGAGTCAGTCTCTTGAAAGGTTGCTGCTTTGTTCTCGTCTCTCATTTTGGTGCCTGGTCACCACGAGATATTGATCAGCTTCCTCTGTGCCCATTTGTTACAACGGGGCAGAAAGCAGTGAGTGCTTATGATGCGTATGTGAAGTTGACTATTTCAGGTGTTTCTATTACAGTAATAGAAAGCTAACTTAAACTACAATAGTTCTACTCCACAGGCCATGCTAAATAAATAATTATCAAATCAACCAGTAAGTGGAGCTCTCCATATTTTTCCGTAACCAACATATTAGAATCCCGATTCAAGCATCCCAGGTCAACTATGAATGATCAAGCCGATCATACCAACTCCATGGAGTATTTTGTAGAACGACGAAAACATTTGGTTGACTTTTACAAATGTAATACCTAATTTTTAAAAATAAAATAATTTCTGTCACTAAAAACTACTTGGAAAAATAGGACTACAACTTATTAAAAATTATCTCATTGTTGACAATTTTGAGAAGGCATATTTCTTTCTGTTGTATTACAAAACATACGTTCTGATGGAAATCTAAAACTCTGAAATATATTTATTTTCTCACTCATTTGAAATTAATTCTTAAACATAAAATTATTTTCACATGTAATAAAAAGGCTACACACAGAGGTTTTGCAAATCACATATATCAAATGTTTTATTTCCAGGCACTGTGTAGGTATTAAAATTACACTTACATAAAACACTTGATTAAAAGAGCAGTGGAAATTAAATAAATATGAACTGTAGAATATTTTTCAATCAATGCAATAGTTGGAAATAGACCAAAAGATGGCTTTGGTGGCAGCAAGAACTTGGTATGTTTTGTTACCTGGTGCGAATTACTTATAACTCTAAATCTAAAATTTTAGTACTGTATTGTAATAGGCTAAATAGGGATAACATATATATTATATTTGAATTTGTGGGAATTGAGAATGAAATTATGAAATTAAATGTTTTACCTAGACATATTTACTAATATGACCAAGACAAGAGCTCAGATCAGAGTGAACAAAATGTTAGGAGAAAATGGTGGGGGAGGAAATTATGGATATTTTACTCAAATATATCTCAAATATCCTCAAATAAAGTGACCCAAAAAGCTCACGGAGAAGCAGTCGTCCACCACAAGTTCCTGCGTTTCTACATCTTCCCATACCCTTTCTTTCCCTCAGGTCAGTCCATACATTCTGTACACAGTGTCCAAAGTACACAAATTACACCTAAATACATATGCACATTTGTATCTGTCACAATCTCTTATTTCATCCTCATATTTCCAAATCTTCATATTGGCTTTTTATTAGATTATAATGTTTCAGGTTTTTGCTGCAAAGTTATGTGGAATTCGAAGTTGTGCAGTATATAACAGCATCACTCAGGATAGTTTTGTCACTTTTTAATTATCTCCGGTATTTCACACTTTCCCCACTAGACTTCTAGTCCACTGTATCCATTAACCTCTTTAGTGCCTATATGGTTTTGCCTGTTTTAGAATGTCATGTAAACAGAATCATTTAGTATGTTCTCTCGAACATTTTCTATGTGATTCATCTACACATGGGCAAAGTGATAACATTTAAGTGCATGTTTTTGTGTAGACACGATTTCCATTCAGCTGAGTATACACCTAGGAAGTAGGTATGTGGTTCAAAAGGTATAACTCATCAGCTGTGTAATAACCTTGCTACTGCTAGAGGAAAGGTGGACTCTTTATTTGTTTTTCGTAGTTAGGGAACGTCTGGGATCTCTGCAGTGAATCCCACTTGAAAAGGATGAGAGCTGTTCCCATTACCATACCTAGAGAACTTTCTACTCCGATACTCAGCCTCCAGAGAGTCATTAAAATTTTTCGCTTAAGTTTTTCTACTCTTTTGACTCTGGCAACTTCTCTTCTAGGGAAGCGGATCTCCATCACCTTCATCCGGTTGTGCCTGTCTTTCTAGATTTCTAGTTGGTAGTTTGTCCTAGTTCAATAAAGAAAACACCGTTCATCTAAATGTACGAACAAGAATGCAATTGCAAGCTCTTCACATATAACAAATCATAATGAAAATTTAAATATTTTTAGTAATTCTTCATGATTTTACTTTTCTTTTTTCAAAATTTCAATTATTCTATCAGAACATCATATAATCTTTCTTTTTTATTTTTTCTTGCACTTTTATTCCACCTTTTAGGAAAAACTTTAAACCTTATTTACAAAATTATATTAAGGTTACAAACATTGTGGTTTTTTAAAATTTTCAATGAATTTTCTTAGTTTCTGTTTGTCCTTGCATCCAGTCTATAATTTATCACCATACCTCTCGATAACATAGACTACAGGTCACTGAGTTTGTCATTTATTTACTGTGTCACTTTGTTCTTTACCCCATGAGTTCTGATTTTATTTTAATTTCTCTTGATTTTATATTGTGGATACATACCTCAAATTATAAGTGAAGTTTTGTAAACATCACTGAATTTTGCCACTTACATAGGTGTTTCAGTTTGCTTGGCTTGAGAGAATCTAAGCTAGTCTGTGATGTGTACTGTGTATCCTGCCTGGGGTGAGGACCACGTTTAGTGCGAAAAAAGCCTTAGAGCAGGAGTGGTAGGGCCGGGTGACGGCTTCAGGAAGGGAAATGGAAAGGCCGTTGAAAAGACCTCATTAGGAAACTAAATTTTCATCAGATCTCCTATCATACATCATGTGCTTCATCCATTCTCAACCATTCTTGGTGACCTTGAACCCAGACTTTTCTTGCTTGATTATTTTAGAAGTCCCTTTCTTAATTTTACTCTTTTAAAATTTATTTAAGAGACATTACAGTGTAATAACTTTTTCCCCGGACTCTTGTCTTTTTGGGTAAACCCTTTCTTTTGTAACCATTTTATTAGTATTTAATGGAAGACAAGATAAGTAAATTGTCACTGCATTGACATACAAAAATATGTTGACTACTGCTCATTACTCTTAATATTTTAATGTGTCATTACTAAATATTTATGAATGTTGTAATATTAGAACACATGGGGCCACCGGTTAAGTGAGAACAACATGTAGTTTAAGTGATTCTTAAAACATGTAACAGGAACTTGAAAAGTCATAATTTGTTCAGGATATAAAATTTAATTATACATACAAATCTTTCTGTATTTGTCTGTCTCCTTTATGTTCCCATAGTTTTAGGTTTATCACTACTAAAAGGCATGAAGTTGAACTGTATTTTTAATCTGCAGAACAGCCTGAATTTTAAAGGAAAATCTAAACCATTTCTAATGGTCGTCACACATATCGTAATTGTTGTCTACTACTTTAAACTTTCTATTTTTGCTTGTTTCATTAAAAAGTATATTTCTTAAGCTTTTTGAAAAAATTAAAGCCATAAATATTGCCTCTGTATTTATTATCAAGAAAGACTGCATTTAAGTTAAAAAATAAGTTACATAACGACCAACAATGAAATATGCATTTATTCATGTTTCATTAGTGAGATGAGGTACAGATCAGGGTTTGCTCTTGCATTACCTTCTACATGCCATTTTTCTAATTTTGCTCATGTAAAGCAAAATTTTGGACCCAGATAAACAGTGACATTTTTATTGCTATACATTGTGACTTTATAAATTATTTTCATTTGTACCTTTAATGTTCATTAAAATTATTTTGACACCTTTCTTTAATGATTTTTAAACATTAAATCTACCTGTGAAAAATTCTCTGACCTTCTATGTATTGAGCTAATTATTTTGTTTGAGCCATGCTCAGATTCAGTGTTCTTTATTTAATTGTATCTTGAAAACAAGTAAGTTTATAATGTGCTTATGTATGTTTATAAATCTTAGAATATTCAGCCTTTGTACATAATTGACTTAGCACCTAGTTACATAGATAATTTATGTGCTAGATTGTTGTTTTCACAAAGCTATAGTTTTTATTTCAGTGTTTATTATCATGGAGGAATATGAGGCCACTTTAATGTGAATCCTTCTTATTTCTTTAGTTTTCTTCTGTCTAAACCAAGAATAATACTAAAAATTGTGGCTCAAACTATTTACCAAATTGCTTGCTTCTGTGGCTTATTACTACTTGGTGAATGTAGTTTTGATTTGAATTTTGATTGAATGATAATCTACTTTAACCCAATCAACTGTTAAAAATTCACTACATCTCCTAATAATTAATTTATACTTCGTATAATTTTTCTTTAAGAACCAAAATTAGATTTATTGCTAAAATTTACTTTTTAAAACAGCAAATCTTCACAAAAAGTGTCATTTTGCCTGTGCAACCAAAAAGACAATTATCATCTTTTATGTTGTAACTGGGCCCGTGTAAAGATTATCTGTGAATCCCCTAGTGACTGTTTTCACAGTCTTACATCAAATATTTTCCCTTGTTTTCTTTTAAAGATGATCAAACTATTACTAATATCCTCTTCTCAGATGTGTTTTTCAGTGTTTAGTAATGTAAAAACTCTTCAAAATACCTATTTATCTCGTGGGTCTTTAATAATTGAGACTAGTCTGGCAGCTTTCTGTGCCTGATAATATAATTAAATATAAAACTTCTCTGAAGTAACATAAAGATTCTTTTTAAATCCACCTTTGAATTTTCTTGAATGCTATCAAAGATAGGGAAAGAGTGAGAGTAATCAATTCTCCCTACCAAAAATGCCATTAGCATGTGCTTTAGTTTAGAATTTTAATAAATACATACATATAACACTTCAGAACTTTTTGAACAGAAATATTTATAAAAATGTTCTGGAACTTTCCTTAAACTCTAGAAGAATATTAGTAAAGTGCATAGATTTTAGCATATCAGAAAGATTAAGTATGGCCAGCCTACACCTCACTGCTTCTAAGGTTTTCCTCTTACTTTTCAACGAGGTATTCAATGTGCCAATAACTATCAAAATTATGACCAAAGCCATATTATATTTTGATACCCAACTCACAATATGCCAAGTAACTAGTGTTATTCACTGAAGGTCGTGACAGAGCTCGGCATCCAAGCTTCGGGGAGGAAAGATTTACTTAGCTCATGGTTTCGGAAGGTCTCACACTACTGTCCGTTCACAAGCAGCTGGCAACAGACAGAAACACATGGCAGAGTTGGAGAGCTGCGCACCCTGTTTGCAGACAGAGGCGGGAGGGAGGCTCTGGCAAGCTGGAGCTTTCCCACAAAGAAACTGCAACAACGGTCTTTCTTCTCCCTTTATCCAGTTCAAGCTGCCAGTTGGGTTCCCCACACCAGGACTGGGTGCTGCTCTCTCTCTTCCTGGCCCGCAAGTCAAGAGCACTCGCCTGGAAGCTCTGCTCTGGGGAGCTCCAGTCTCAGCGGGTTGACACAATACCTCCAGATCGAGCCCCAAGCATTCATCCTTCCAGCCAGGACCTACACCCCAATAGCAGACATTTGTACAGTGATTCCACTACATCCAAATACGGCTTTGGGGGAATACTCCACATTCAAACCATAGCACTGCAGAAGGAAAAATCTCAATAACAAAATAGAAATGAAGATAATTTTTCTGCTCACTCTGGAAGAGCTTTCTGAGTATTTCAGGCCTGTCCCTTCTGGGCCCTAGACATTGAATAGTTAATAGTCATCAAGTTCTCTAAACTAGGACAGATCACTGAGAATGAGTAAAAAAACTCAAGCATTTTCTAACGGCCATTGATGTTTAATAGACTTTAATGTATTCCTTTGATAATTAGCAGATTGTTGATCAATGTTTTCAACTTACATAATTTTACCAGTTTGAATTTTTTCAAAAAAGTTTGAGGAGATTTTGGGGTGCGTCGAATTGGATAGCACTAACTGGCAGCCACATTAACTCAACGTTTGAAGAGAGCTCCAAGTCGCAATGCATTACTCTAAACACATGGGAACTTACACTGCACATTGAATGTATAAAAGATTTGTAGTGCTCTCATCAGATGTTAAATTGTTACAGTAAGACGAAGACTCTGAGCAAGAGAGGTTTACTTTCTTTAATGTACCTTTGATCTTATTCCCTTAAAATGTCGATGCTTTAAAGACTGTAATTTTTAGGCTTTCTGGCAACTCTCTAAACACAGATTTTGGGAGCTTTGGATGTGAAGGTTTTGTAATGATTCTTGCCTTTTATTTTTAATCTTAAAAAAAACTGCCAACTCTGAAAGTGCCAACCAACACACATTCAGTGTCTCATCATGATAGCCACAGGTGAGTTAAAAAAAAACACATAAATTATCTCTGGAATTACTATGATGGGGTCTTTTATTGGCAAGGAGCTTATGGGTCACAAGTGGAAACATGCCAAAGCCATGGAGTGGTGAGAAGAGGAACAGAGCAACCAAAGCCCTAGAGTATTACACTTGTTAGTCCTAAAATCAGCAGAAGCAAATTGTCCCCATTTAGCCCTTCATCTAATCATTTGGGTGTTTTTAACCCCTTCCCAGGAGATGGACTGTCGGCATCACCTTGTGTATCCATAACCCGAGTCCCTGCAGTAGGGAGCTGGTACTAAGCTTCTACTATCCTGAGACATCTTCTCTATTGGAGTCTATATCCAGTCAAGTACAGTGGAAAGGTTAGTTGTTCTAGATCTTTTTGAGTTCTTGGATCCCCATTGGAGAACCAAAATGATATGGGATGCATGGTACAAACAGAGACATTGCATCTATGGTTACTAATAATTTGATATAATGTTTGGATAGATGCTTGTAGTGGCTGGCTAAAAATAATGGGATCATTTCTCCATGTTATTGAGACAAAGAGTTACTGAAGCTGTTTTGAATGAATGGCCACTCTCCAAAAAGACTCAAAACATCAGGAAATTGTTTTCTGCTTGTGAAATCCCATGTCTTTTTAGTTAAAGAACATTTCTTACTTTGCTAACCTTTAAAAGAGACTCTTGATCGGTAGAACCTTATTTTGTGAATATTCAGCTGACAACATGTTAGTTTGGAGAGATTATCACTTTTTGCTAATGTCTGTGCTATCTGTTTCAAACTCTAATTACCTATAAAAGAACAACCTAATTCACAATTGCATCATAAAAAGTTAAATGTGATTTAAATGTATTTGTTTCCTTCTCATTTAAATACTGTCAGTGATACATCTGTTACTCATTTTTCACTATTTTGACACAGCTCATAAAATTCTCTAAAAGGAATAGAACAAGTAACCACACAAACTTTCCGAAAGGATAATTTCTGTCAGGATATGGGCTATAAAAATTTGTATTGACCATTCTATTAAATCAAATTTATGATATAACAATTATTTATAAAAGCATTTAATTTTTAGAAGTTCAAATAACCTAAAGAAACTTTACCAGTAAACTCAGAAACTAATGTAGTTCCACAGGAATCAACTTAAGTCAGCAAAAATGATTTATATACAACTTATTAGCCTATGTTAATAAAAATATAGGAAGTGAGAAAAGGATGGGAAATTTCACAAGAATTTTTGACAAAAAAGAAATAATTGTAATTAGATAGTGAAAGAAAAATATTCATGTATCTTCTTTTCTCGAGTGTAATTATATTGCTTGCTAACTGAAGCATGTTATAAAAATTAACATGAATCAAATAAAGCCAGAGCTTGGGAAAGATATCTTTGCCTTTTCAACACCAGTACTGTCTTCTCTTGGTACAGGTTCCTCGGGTTTTTCTCTTGCCAAACTGCTTCTCATTTGCTGGACATGTCAATCATGATGTGCAATCCATTTATAGTCAAGTAGACAGGATCCTGGAGGTAAGCGAGTCCTAGCCAATGCTGGACTGCCTTCTGAAATTATTGGAGAAAATAATCCCTTCTGTTGGTGTTGTTCATTTAAAATATGGGAGTCTGAGTTCTTTAGGAGAGTGCTGTCCATCATGGAACAAAAAGAATCTGATTCTTGATGATAGTTGAGACTTTAAGCTGTGCTTGAGACAAAATTTCCCCTCAACTTATGAATTCTGTGTGCTGATGTTTGTTTTAACTCTGCAGGTGCTATTTTATGTCTTTAGTTCATAAGTGAACTCTCATTGATTCAGATGGAGTGAGAGAACATCAACTCGGAAGCAAAACATTCAAGCATTTTAGGTAAATTCATGTCAGGTTAGTTACATACAACTGGAAGCTTAAGAGGAACTACAAAATATATTTTGGCTGCTCTCCATTATTTGATTCATATGAGAATAATATTGTTGGAATGCATCAGGGGTTGTATCTTCATGGAAGGCTTTCAGTAAGATGCTTTTCATATATTATATAATATTCTGTCATGCATAAAACGAAGGTGTCTATTGTGGTTTGGACATGGAATGTCCTCTGAAAGTCTCATGTATTCGAATGTTGCAGATTATCTACATGTGTTGTTAGGAGACAGGGAGTTGCGTGGGACGGATGGATAGCAGGTGTGTGGCAGAAGACAGGTGAGTATAGATTGTGGATTTCAGGCATGCGGCGTGTTACGAGCTTAAACCTGAAAGCGGAAGATCACTGGGACTGTCTCCGGAACTGTACATGCTACTTGCCCCTGTCTTTGGGACACAGTTTCCTATTTGCATTACCACGAGGAACTCTCTCCAGCTCCACCATGTGCTTCCATTGTTGCCGGCCGCCCACGAATGAACCTTTGGAAACCATGGCTAAAGTGAACTTTCCTTCGCTTAACTGGTGCATGTTGAGTATTGGATCACAGTGACAAAAAAAGAACTAGGGCAGTGTCCTTTGAGGTTTAATTACTTAACTTTTAAAAAACGTTTCAAGTATAATATGTATATTAAAACATGGCACATTATCCTCAAATATTTTATTTTTCCCTACTTTATTAATATGTATATATGGGGTACATGTTTATATTGAGCATGGGTATTTTGTGCACATATATATCATGACAAAATTGAAATCCTTTCCCTCCCCTTTTTGGCCCTCCCACACTCTCCTCATCCCTCCCTAATTCCCACTATCCTCTCTATTAATTCTATGAAATGACTGTTTTCGGGGTTTCTCATCTAGAGAAACCATTCAATATTTAGCCTTCTGCATCTGACTCACTTCATTGAGTGGGATGGTCTCAAGTTGTGTCCATTTACCTACCAAAGCCTCAAAACTATCTGTGTTAATGGATGAGTAGTAACCCATTGTGTACAATCCTCAAATAATTTAGACAAAACAAGCATGTTCTTGGAAGAAATAAAATGTGTAATTAATATTGACTTGTCAATGTTACATACATAAAGTTTGATACATTTATTCAAGATTAGATGAAATTATTGCCAATATAAAAGAGGTAGTAGGAATTTAAAAATAAAAATGATTCAAAAGAAGAGAAGGAATCATTATACAGATGGTATAATTAGAATAAAGGCATCAGGCACGAAAGTCAGTCCAAGTCAGCTGTGCTACAATGTGTATATTTTAAAACTATACATTATGTACACTAAATATGTACACTAAAAGGGAAGAAGGTCACTAACACACAATAAATATAAATTCATATGTTTCAATAACATGGCCACAAATACATAAAACTATTTTAAGATAATTATAAAAACTTGTGTAAAGTCCAAGTTACAGGTATTATACTTTGCTTTGTAACTGTTGAAACAAGATGATTTTTTGATGCGCATCAGTAAGGATTAAAAGTTTGTATTGTATGATTAAAAAGCTGAGTAAATAAAATAAACGAGACGCTCTAGCTCTTTACATATATACGTGGAATATTTGCTTAGATTGACAATGTTCTGGGACATAAAGCAAGTTTTAACAAATATTAGTGGTTTGAAATCATTATCTGTAATTCAAATAAAGTAGAAATGAATAATTGTAAAGTAACCAGAAACTTCCCATATAATTAGAAATTGATTTGATTCCTTTATATAACCCATGGATTTAAAAAGAAGGCATAATAAGAATTAAGAAATAATGAATAATAAAATATGTTGTACATCAACATTTGTAGGCTACAGGTAAAATCATGGTTATAAAGAAGAAAGCCTAAACATATATATATATATATGAAAACATCAATCTAAATAAATAAATAAACCTATCATGGTTAAGAAAAAAATACTAAAGAGAAAAAGAAGCATAAAGTTATAAAATGAAAAATATATATTAGAGAAGAGCATTAAAGGCAAACATGAAAAAATATTACAATTTTGGAAAAACTGGAAAAGCCATAAAGAGAGAACATATAGAAATTTAACAAAATGAGTCAAGAGGAAAGTGTCACTTTCGAACTAATGGCAAATGTGCAATAACACGATTTTCTGACAGTAAACTAAGACCAACTATGATGTTTTCATAATTACTAACATTGCCAAGGAAGTAATAAAAAATCTGATCCCTTCTAAAATTATTTTATAAAAATAAACTGTTATTATGAACCTTGATAAAAAATAAAAGAACCAAGAGCCAGGGCAAGATAGAGTCATCAATGGATTTCACTGGATATTTAAAAATAAAACTGAGCTAAGTAAGTATAAGACTTTTCCCAAAATTAGAAAAACAGGAATAACCTTCGAATATTTTTAATCAGTATTACTTATATGATAAAAATTGAAAGGAAGCAGAAAAGAGAACATATCTCAAGCTAATCTCATGAAAAAGGGACATGATACAAACATCATGAAGCAAGTATTCAAAACCATAATTACCAGTACGTGAATATGATAAAATATCTTGCTATGGCTGGGTTGTCTATAGGCATATATGATTGTCTTAATATTTTCTGAACACCAAAGTAATTCACATTTAAAATAATAGAGAAAAACTATCTGATAGTATTAAAGACAGGGTGTAATTTTCACCATTCCAGAAAAACATAAATCCTACTGAAGTGAACTTCCAAAAAAAGTTTGCTTCTTGTTTGAAAATGAGGCAAGATGCTTTAAATTACCACTTCTTCATAACATTTGATTCTTATCCTTGGAGGAATGCAATATAAAGAAATAAATGTTAAGATTTTTCATGTAATCATTATTTTAAGCGGATGCAACTTTGTTCATAAAAATTTGAGTGTGGGCCTACAGGAATGGCACAGTGGTTAATGTGCTTGCCTTGCAAGTGGAAGGCCTAAGTTTGATTCCCCAGTACCACAGAAATCTGGGTGTGGTGGCACATACCCGTAATCCCAGCACTGAGGAGTCTGAGGTAGGTGGATTGTCCTCAGTACAAAGCCAGCCTGGGCTACACCAGTGAGTTCTGGACCTGCCCGGGCTAAAGAGGGAGACCCTGTCTCAAAAGTAAATAAATAAATAAATAAATAAATAATCAATGTAATAAAAATCAATTAAATTACAGTAACTCTACACTCAATCAACATACACAAATCACCAACTCATCTACAGGCTACATACCATCAAGAACAAGAAGATATATAACTCTCATATAAAATTAATGAAAATCAAATATATGTGAATCAACCTGACAGTAATAACTAAGTGAATAAATGGAGTCTTTTTATATGAACTAGAACGTAAGATCAAAAAGATGTTGCTGACCATAAATTAGCATATAGACTCCATGATGTAGGTCCAATGAAGGTGTCTATTGGCTTTATGCACAGATTTGATTGTAACTCAAAAAAAGTTTTCAAAATATATATAGAATTTTAAAGTGTCAAGTGTAACAACAACATTCTTGAAAAAGTGTTGGTTAATGTTGCAAGACTCCCAAACAAATTATGTGTAACAGAGGGCCCTGATGTAACCCTGCGTATACAGGGACCCTTTTCTGATGACAAGATTGCTACAGAAAGTATGGTAAAGCATGATTATTGATAATTGGATAACACAGAAAAAAAATTACTCATACTTGCTAGATACCACACAAACAATCACAGTACACTAAATGTGTAGGAAGTTGAATTGCATGCAAGAACAGAATTAAAACATTCTGTAGGATATTATACATCCTTTACCTGACCTCTAAATAAAAGAATCAACACATCTGAATACGCAAGTGCCATCCGTACACATATACACCAAGAGATGTATAGACAATACTCCATTGCAGCAACATTTATAGTAGCCCTAAACTAAACTGATCACAAACATTAGAAATATTAAGCAGATTGTTTTTGTTTTAAAAAATGAAATAGTACTCAGCAGCAAAATGAGTAAACCAAAGTTATACAATGTAGTTAATCGCAAAGTCCAATTTTGAGCAAAAGAAGCCACCCCAAAAGTATAAATACAATGTGTGATTCTATACATCTTAGGTCTAGAATGCAGAAAAATGCAGCTGTTAAATTTAGATACGTGTTTAATTACTGCCTACAGAGCCAACTTATTTTGTAGAGAAAAGCCAGAAAGCACTTCCATTGAAGTCGGGGTATAAGTTACCTTTGGATGTGGAGTAAATGGTAAGCCATTTGGGAAGACAGAAGTGAGCCTTAGAAGTACTACTTCTACTCTTTCTGTTCATATGTATAATAAATACATAAATCTATTTCTGATAAATATTTGAAAAAACACCACCAGAAAAAAAGGTCCAAACATGAGTTGCTAAAATATCCTTTTGGTTAGGAAGACTATTGGACATTTCGAGTCTTAAGTTTGGCTCTAGAATGTCCAAAATCTACATGTTTGGAAGGAAATCCAACCATAGGATTAATCTATTGATTGTCTGTGCTGTTAAGAGGTGGGGCCTGGTTGGAAGGAGAGGATTACTGGGTGTTGGCCCAGAAGGGGAAGAGCACAGGGGCAATGCCTGGAAGTATACCTAGCTCCTCCCTTTCTCACCATCTGCATTTCCTGTCCCATCATGTGGAGAACAGCTTCTCTCTGCATAGGCCTCCACTAAACCTTTGCACAATAGCCACCTGCCCATGGGTAGACTGAGACCTTCTGAAGCTGTGAGCTAAAATAAACTTTTTCTTTCTTGAGTTGTGGGGACTGGGTGTTTTGTCTAGCAATGATAAAGTAGCTGAGACACATGACCTACTACAATTTAGTTTTAAAATATCTATTATAGATATGCCCGGATGACTGAAGTGATAGTAGAAATGTCCCTCTCATTTATAGCTTGTTAATGACCTGCTGAGCAGCAGCCTTAGGCAATCTCTCACTTTTACTAGGCCACTCATTAAGAGAGGAACTGTAAATGACCAGCAGGAAGCAAATTGCCCTTAGTTAAAGATGAAAATGTGTTAGCTTCATTTGACTAATAAAATTTCTTTTGGCATTTTGCCACAAAAAATAGCTAAAATTCCCACTGGGAATCTGAGGTAGGAGAAAAGATACCATCTAAATTTTATTTAAAATAATTATGTTTCAAAGGCTAGAAAGTCCTTTACCATTGAGAAATAGTTTTTTTTTTTTTTTTTTTGCTAAGCACAGGAACTGTAATAAAGTAGTACTAATAATTTGAATTCCATTGATTAAGCAAATTTTAAAACAAAAAACCCCACAAATTCTACTCTGAAAATAGGCTTGAATTTATTTACATTTATTCCTAAGGCAAGGTGATGACATTAAATCTTTTGTTTTTAAATGAATACGTAATATCTCTAGGGACCACGTTGCTGCAAACTTCGCTGTGTTCTCTCTGCTTTTAAGCCCTACATTTGCTTGGTTTGAAAAGTCCCTCCCTCTCCTTCTTGCACTTTCTTATTGGTGGATGGTCTGGTTCTAGTCTCTTCTATTCCCAGGAATCCTCACCGTATTTTCTTCAGTATTCCTTTATTTGCACTTCAACTAGATATGAAGCATTATCAAAAATATGATAGGTATTTACATTTTTAAATAATGCATTAAAATACAGTGCCATTAACTTTTCCCCTAAAGACCTCCCCCCTCTGCTTTTAACACTTACCTCATCCTTCTTTCCTCTTTGTGCAACAGTTCTAACAGCTCTGAAAGCCCTCCTTTGTGAGTGTCTTTAGTTGAGTTGTCATGGTTGCCTTGATATCCTGAGTAGTTCAAAAGGCTTATCTTTTGTGCTCATTTTGACTTTACCCAGACAGAGGTCCCACAGTGCCAGGTTCCATGAATAAGACAGAAATTTCCGAAAGCCTGCCTTTCATTGGGTGGCTCTCCCAGTACCCCTTGCTCTACTTTTTGTTTAATCACACCTCATAAAGACACGCCTGAAAAAGATTTCCAGAATTGCTTCAGAGTGGCAAGAAAAATGGGATATGGTGGTCTGAGAAGGGAGAATATTTTGAGTGACAAAAATAGCCATGTGTCTTTTACTGCAATATATTTAAAATTCATTCATTAAATATATTTTGATCACTTCTTGTAAAATTTCATAATAGTCCAATTGTGATTTGACTTGTCTATATGGTTTCTACATACTAGATTATAAAATAATTTAAGGATGGGACATGTCTTATTTATTCTTTTGGATCTAAAGGAAAGAAGCCTCGTATCTTAAAAGCTGGGAGAAAAATTCAACTAAACAAAGTTAAAAAAAAGGACTAAGAGTAAGTTGCATTGGAAATTCTGTTACTTTTTCTTTGCATATAACTCATTTTCAGGTCGTATGTGAAAGCTTCTCTCTTTAGTGACAGAGTTAGTGACACCAGTTTTCAAGTTAGCTACCTCATCTTAAAGACTGACAAATTGAACTCCCTTTAAATACGAGCTAACGCTTTGAGGAGCCACGTTCCCAGAGATATATGATTAAGCTCATGCTTATTATTTATCAGGTGCCTCTGAGGCTTTAATAGTTAAAATTTATTAAATGTTATATGCCAGGCAGCCCGATAGGCAATTTAGATGATTTATCTTTTTCAGTCACACTGCAGAACCAAGGTTACACCTATTTATGTTCATTTTCTGAATGGGAAAATGGAAACTTCAGGGCACTGATAACCAGTACGGAGTAAGGGGTCAAGTAGGAGGGGTGAGGGAGCTACAGTTGAGGGCCTCAGCTGGAGTCTGGCGTCTGACAGTCTAAGGCAGAAACCCCTTCTCTGGTAGCAGTTGGTGCAGACCCAACAGCATAAGGAGTCACGAACTGCATATTGAAAACCCACCCGTGAATTTGGCCCAGACATCAAAATTCCTAAATGGTTATTTCCTTGATAATATCTTAATTATCATAAGTTTTAAAACCAATAGATATCATCTGAAATAAAAGAAGGTAATGTAGTAAATGTTAGATATAAACATTCATGGTTTGAGGTAGTTGGGGACATTTGTGAAACCACACTGTTCTTTAGTGTACTGTAATGAATTTAAAGTTAAGAGTAGTGTCAGTTTTGCCCTAATACAAGCTTTTCAGTTACTTGATAGATAATGGTTAGGCTATGATATCTGAGATTTTATGTGTAGGATTTATGAATTAATGTTTAAAAAAAGAGAAGACTTTCAAGAACTTTTGAGTTAAGGAAATACATGGAAGTATTATGATTTGGTCTGCCTACCTGAAACAACTTCTATGGTTGCGTAGTATTCCATTGTGTATAAATACCACTATTTTGGCATCCATTGGTCTGTTGATGGGTATTTTGGTGTCTTCCACGTTTTAGCTATTGTTAGTTGTGCTGCTATGAACATTGGTGTACATGTATGTCTGTTATGTGATGTTTTTAACTCTTTTGGAAATATTCCCAGGAGAGGTATTGCTGGATTGAAGGGAATATTTATTTCCAAGCTTTCAAGAGAGTTTCACACTGCTTTCCATAGTGGTTGTACCAATTTACATTCCCACCGCATTGCAGGTGGGTTCCTTTCTCCCCACAGCAGCGCCAGCACTGATTGCTGTTTGAGTTCTTGATATAGACCAATCTCTCTGGAGTTAGATGGTATCGATAAAGTCAGATAGGTTGGAGGCTTTTGTAGGCAAATGAAGGCAACTTGAGAACATCATGGTTAGTGAAGTGAGTCAGAAGCAGAGGGTGAAACATCAAATGGTCTCTCTGATATGAGAAACCCAGATCACAATTATACTACGGAATTTAAAGTGGAAAATAACGGGAACTGGTGGGGGATAGAGGGAGGGTTGAATGGAGAGAGGGGAAGGTCTTGTAAACTTGCCGAGATATTTATGTGCACAAAATGCTCAAGATCAATGTAAACTTTCAATTTCGCACTTATACATATCAATAAAATTGGAAAAGAAACAAATTTTATTATGGCAAATAGATTATCTGTTTATTTAATCTGTTGCATTTCTAAATGAAGAAGAGTGTCTTGGAAACATCTGTTACGAACCTCACGCATGCAGTCCTTGCTGTCATTTATTTTACTAGTTTCTTTAGACAGATTGAAAATGATTTATGGTCTTCAGAATGTGCGTACAGCAGCACTTCTTTAATTCTCATTCACCTGACATTTATTCATATAAAACTAGTCATTTGATAACTAAGACCACTCAGCTGAACTATCGTTGGTCCTGAGCAGTGATTATGTTATCAAAGTAGATACTTTCTGTAAAGCTGGGTATGCACAGTGCCTTGTATATAGCAGGGGCACAGCACACGGTACAAAATTAGTTTGAAAAACTATAATAAACGTGGCATAGCACTAACCTAGATCAAAAGGTAATGAAGAGTCTGAGAAATTAATCCCTGTTGTGCCCAGGAAGCCACCGTAATGTAAGTGGCAACAGTAGTGCGTGAATTCCATGCTAGTGCCTGCACTTAGCCCAGTGCGCCGTGATGAAATGGCTGGCCAGTTCCCTTGCTTTGAACTCTTCCCATGCAAAGCGATAGTCCAGAATAGGCTTAGTACAAGCAAACTCTAGAGCACAGTGCAATATTTTATAAAACATTTTTGTACATTAATTCACTTACAGTAATTTCATAAACTGGTTTACAAGAATCAAGGATGATAACCTACATCACCAGCAATTATTCTAGTAGAGCCTATCTACCAAACCAGGACATCACTCATTACCTGTGTTGGGTGGATCAGCTTTGGTAATGCCATAGCTGAAGTTGTGGCATGATGAAGGATGCTTCTCCAATAATATGAGACTGGACGTCTGCTCAGTTTGTGTTCTGTTAATAAAAAGAAATGTTTTCACAAATTAGCAAGTATTGAAAAAGTGGCCAGTGTATCTCAGCCACATTTGCCCTTACTTACCAAGCTCCATGGAATGATGTGAGTCAAATCTGATTTCTCCATGGGCTCTCACTCTATAACAGCTTTTTCATTTCTGCCTCTCTTAGAATGCCCTACTCTAAACAGTGCACAGTTTTGAAAACTCAAGAAAGACTAATTGAAATGGCGCTTGGGGAATCTGTCCCAATTTACTTACTAAAATATAATTTAAAATATAAAACAAACATTGACAAGGTCAAAGATAAGTACTGACAAAATAAAATTCAAGAGCTAAGAACTGAGTGGAACTTTTTTCGGTTACAATACAAATGAAAAATATTTTGAGGGCAAGGAAGTAAGGTGGGTGTGTGGCAGGCTTCTGTTAAGGCATAACTGTTTCCTTTTATGAGACAGAGGTAAGTAAGGCTTAGTAAGACAAGAAGATACACAGGACAGAAAGCTTTTGTTCCCTTCAGACAGAATCTTGACCAGGAAAACCAGTAGTGGATTGCTGTCTCTGCCTTTTGGATGGATGCAAGGTATGCGTTTTATTTCAGTGCACGTCCCCTTTCCCAACACCGGGGTCACTTCTCTTCAGCCAGTGACTTCGAGTCTGCTGTAAAAAGCTCAAAACACAGGAGAAAATGTTGGAAAAAAGGAGTGAGTGTGCATTCTGCTCTAATGTTTTGGAGAGTGGACGTAGAAACATCCTCAGAGACTTAATAGCACCTCTTATCTCCAGGTGAAGGACAAAACTAAGGTTCGTTCAGAAAGAGCAAAAAGAAAGTTTTTGACTGGCATTAAAAAGGCTTGGATGCTTTCTTTTAAAAAACATTCATGCTGTACTTGAGTTACAGAAGGAACTTATGTTCATTGCTAACAAACTTGAAAGTTGATAGAGCACAGATAAACACAGCATAAAGATATGCCCCATTGTACCACTCATAGTAAACCTTTGAAAACATTTAGGATCTGGAATTAAATTTGCACAGGCTTTCTGTTAATATGTACTTTATACTGACTAATAAAATATCCAGTGTTTTTCTTATATGGCATGCATGTGAATTGAGAAAGATGTGCTCTTAGTTTATAGACATCATTCTTTCTAATGCCTACTTAGATCTCATAAAACTGAAAATTGTAAGTTACATTTTCATATTACCAAATTATAAATATGACAATTTTATACATTTCTACTATGATTTATAGGTTAAAGACTTACAGATTTACTACTAAGCATTTTATGAAATTATCTTTAATATTTTTATCATTTTTAAAAAATTTCAGTATGAAATTGTATAAACTTAAGGCGTGCAATGTGATGCTTTTCTATACATACATGCACATTCTGGAGTGGTGAAATCCAGACAGCATCAGAGACTTACTTAGCATTTCTCCATATGTTTCTGAGCTTCTGTCCTCTCAGCATCAGGCCATAATACAGAAATCTTGATTTTTGATGTTGCCTGTACTATAAAACTTAGAGCAGAGGAGACTGAGGTCCACGGAATCTTCCCTAGCAGCACTAAGCTAGGTTTCAGGATACTTATTTAATAAAATGGTATTAAATAAAAACATTACAATTGTCTAAGTTAAGATTTTTTCTCTTTGATTCTCAGTGAAATGGGCCAAACACAGAAGACTGACTATAGATGGATGCCCCTCTTTGGAAATTCACAAAAATAATGGCACAAAAAGATGCCAACATGAGTGATACGATAGAAAGAGGAGCAGAGGACAGGTAGGAAAGGGGTGAACCTCTGAAAAGTGGGGATATAGATGGTCGTTGATTCCCCAAACCCCATGTCTCTAATGATGTGTTATATAACTTGGAATTCATAAATTTGGGCTGGAGGAATGGTTCAGCAGATAAAGCATTTTCCAAGTAAGCACTATAACAAGTGCTAAGCACCAGAGTTTGATTCCCAGCATCACTTAAGCTGGGTGTGGTGGGGGTGCACGCCTGTAATCCCAGCACTAAGAAGCTGAGGCAGGAGGATTACTGTGAATCCAAGGCCAGCCTGGGCTCTGCAGTGAGTTCAGGACCAGGCTGGACCACAGAGCAAGACCCTGTCTAATCATCATCATCATTATCATCATCTTTGTCACAGTTATATAGACAAATGCACTATGCCTTTTTTGCTTGATTGAAGTTAATAAATTTATTCTCTATTTCTAGTAAAAATAGATTGGATGTGCAAAATAGGGTAAAATTAGAAAAATCTAATTAGTTCTGAATACAGTGTCACACAACTGGGTGTTCATAAAGCTTAGGCAGTTCACTTATCTGATGTCAGATGTTCATATATATGGAACATACTGATGCTTGTCATCAAGTGGCAGAAAATTCAATTAATACTTTTAATTTAAACCAGATGTTTTATTGCTTTGTAGGTCTGGTAATAACCTGAAAAAGAACAACAAAAAAGTGTGCAGGATGATAATTGTTTATACATATTCTACCTCAACCATCTCTTGAATACAAAAGCAGTAATTAGAATTTTTTAAATGAATTGTGCTACTTTCACAACAGCTGTTTTAAAAGTATGTGTATTACAATCAAAATGTAATTGTCTTTAAATATAACTTGGAATAAAAATAAATTACATTTATGTAAAATAAAATTACACAAAGTGTACTGTGCTTTATTCAGGAGAATATGAAATAATTATTATATATACTACGGACTGTGCCGAGCTCAAGGTAAGTAGGAACATGTCATAGCTGTCCCCATTAAAGGAAATCTTTGGGTTAATAGCTGTTCTTTTTCTTACAAAATTAAGTCAATATAATGAGATTTCTTAAAATATTTATGTAAATTTTGTTGTCCTGTTACTAAAACTGATTTTCTCTAAGAGAAAAATTAACAATATCAAATGTTGTGTTGTAATGAAACATCATACTCATGATAGTCATACCTTGTTCTTCCTGAGCTCAGCTTCTAAAAGCCATAATCTATTATTTATTTTTAATAAACTGTCTGTTCTTGACATTTCATATAAAGGAAATCAAATAACATGAGACTTTTTGAAATCTGAATTTTTTCACACAGCACAAGGTTTAATGTTCATTCATGGTTTTGCACTTGCTATAACTTAATTTCTTTTATATAGATGAATATCATTCCAAGTACAGATTTATCTTTTTTTTTTCCTTTTTTTTTTTGAGACAGGGTCTCCCTCTGTAGTGTAGGCTGGTTCTGAGCTGCCTATGTAGCCCAGACTGGCCTTGAACTCACAGTAATCCTCCTGCTTCAGCCTCCAGAGAGCTAGGATTACAGACGTGTGCCACCACTCACAGCTTACGTGGTGCTGGGGAATCGAACTTGGTACTCAGCACTTACCAGGCAAGCGCTTTAACCACGGAGCTGTTCCTCCAGCACCCAGCTATATCATTTTTATGCTTCTTTCTTCATCAACTCGAGTTATTTCCACCTTGTGTCAGTCACTTATGAATAATACTAATGTAGATGTTCATGTGAAAGATTCTGTGTGGACAATTGTCTCTGTGTCCCTTTGGTACAAAATTAGGAATATGGTTTCTGGGTCATAACATAATTATGTTTAATATTTTGAGGACCTGTGAACATCTCCCAGGGGCTGCATCGCTTTACAGGTCTACCAGGAATATATGCGGGTTCCATTCCCTCTTTAACTTAGTTGCACCTGTGTTTGCCCACCCTTCTGACTGCCACCACGTACGGCCGTGCTACATCGCCTGTCCCTGTGCTCTGACTTGCCTTTTTTAAGGGAAGACGACAGATGCTGAGTAGCTTTGAATGTGCTTGCTGCCCGTTTGCACTTCTGTTTTGAAGAAGTCTCTATTTAAATTATGGCTCCTTCTTCAAATATCCTTTCTGCCCCTTTCCTCTTTGGAAATTCTCTGGAACTATTGGAATATTTCTGTCCAAAAGCTGTTTGGGGATCTCTTTAGAATATTTTTGTTTTTACCTTTCAAATTGAAAAAAGTATCATTTGGCTTTCTTCAAGATTATTTTTTTTCCTCAAAATCTAGAGAACATTTTATTTTAGCTACTTTGCTTTTCAAATCCAGAATTTTTTGTTTTCTGTATAATTTCTCATTATGATCGGTATAATCTCCTCACTATTAATTCCTGAGAGTCTCTCAGAGTTTCTCTTAGCTTCTGAAGCATTTGTTTTGATCGTGTCTTGCTGTCCTCAACAACCTACTGAAAGTCGCTCATCAATCTGGTGTCTCTAGAGGAAGTTTCTGCTGGCAGCTTTAGTTCTTTCAGTGTGGATCAGGCTTTACTGTTTCTTTGTATGTAAGATTACATTCAAAACCTGATAATTGTAATGCTAATGTGCCAACTGTGGAAATGAAACGAACCCCTCAGTACCTTTCCTGGTTGGTGCTTGGTGCTTGGTGCTTGTCGTTTGTTCTTGTTGTTATAAGTTGCCTTAGTGATTTTCTTAGATTATCTTTAAAGTTTTCATTCTTGGTCATACCCCACCACTAAAATCTCTACTCCACTAGCTTAGGAGTCTACTAATGATTACATAGAAATCTCCTTGATGTGTTAAGCTAAGTCCCACAGACTTTGGTAAGGGACTTAATGCATGTTTGTGAGCAAAACATTAAAGCTCCAGCAGACAGTTCAAAATTCTATGTAATCCTTCAGTTGTTGCTTGGATGAAATCTCAAAGTCAGGCAACAGTCAGATTTTATGGCCTTTTCGGATCTACCCTGGGCATGTGCTCATGCGTGCGTGCATGTGTGTGTGTGTGTGTGTGTGTGTGTGTGTATGCTTTCCCAAGATTGTCAAGAATATTAGAGTTTCATATGGACATCTTATTGCTTATTATCTTCTTCTAGTAATTTTGGTAACTGCTCTTCCAGTAATTTTGTTAGTCCTGAGTTTCAGAGAGTTGTGATGCTAAATAATCATTGCTGCGTTTTACCAATGCCTTGTGGTAAAGGCTGCTCACATGGAACCAACCTTGAGTCTGATTAGCTAAAGCTAAGCCCTGAGAATTGGGCTTTTGGAGAGGTTCCAGACAAGTCAAAGGATGACAGTTAATTTAGTGGTGATACTTTTGGGAACTCCATATTTACGCAGCTCTCCAGTGGTTTCAGACAGCTGTTTTCTCTTCTACCACAGCTGGAGATCTTTTTGTTGGTTTTTAAAGGTGCCATGGAATTGGCAAAAGGTGGATGGAATTTAGGCAAGTTAAAATGCCACAGTACTACTGCTTGTGTTAAAATGCAATCTTGTTTTTGTTTTTAAAGAAACACTCCTGACAGTTTTCCAATTCTTAAACTCTGTGTTATGAAAATGTTGATTTTGTTCATTATCCCTGGTTTTACAGAGCAGATTTTCAAACATGCTCACTTACTCTCTCGTTCAGAGATTCAGATCTCAACTTATTTTTCCTGTTAAAAATTAGTATTTCACTGAATCTGAATCCATTTCTTGAATATTGTGAAAAATCTCAAGAGTTTATAATTTGATAATTACAAATACTTCTGACTCACCATTGACCCCTACATGTCAATGTGAAATGTGAGTAAACTATTTTATTTTTGTATTGGATATAGATATGCAGAAGAGACCTAGCAAGCAAGGGTGTTCTGTAGGAAAAAATAAAATTGCATAGCAATAGTTTAAATGGAAATGTACTTTTTTTTTTTTTTACAATTAACAGCTCTAAAAATTCTGCTTATGGGTGATACATTGTGCAACTTCTACATAAAATACAAGCAAAATGGCCACAGAGTGACAATATTTCACAGTCTGAAAGATTTTTATATGATAATTATATTGATGCTAACACAACAGAAACAGCATATAAAACACAATAGACAAACGGCCCAAGAATAGTATATTTATTGATATAATATCAGAAAGTGTCACTATTCTTTATAAATATTTATGCTTAAGATAGCATATATATATATATATATATATAATATATGGTCCATTATGTATTTGCATTTTCTTCAGTGGTAATGGAACGAGTCTGTAATTTAGTCATATAAGAGAGAAAAAATGAATATATGAGTGATAATATTTTAATCTGTTCATCAAGTAGATGTGGTGACACAATTATAACGATTACATTGCTTTATGTCATTATTGTCCTGGGAATTACTTTGATCAAAAGTTTGATTAATTCTCCAAATCATCAAGTTGAAAATGTCACAGAAAAAATTTTCTATTTTCATTACTATGTAGGCAACTGAAGTTTACATTAATTTGCTTATTTCGGCTACATTGGCCAACCGATTTCAAACACCGTGTTAATATAAAGGGGATTTGTTGGTCCATATCCCGCATGTGTTTCCTCAAGTCCCAAGGCCCCTCTCAGCTATCCTGCTGACGGGGCATTTCGTCCAATTACATTTTACTCCTCATTTCGTTTCTTTTTACATACTATTTATACTGGAACTACCTCCTTGATCTCCGCTTCCTGACACAATTTAGATGTAGCTTAGAGAAGCCTGTCGTGAATTTTAGGACTTACGGGGAAGACTTCCAGATGCCTCACCTGTTACAGAAAGTTTCATTTTGAGGAAAATTTACTCATGTATTTATTTATGTTGGTACTTAGGAGCAAACGGGGGCCCCGTGCATGCAGAACACATGCTCTACCACTGAGCTCCAGCCCTGGCTTCTACAACGATTTCATGTTTTACGTGTGGAATATCGCTGAAAGAATTGAAGGTGCAGCATCATGCTCTGCCAGCAGTAGTTTTCTAAACCAGCACACGGATGATGATCTCAAGGTTGAAGCTGACGCGTGTGAAACGACTTCCACACGTGCAGAGGAGAGTGAGAAGCACACTCGCTGTGTGGAAGGCGAATGCAATCTGTAAGTTGTCAGATGAGACTCAGCGCAGTGAAATAGAAGCTTTGGCCCTGAGGGCAGGCGGCCTTAGAATCAAGTGGACGTTTTGGGACATCTGTAGGGCTCATTACACCTTCTGTACCCCTCTTTTTTTTTTTCTCACAAGGATGGCCATTACACTTACTGCCAATCTCATAGGTTGGTGTTAAGCATGGTCTATAGGATCTGGGGATGTCATATCAGCAGGATAGTGGACTCATCCCCCTTTCTCTAACCCCTTTTCTCAGTTTTTAAATTATCCTCTGTCTTAGATATTTCTATGACTTATTGGTTTTCCAGTAGTTTCCTTGTACTCTGCATTTGCTATCCATGCTATGTAATAAAAACCCATTGCTGAGTCAATTCAGCTTTTACCTTTCTTTCTAACTTAGCTAGTATGTGGAGTCCTGCTGGGAAAAAATAACACACATTCACACATAGGTGATGTTATAAGTTTATGTCCCCCAACCTCGGTTAGGCTCTGAGACTATCTGATAATCCCTCTTTTTTTCCCAAGTAGGGAAATGGTGGTGTATCCACTATATCCACTCTTCAAATGCTCAATCTGTTTATTGTGGAATCTGGTCTCTTATCAGAAACAAAAGGGAATCACAAAGTATTATATCTATAAAATTACTCACCTTTAATTCATTTGTTCCTATCTTAAACTCATATATGAAAAGACAACACTTCTTGTGAAAAATAGCCTGTATCTCCAATTTTTCATCTCTGCCCCTCTACTCACTGACCTTGTAACCACTTTTCATATTTTATAGTTTCATGATTGTAATTTTAAAAGTGCTGCCTTTTAATAGTGACTTCACGGAAAAGATGGACACTGCAGAAACTTCTAGTAAATCTCCATCTTGAATAAGCACAGCTTTACTACTACCAATATCCTCCTTCAGAAAGTAGACTTGGTTCGGTGTTGACATAACTGACAGGTCCCCCAAAGTCCATAGTTTACACGAGTTACACTCGTGACTCTGCATTTTGTGGGTCTTGACAAGTGCATGACGACAATCACTACTATATTATCATAAAGAATAGTCTCACTGGCTTGAAATCGGTTTGTTTTCCTTCACGCCTCCCACCACCTGGCAAGCATTGAGCATTTTAGCACATCCATCTTCTTTTATTTAGTGGAATGTAATTCTGGGTCTTCATATGTTTTAGAGTCTCTCTGTCTCTTCATTCTTAGGAAAGTCAATAATCACATATTGATTTAAATACCTTCAAATCTCACCGATTTAGAAAACACATCGTCAAAACACAAATTTTCCCACAAAGCCTTTTCCCCATCAAAGGTCATCCTTTTCTCTAATAACCCAATTTTTTGAGTTGTTTGCAGTCATTCTCTATTTTCTGTCTTTGAATTTTCTTTCATTTGTGCTGAAATCTAACTTCTGCTCAGAAGTAACAAAGTTTCTTTTAGAGAGACAGAGAGAGAGAGAGAGAGAGAGAGAGAGAGAGAGCGCTAAGAAAAATGCATCCTTCCCCTTCCTTAAAAACAGAATCCTGGTTCTCCTTTGGCCTTTCTTCCTTCTCCTTGACTCTCCTTTTCACTTTCATCCTTCTTGTGATCATCTGCCTGAATACAGCTACATATGGATTTGACTCTGACATTTTTCTTTGAGAATCTCATTCCATTTTTGTCCTTCATTGCAGTACAAACTCATACAGTTCTTGCTTTCCAAGATACTGTATGTACCAGAACATGCACACACAGGAGTCTTATCTTTTTTGCATGCAACTGTGCAAAGAAACATCATGGCTCCTCGGTGCACCTGTTTTGACTCACAAAATGGCATGCAGAGGACTATCTGTATTTATGATATACTCCAGTTATTATTCAGATTTCTGCACTAGAATATGTAGTTTTTACCAATTTTTTCTATTGGCTGGAATATTTAGAATTTGAGAAGTTTTCTCAGTTGTATAATGACAGACACCATTATTTGTCCAAATATAAGTTTTTCAACTTCTGTCCCCAGCTCCCTGGGCCATATTCCCTTCATATTTGTTAGCACTCATTATTGCCAGGCACTTAAAGTGCAGTGCTGATATTATTTTATCAGCATGACACTTCTGTCACATAGTTTATGATTCACAAGGGAAGACAGCCATAAGTAAGTAACTATCCAAGTGGTTGGAATTATCCGGTTTCCTGCAAGCGAGACTATCACTATGAGAGAACATGGAATGAGCAGAGGCCTTTGGAGAGCAGATACATAAACTGAGCAGTGAAAGATAAATTGAAGTTGGAAAAAATAGAACAGGGGTACAGAAGAATGACAAATCATGTATGTAAAAGCTCAGAGAGGAGAGAAGAAATAGGGCTTCTCTAGAACTGATTTTAGTGTATCGTAAGCTCTAGTGCTGAAATTGAGCAAAAATCTGGAAAGACGAAGGGAAATGATTATGAAAGCCAGTGATTACCATTTTCTTTTGTGATCCCCAAGTTGAAATCTTCAAGTTATTCATAGTCTTCTCAATCCTTTATTCTCCCAAGCATTGTCTTAGTCAGGCTCCCTCTTTCCAGCTCATGGATACTTGCAGAACATGCTAATGTCTTCCTACTGGCTTCTTCACTCAGTTCTACCTGGCTTGATTACTGTTTCTAGATCACTATCATACTTATTCCTGTGGCCTAAATTGCAAACACACATTGGTTGCTTTTACCTGTAGGAAAAATCATTTTGTATGTAAGTTCTTTGAATTCTCCCTAGTAATATGTTTGGTCAATACTGTTCTGTGCCCATTTTATGAATGCAGGAGCTGAAGCAGAGTCCATCGCAGTTCTTGGAAGGCTTGTGTTGTCAGAGATGCCTGCATATGCTGTTTCCTTTTCAAGCAACCTTTATATCTGGACATTTTACTTAAGGTAAACTCCTCCTCAGACTTTTGGTGGCTTTTTATTTAGGAGGATTTTATTTTGGGGGCTTGGTTTTAATAATCTTGCCATATACTTCACTATATAATACAGTATTATAAAAATCTACTGTGTATCCATTTCCTTCTCTGGATTATTTTTAAAGTGTATGTGTGATTGTGATTCTTTAATTATATTTGAATAATCAATTGAGATTATAAATGTAAATCAGCTTTGATAATGAAAATGACCATAAATATAAGGTATGATTTATAAGCATTATGTCAATAATAATAATGTTCAGTTTTAATTGAGTAAATAAAGAACTACTGCCTTCAAGAAAAAGTTACATTAATAATGATATCTAATTGCCACAAATAGAAATGAATTCATTTTCAAGTTGTGTGTCTTCAAAATAATGGGCTAAAATCAATGTAATTAATGATAACTATATTGCTCTACTATTTTTTATGTGTATGAAATGTTGGGAAGCATAGAGCAAAGAATTTTTGCAAATGCATTATTGTATGGAATTAGGATTAGGAGCCACCATTTGTCTTGTTACTTGAATTTATCACCCTTAGTCTCCTTGGATTAATAGAGACATTGTGCAGAAATTCCTAAGCTCACCATTTATTCATTATTCCATTTACCTAACATTTAACATTTAATATTTAAGCATATAATACAAAAATACTATATACAAAGGATCATAGTAAGGCCTGACCATGCAATTTTAATATTGTCAGCCACAAATAGGTTAAGTTCCATGGTCATTCGTTGTGGAAACGGTCTTAGCTGCAACATGAAACTGCCCGCAGAAACCCCAGAACTCTGGAGGCTGGACATTGGAGTGAGGGAAGTGAGAGGCATCTTTTGAGACTCGTTTCTGGCTGCAACCTTGCTGAGGTGTGGGGTTATTGTAGCCCAGGAGGCAACAGACGAGGTGTATGGCAAACCAGTGTTTGCTATATGGACCGGTGGAAAGTTGGGAAGCAAGCATACTGCATTTCAAGAACTTTTCTGGACCCTTCAAGACGTGATACAGAAGCTAAAGGAAGGCTGGCTTTCATGTCTTAGTCATGGGGTGCCCGTTGTAGTGTAGTAGGGAGGAAATCATACCTGCAGTGGAGCCTTGGGAAATCCACCTGACATAACGGAAGAACGAACATTGTGTAAGGAATGGTACAATTCTTATCTTGTGGTGCTTTGAACACAATTACTAAAATCTTAGAGGAATTGTCCTAGACCTTCCAGTTTTGAAACAGAAACAATTTAATATCCCAGAGTAACAAAAAACTAGTCCATAAATTTTAACATTTTACATCAGTAGAAAAATTGACTCATCTGCATAGCATGTTAACAAAAGAAAGTCACTTAAAGCAAAGAAAAATATTAAAGTTTTATCTCCAAAAGGCCTCCTTTGGTACGATTCAGGCTGGCTACAAAAGTGCTGTACACAGATGAAAAATCAACGGAATCATAAATTATGGAGCTATTTTATACTAACTACTTAACTATATTTGTGGACACTATTTTTAAATTATGGTTAGTTAGAAACACATCTTTCGCCTTCTGCCTTACTTAGATTTATGTATGCAAATGTTAGCATTTTTTAAACTATTATTTTTATTAAAAAATATCAGGTGGTAACATATAGTAAAGAATAATTACATTAGACATTATATATAGAAGTGAATGTTACTGTGACCATAATAGTAACAAAGGGAATAGTATTATTTATGTTGTTTAAAATATGGTACTTATATACTAAAAATCATGATTTTTATTTTATTGTGATGAAATTATTTATACTAAAGTATACAAATCTCAAAAACAGATATTTCAGTCCTGACAAATGCATATACCTGTGCAGCCAACATTCCCACCGAAATGCAAATTTTGTCAGGTTGGACAGCTCCTTCTATGTTTTTCAGTCCATTTCCTCAGTACACCACAGGTTGCCATCATCCTGGTTAATATATGCTCACATGGGTTGATTAACAAATATCTTTAACATATATTATGACTGGATAGGAACTATGGTGATTGCCTCTTCTGAAATGTTAAACAAGGAATGGCTAGATTTAAAACAGAAATATTTGGAATATGAAAAAGATTCAATGTAATTTTAGAGTGTTACATTTTCATTTCAGATTGATTCAGTTAAAAATACCTTCTAATTAAATATGAAAACAAGGTTTGTTTTTGCAAATGTGATGTGAATAGTAATGGGATTACCTCTTGAAGACCTATACATCCCAGATAGAAACTTTGAAGGGAGGAAAGCTTTCAGAAAAAAGCCATTTCTCACAAAAGACAGACTGGAAAAACAGGTATTTGTATTGAATGCTGGTTGTGTAGGGACACGTAATTTCCAAATAGAATTTGAGTTCTATAGACTCAACTCAAACTGACCTTCTGAGAAGGATGTGGCTTTCTAAAGGAGGCATTCTCTGTCACCTTCAGCCCACTGTAGCCATTGAGATATTGTTTAACACAGAGACTCATTGACAAACTGGAATTCAACTTTTTAATTGAAATAGAACATCAAAATTTTGAGATGGTCTTGAATTATAAAGGTTGATAATCAATTCATTTATTAGTATTAAAGATACCTCTCTGGAGTCTAATCATACTCACATGAAAGTTAAGCCAGGGCTCTGGCAATGTCACATGGGGCCAATATTTTAAGACATAAAACACTATGTTATCTAACTATTTGGGGAAAATATTTAAAAACAATGGGATCGCCATGAGACTTTGAAATGAAAACAATGATATAAGTGATAAATGTAAGAAAGGAACCCAGTTATATTTACTGTTCAGACCCATGCATGTTCAGTATTAATACTTAGGAAGAGAAGAATTTTGGGGGGTCTAAGAGAGGATAGATGGTGTAAAAGCATCTTGCAAAAGGGGCTGAAAGATGCCCATGACAATAGCCATTTTGAAGCAATGAATCAACAAAACCAAGGGTTTCCATGTATGAGTTGGGATAGAATATTCTTATTCTGTCAGCAACTCTCAGTAACTTCCCTTCTTTAACAAACTGAAATAGTAAAATTATGTGTATAAATATTAGTCTACTGTGTCCATCAAGTACATACAGCTACTTCTGATTTTGACCAAGTAAAAACATTCATAAGTTCCCTGGCAGAATTGGAATACCAAGGAAAATAAGGACCAATTGAAGATCAGGTGGTAATCTAGGGAGTGTAAGATGCATTCTAATGATATCTAGTCTATTGCCCCTAACAAAAAGAATTTGAGCCCACTTCGTTAGGAATTTTGGTGGGAAACTGATGATTCAAATAAAGAATTTTAAAGATTAGCCACTTTATTAAGATATATGCAGAATTAGGGGAAAAACAATACCGACACCACAAAATACACGAGGGCATTTTACCTAAAGGTGACAATAATTTGAAGTTATTTCCTACATAGGGTTGAGTGGACAAGGGGAGAAAAGCATGCCATCAGTCCTTTGTGGGTCTGGGGCCATGGAAACAGGGCTCACCACGGGACTGTAGTCCCTTGCAAATTCAACAGATGCCAGGGGAAAATGTCACATCAAAGAATGTGTAGGGCAAAAATGCCTTCTCTTCTTCTTCCTCTCCTTTCTTCCTGCCTTCTGGTGTCTTGTGATCATTCTCACTTGCATATCAAATAGCGGGCTCCTCAGCTATGGGACTGGGTACAGTCTGTAAGGGGTAGTTACCCCTGCCTCTCCCAATGCCACCCTCAAACCTAGAGCAGGACAGAGCAGAGAACAGGTCTCTGGAGCCGAGTAGAACATAACTGCACTAGAATAAGTAAGTTTTTATATAAGGGAGACAAAACAGTTACCTCCCTGGCACAGTCGTGTATTTTTTCACTGTCTAACCTCTCGTTACATCTCAGATATAACTGATTTAAAGCTTATTCTCAGTACATTGAAGTAGATAAACACGACACTCAAATATGAAATGTACCACTTTCAGTTTGATAAATATTTACCATTTGACTGCTGTGTACAAGGCTTTCTCTAGAGCGGTTGGCTGTACTTCTTCCTAATTAAGGACAGAAAGAGGAATGGGCTTAAAGGCTCGATGAGAAATGATCATTAGCATTCTGAACATTAGGACGGTGTTGTTAAATATTTACCAGTGTGAACGGATTTTTATTGTTAAAACCTCCCAAGAGAGCTGGGAGATGAGATTGCTTTATTTTTTGATTGTAATGTATTTCTGCTTAGCGGAATGAGGTTGCTCTGGAAATAGAAAGGCTAGAACTAAGTAATTCCTACTCAAAAGTCCAAAGAAATTTAATCTACTCAGAATGCCAATTTTTGTGAACAAGTGTCGTGGAAATAAATTGTTTTAGAATTTTTCCTATAAACAAAAGCAAACAAATGGCTACCGGCATCAGTAATATATACATCTTTGTGCCAGCATAGAATCACTCGGAGGGGTTTTTATGAGCTTTAATGTCAAAACTATAGTCCCGATTACAGGCAATTTCCAGAAAAAAGTTTAAATATTGTGCTCTTGATTACTGTATTTCACCAAATGTGACTGCCAGACAATAAAGTGGGGCAGAGTTCTTTTTCCCCCCACAGGTCTTGTGAAAATTGCCTTATGAAGAAATACTTTCCCCATATAAGAAAAGTGTTTTCATTTGTAAGGGTTACCATAGGAAACACTACAACCAGTGTAGCTGAAAAATCACAAAACGTTCTGTTCTCCCAGAATACTGAAAATGTGATATCAGGACGGCAGGACCATCTTCCTACTGATGTTGGTGGGAATCTCAACTTGCTGCTTTTGTCCTCGTAGGAGAGCAGTTTGATTTTTCTTTTTTCTGCAACACAATAGCTCCAGTCTCTGCCTTTATCGCCACATGCTATCCCTTTGTGTCTCAGTTCCCACTTGAGAAGATGGCAGTCCCACTGGATCGGCGTCAGTGCTGTAGCGATCCTACTCTGTCAGATCCTACTCTTTCTTAGTCCATTTTGAGCTGCTGCCAACAGAATACCCAACATTGTGTAATTTATAAAGAATAGACATTTATTATTTTTTCTTTCCCCCCATTTTATTGGTATGTATAAGTGCAATACATGAAGTTTACATTAATCCTGAGCATTTTTAGCACATCCATATCATTGCAAAATTACAGATCTTTCCCTTCTCTCTTTTTGGCCGTCTCCTCAATTCCCATTATTCCTCACATTAAGTTCTTTGAAAAAATTGTTATCTGGGTTTCTCATATCAAAGGAACAATTCAGTATTTTACCTTCTGCTTCTGACTCACTTCACTAAGCATGATGGTTGAAAGTTGCCTCCATTAACCTAAAAAAGCCTCCAACCTATCTGTTTTTATAGATGCATAGTATTCCATTGTGTATAAATACCACAGTTTGTGTATCTATTGGTCTGTTGGTGGGTATTTTGGTGTCTTCCGTATTTTACCTATTGTTAGTTGTGCTGCTATGACCATGTGTATACATATATCTCTATGTTGTTTTGGGGAAAAATCCTAGATGAGGTGTTGCTGGATCAAAGGGGATACTTATTTCCAAACTTTTGAGAGATTTTCCATACTGATTTCCTTAGTGGTTGTACCAGTTTACATTCCCACCAGTAGTGCAGAAGGGTTTCTTTTTCCCCACGGCCTCGCCAGCACTGATTGCTGTTTGTGTTCTTGATATACGCCAATCTCTCTTGAGTTAGATGGTATCTTAGAGATGTTTTGATTTGATTTCTCTTATGGCTAAGGATGTTGAATATCTTTTCATGTTTTTATTGGTGATTTGAATTTCTTTGCTTGAGAACTGCCTATTAATTTCTTTTGCCCATTTTTCAATAGGGTCCTTGATTTTGAGGGTCTTCCTTTTCTTCAGTTCCCTGTATAGTTTGGTTAAGAGCATCTTATCTGAGGTATTGGTGTTGGATATTTTTCCCAAACTGTCAGTTCTTTTTTTTTTTTTTTTCATTGTTGATAAGGTTCTGTGCTGTGCAGAAACTTTTTATTTTTACATAATCCATTTGTTAATTCTGGGGTCTATTTCTTTTGCTTTTGGTGTCTTATTAAGAAAGCCTTTGCCTACACCTATGTCTTTTAGATACTTGCCTAATTTGTCTTCCAGAGGGCTCAGTGTTTCAGTTTTAATATCTAGATCTTTGACCACTTTGATTTGATTTAGGTACCCAGTGATAGGTGTGTGTCTATATTTATTCTTAAGCATGTGTATGTCCAATTTTCCCAACACCTTTTGTTGAAGAGGCTATCCTTTCTCCAGTGTGTGCTTTTGGATCCATTATCAAAGATTAAGTAGCTGAGGGTATCTGAGTTTGTCTCAGCATCCTCAATTCTGTCCCACTAGTGTATCTGTCTGTTTTTGTGCTAGTACCATACAGTTTTTACAACTATTGCTTTATAATATAACTTGATGTTAGAAATCACAATGCTGCATGCCTTAGTCTTCTTACTTAACATTGCTTTGGATATTCTAGATCTCCTTTGATTGCATATGAATTTAAGGATTATTTTTTCAAGTTCTGTGAAAGAAATTATTTCTCTTTGGAGAGGAATTTCATTGAATCTGTGTGTAACTTTTGGCAGGATGATCATTTTGACTATATCGATCCTGCCTATCCAAGAGCAGGGGATGTTTTTCCATTTTCTGATGTCACCTACGACTTCTTTCTTCAATGTAATGTAGTTTTCTTTATATAGGTCCTTCACTTCCTTGGTTAGGTATACTTGTAGATATTTAACTTTTTGCTAGGCTAGTGAGAATGTGATTATTATTCTGAGCTCTTTCTCAGTGAGTTTATTGTTGGTGTAGAAAAAAGCTATTCATTTTTTAGCATTGATTTTGTAGTCTGTGATTTGGCTGAATTTGTTTATTGTTTCCAAGAGTGGAATTTTTGGATCTTCTATGTAGATAATCATATCATCTGCAAATAAGGTTAGTGTGATTTCCTTCATTCCAGTGCAAATTCCCTTTATTTCACTTACTTGACTGATGTTGCAAATGTTTCAATTACTATGTTGAATAAGAGTAGTGAGAATGGACAGCCTTGTCATGTTTCTAATTGGAGAGAAAACACAATTTTCTCCATTTACTATGGTACTTGTGGTAGGTTTGCCATATATGGCTTCTAGGAGTTTGAAACGGGGCTCTCATCTATATCTATTTTTCTCAGAATTTTTTATCATGAAAGGGTGTTGAATTTTATCAAAGGCTTTTTTTTCTGCATCAGTTGAGATGATCATGTGGTTTTTGTTTTTGCTTTTGTTGACGTGGTACATAACATTGATTCATGTATGTATGTTGAACCAGTCTTGCATCCCAGGAATGAAACCCACTTGATCATGGTGTATGATCTTTCTGACTACTTGCTAAATTCCATTTGCCAGAATCCTACTAAGAATTTTTGCCTCTATATTCATTAAGGATATTGGTCTATAATTTTCCTTCCTGGTTAAGTCTTTGTTTAGTTTTGGGACTAAGGTGACGCTAGTCTTCAGAAAAGAGTTTGATAGTAATCCTTTTCTTTCAACTTCATGGAACAGTGAGAAAACTTGGAGTTAGTTCTTCCCTGAAGTACTGAAAAAATTTTGCTTTGAATCCAAATGGTCCTGGGATTTTATTTATAGGTAGATCGTTTATTACTGCTTCAAATTCTCTGTGTATAATTGCGTTACTTCTTGATTCAATTTTGGTATTTTGTATGTGTCTAGGAAGTCATCCATTTCTTTCCAATTCTCTAACTTGTTAGAATACAAGTGTCCAAAATAATTTCTCATAATATTCTGAATTTCTGGTGAGTGTGTTGTAATTTCATCATTTTATTTTCTAAATGCATTAATTTGTGCTTTTTCTTTCCTTCTCTTGGTGAGTCTATATAAAGTTTGGTCAGTCTTGTTTATTCTTTCAAAGAACCAGCCGTTTGACTCTTTAATCTTTTAAAATGTATTTTAAATTTCAATTTCATTAATTCAGGTATGATTTTTATAATTTCTTCTCTTCTACTACTTTTGGCTGAGTTTGTCCTTTTTTCCGTAGGGCCTTAAGATGACCATTAACGTGTTAACTTGTGACTGCTCTGTTCTTTTGATGTGTGCCTTTATGGCTACGAATTGCCCTTTAACTACAGCTTTCATTGTGTCCCATAGATTCTGATATGATGTACTTCATTCATCCTTTAATTCTATGAAGTTTTTGATTTCTTCTCTGATTTTTTTCTGTGATCCATTGTTTGGTCGGCAGTAAGCTGTTTAGTCTCCATGTATTTGCGCATTTTATTCTGTTTCTTTTGCTGTTTAGTTCCAGTTTTTTTTCCACTGTGATCTGAAAGTATACAAGAAATTATTTCTATTCTTTTGTATTTATTTAAGCATGACTTATAGCCTAGAATATGGTCTGTTTTAGAAAATATTCCATGTGCTGCTAAGAAGAATGTGTATTCTGTTGATGTTGGGTGGAAAACTGTAAACATCTATTAGGTCGAAGTTTTCTATAGTGTCATTTAACTGTTGTATATCTTTGTGGACTTTCTGTCTGGTTGATCTATCCATTTGTGACAGTGGAGTACTAAAGTCCCCTGCTATACTTGTGTTGGGGCTTGTATGTCCTTTACTATTTAATACTTTTTGCTTTACATAATTGGGTGCTCCAGAGTTGGGAGTATATATATTGATAATTCTGAATTCTTCCTGTTCTATTGTTCCTGTAAGCAGTACATAGTGCTCATCTTTCTCTCTCCTAATCTGTTTTGTTTTGAAATCTGATGAGTCTGAGACTAATATAGCTACTCTTGCTTGTTTCCTGGGCCCTGTTGCATGAAATATTAAATTCCATTTTTTTTTTTCAGTCTTTGAGCGTCCTGATGGTTGAAGTGCGCCTCTTGTAAGCAGCAAATTGTGGGTTTCTGTTTTCTGATCCAGTCAAACAGTCTATGTCTTTCAGTAGGTTAGTTGAGGCCATTCACATTCAGCGTAATTGTCGAAGTATATTTGGTATGTCCTGCCAGCATAGTTTTCAGAATTACTTACTAGACTTACTTTCTTCTCAGCTCACTCGTCTATATCTGTTGTTTTGCTTTCTATGTGGTCTTTGGTGTTGCTAGCCTCCCTTTTGCTTTCTATGTTTCCTTTAAGTATTTTCTGCAGTGCTGACTTAGTGGCTGCATATTTCTTTAAGCTTTCTATATCATGGAAAATTTTAATTTCTCCCTCTAAAAGATAATTTTTCTGGATATAGCAGTCTGGGTTGGCATTTGTGTTCTCTTAGTGCTTGGATGATATTGCTCCACGATCTCTTGGCTTTTAGGACCTGGCTTGAGAAATCTGCAGTTATCCTGATGGGTTTATCTTTGTTAGTCACCCACTGATTTTCTCTTACAGGTTTTCATGTTCTTTCTTTGTGCTGGGTCTCTAGTGTTTTATTTGTGGGGTCTCTTGATGAGACTCTCTCCTGATCGAGGGTGTTAGGTATTCTATATGCCTGCAGCAGTAAAATGTACATTTCTTTCCTTAGATTTGGGAAATCTTCCATAATTTTATTGAATGTGGTTGTTAAGACTTGTGTTTTGTTCCCAGTTTTCTCTTGTATTTCGATAATTCTGAGATTGTTTCTCTTTGAGTCATCCATCAGCTATTTTAACCAGTCTCTTTGTGTGTGTGTGTGTGTGTGTGTGTGTGTGTGTGTGTGTGTGTGTGCATGTGCGTGTGTTTGTGTGTGTGTTCTTTACTGCCTAACTTTACAGATCAACTATTTTATCTTCTAGGTCTGATATTCTATTCTCAAAATGTAACACTGGTTATTTATTTTTTCATCTATGTTTTTCATGTCCTAAATTTCAGTTTTCATGTTTTAATATCTCTGCTGAATTTTTCTATAATTTCTTGTGTTTCTTTCATTATCTTCTGGCTTATATCTTCTTTATTTTCCTTTAATTTCTTCTCAATGTTTTCTGATAGCATATCTTTGTCTCGGTGTAGCTCTTGCATTTCATGTTTTATTTCCTGTTTCAATTCTAAGTATTTCTGGGCTCAGAAATTATCATCGCTTTTTTGCCTTTTCATCTTTGGGTTCTGCTGTATGAAGATCCCTTGTATTATTTTATGGGGTGTCAGGTCTTTTTATAGGAGATTTATTACCACATTTCCTCACGGTTCTGTAAGAACGAGTTGAGGCTCTGGTATTGTTGATGGGCTCTCTTTCTTTTACTGAGATTCTTAAATTAAACTCTTTCTGTCTTAAGTGTTACCTGGCTATGTCCGTCCTGCCAAGCTTCCATGCACCGTCGGGGCTCTGGTGGTGGCTTCGAACATTTATTTTATCTCCTAGTTGTGAAGACTGAGAAATATGAGACTATGATTGTGGCATCCCTTCAGGGCCATCTTGCTGTGTCATGGCAATGGCGCAAGGCGCAAGAGCAAAGACAAAGGGGGCCAGAGGCGTGAAGCCCCTCTGAACTGAAGGTATTACGCAGACACAGCGGGAGACAGAGCCCTCCTGACTTCTATGCCTCCTAAAGTTCCTTCTCCCACACCTTCACAGTTGCAATTCAATTTTAACTTGAGTTCATTGGGGACAAACCTTTAAACCTCAGCAGGCTGTATTTCCAAATAAGGTCATACTATGAGTTAATAATGGTAACAACTTCAACATGTTTTGGGGGGAAAGGGATACAACTCAATTTAGAATAAAGAAGAAGCACAAAATTTTAAGCTCCCAACTAGAACTAGGAACTGAGTATTTTCTTATCAAACAACCTGTTTCTCTATTCTTCTAGAAAAAGGGCATTCTTGTTATTTATTTAAATACATTTCATAGTATGTTATTTCCAATAATAACACATTTTTATATATAAATTAAGTAATGAGTATTTTAATTTGTTCACCAATCAAAATGCACTATAATGCTCTTCTCTTCCACTTTCTTGGTAAGTTTCTTTTTAATCGAGATAGGATAAATGGAGAAAAATGGCTGGAGAGTTTCTGTAGTTCAAGCTAGAAGTAGTGCTAAATTACAAGGAAAGAAACAGGCAAACCAGAAACACGTGGGGCACTGTGGTGTTAACATCTGCCATTTTTATTTTAAGATTTAACATTCTTCGAAATCTTTGAAAATACCAAATTACAGTGTAGTCAGTGAAGCAAAAAAAAAATTGTCACATATCACAACGATCGGGCAATTTCCAAAAGGAATAGGTGAATATATCATATCCAGAAATCAAAGACCTACAGAAATATCCATTTATCCATTCACTGATATTATAGGTGTAAATTTATTAATGCTTTCCACTTCCAGGAGCTAAGATTAAGCCAAGAATAAACAAGATTTCTTTGATTGAACATTTCCAAAAATAAGACCACCAGAAAACAAAACATATGTATTAGTGTCAAATAATATTAAATAAAACCTATGTCGATGCTGAGGTGCTAACATGGGTGGTGTTTGCATTCTCTTTATTTTCCAAATGAACTCCATAATTTTAAAAAATTACTCTGATGATTTCTGAAATATTAACTTCATACATCAGTTTAGATTGGATGTGACACATATATAATAATAAAGGCAAAATTGAGAGAAACATATTATCTAATTTTAGAGGTGTCTAGAAGCTACAATAACTGAGGAAGGATGGGTAATGGAGCAGAAAGAAATACATAGGTCAACAGCACAGAGTCCAGAAATATAACCATGCCCACATGGCCAGTTTTTCTCCAAGTTACAACGGCAGTCCAACAGAGAAAGACAGTTATTCTGAGAAATGCTATGGTTATAAATAGACATTGGTTGTTATGCCTTATATGCTATTAGCTCAAAATGGAGTATAGGTCTAAATGCAAACTATAGATGTTTTGAAAAACAAGTGGAGAGAAAACATTTATGGCATGAAATTAGACAAAGAACTTAGACATGACAAGAAAAGCATGATTTTTAAAATTTAAGGTAAAGATAATTTGAAATTTATTAAAACTAAAAACTTTTTCTCTTCAAGAACACATTGCTAAGGTAGCAAAAAAATACAGAGTACAGACTGGGAGAAAATATATGCAAAGTACATGAGATTTGTCTTCAGAATATCTATGTAAGTATGTTTTAAAGTCTTCAGAACTCAACAAGAGCAAAGCAAACAAACCAATTAAAAATAAGCAAAGATCCCGAACAGACATTTTTAAAAGGACGATATGTTGATCAAAAATTAATAAGCACATGAAAATATGTTCCACATCATTAACCTTGGAAAATTCAAATCAGAACCATAATGAGACACTACTACATACTTATTAGAAGGGCATAAATTAAAATTAAAATTAGAAATGACCAAAGTCCTGCCAAGGACAGTTCCTACAAGGAGGTGGAACTCTCAGATAAAAGGGATGAGAATACAAAACAACAAAAAGCCACTTACAGAGACTTTCTAACTTTATGTTGTATTTTAACTTTTACCCTAACAGGCATAGCTTCTTACAGAGACCACAAATTCCTGAGTATGTGTGGTGATGTGTTTTATAATTCTGATTACTCTTGAGATCTATTCCTTGAGTTGGGTTGACACTAAAAATGATCTTCAGAAGATAGTTATGAATTTCTTGTGTGATTTGGGTGATGATAATTACAATTGGGACTAATTTTTCTCTAATCTGAATAAGCAAAGTGTTCAAGTGAAATGTGAAAATTTGCACCTAGCCAAACTAAATCAGTCCCCATCCTAATTCACCTTTTCTTGATGGTAAGAGAAAGAGCATAAATTAAAAATCACAACTTGTACTTCCATTTTATATCTAAAGCATTCAGGGTATAATAAGAATGACTTTAGTGTTAGGCAGGTAGGTGATTGATTAGGTTGCTTAATTCACTAGGTACCATATCACTTGGGGCAGCAAACGAGAAACCAGACTGATTATTTTTGTCACTTCTAACTCAGTGGATGCATGAGGAGGCCTCCGGAGAGAAGCTGCCCAGATGATGGATAAGGATGCCCACCCCATGAATCATACCCCTGGATTTCAGTATTCTACCCATGGTTAATTATTTCCTTTGTAGTCTTTGTTCGTTTAGAAATACCTTAGATGTTAAGAGATAATGTTCTTGCTGAACATGAAAAAAATAAAGAAAAGCAAAATAAAGCACATTCTACTAACATTTTATTAAATTTGCTGAAAATAGTAGGAGCCGGTGAAGCTTTAAGGCCTCCCCCATCAAGATTCGAGGAAGCATATTGACCCATATGATGGTGACTTGGAATTAATGTGCTCAGAGCAATTTCAATGGAATCAGGGAAAAACAAGATGCTAATTTCTTTTTTTCTCTAAATATTTCCCTGGATCATACAGAAATCATTCAGGAAAGAATCCTCCCAATCAGTGTTTAAATGGAGTTTCGGATTTTATAATCAGTTCCATTGTCTTCACAAGTTACTCTGAAGAACACTTTCTCAACACCAGGAAACATTTAACTTTAAAGAAAATAAAAAAGTATTTTCTGGTGAACATTTGAGAAACATCAAAATTACAAAAATTCTAGTATCTGGGTTATGAATGTAAACTAGCCTAAGTGTGTTTCAAATAAAAACCGATTGGTCTTAAGGGAGATGCACAGCTGGATTACATCCTCCGCGTGGACGGACACGGGTGGCTTCGTACAGGGAAAGAAACCGGAAGAATTATCCACACGTGCATCTTCTCTGCCTCTTGCCACGGCGCCTAATACTACCTGAGGGCTCTACAACAGACAGAACATCACCAATTGCCATGCTTTCACCTTGCGTCTCCAGAACTATGATCTAAAAGAAGGGCTCACTCACTCTGTAGTATCATTTTTGACAAAACTAAAAACAGTCAATACATACCAGAAGTGCAGCAAAAGAGGATCGAGACCTCTAAAGAGTGACAAGGTAGGACACCTCTTATTTTTCATTTATTTAATTATTTGGTCACGGTTGTGCCTCACAGTAGATAGAATAATACAGATATGAGCTAGCAACAGAGCGGGCAGCTGGTACTCTGAGTGCAGCTGTCTTTCCATGGAAAGGATGGCTAAAAGAGGCTGCAGGAGCTGTGGAGGGCGTGAGAGCTCCTATGGGGAACAGAGCTGGAGAAGAGGACTCCTTGGTTCTGGACTCTCTCCGAAAGGCATATGCATGGAATACACCCAGAAGCATCACGACAAGGTGTGAGAACTGGTATCTCCGAAGGGTATGTGTGTGAGAGGTACCCCGGCACAGCAGAGGGAAGTATCTAAAGACTGAACTTAGGCTGGAGCCATAGCTCGAAGGATGCAACTCAGAAACTGCACTCCGTACTTAACCAGGTTGTCGACTGCTAAAACAGAACAAAGCTCCACAGAACACACTGTCTCCAGGAGACGCTAGCAGCCCTTGCGTTCACACGAGGGATATACAAAAACGTCTATGGTGCGATCTAAAATTATTCAACATACAGAAGATCAGGGAAACGTGAGCAGCTTTCAAAAGAAAAAGTTCAACAAGTAAAATCTTCAAGTGGCCTAAGCATTGAAATAATAAAAGAATCCAGGTGTGCGTCATGGCCGTGCTCTGTTATACAAGGTTAAGTTCACCCAGTGATGAGATATGCATCTCTCGACAGAAATATAGAATTTATAAATAAAAATATCCGACATAAAAATCAGTAGATAGGACAATAGCAAAATAGAGAAAAATAGATGAAAGATTAAAAGATGTTAAAGGCAATGAGTAGAAATTATCTATTCACACACGAGGAAAAGTATTGAACCAAGTGAAGCTGGGGGGATGTACGGCAATTGCAAATTTAGAATGATCATCAATTATATCTCGAATATGTTTCCTTCTTCTAGAAATCCAAAGACACAGAATTTGTACGTTTTTGTGTTGCAATTTGAGTTTTATTTTGCGCTAAACTTCATGAATCAACGGGGCTTTAAACCATACATAAATATAAGTTTACTTCAAAACCCTGTCTGCATAATTGAAGAAAGCAAACTGTCTTAATGTCAAATCAGAATTTTAATATATAGTTTATAGAAATTTATTTCAGAGAAAAGAAAAGAGTTGAGTTTTCTACAATAGCATCTTCAGAGATCCAGGACAACTTCTTCAAGAAATATAAGACTAAGAACCTAAATAAAATAAATCAGAGGGGTTTTATTTCAATACATTATTGATTTTTATATTGGACAGGGAAATACCTGGAGATTAAAATAATATTGCATAAAAGTAAAGTGCTATATGAGCTATACCAAATGAATTTCCCTCGGTCAAAACATTGACAATTAATTATTAACAGTTAATTACTAACCCAAAGAGATCAATTAATACATTGGAAAGTGTATCTAGATAGTTGGCCCTAAAACAATTGCCTAAAGTTAGTGTCCTTGCCTGGGGCTTAGCTCAGCTGTTAAAGGGCTTGCCTCTTAAGCTGGAGGTCCTGGGTTCCATTCCTCAGCACCTAGTAAACTAGATGTGCTGGTGTTTCTGTAATATCAGCACTTAGTAGGCTGATGCAGGAGGATGGCTGTGAGTTTGAGGCCAGTCTGCGCTACACAGCGAGTTCAGGACAGTCCTGAGCTATGAAAGTAGGCCTTGCTTCATAATATAAAAATAAAATCCATATCCTCAAAGAAAGTACAAATTAGAACTAAAAATTCCCTTCATAGACTCACCTGTGATATGTGAGGAAGATTCTCAGGATAATTAAGGGCATGGAAAATAGCAAAATTTAAGCATAGAAAATACCATGCTTGATTCTAATAAACCTACACCATATTTTAGTGAATCTGCAGATGACTGAAGATTGAACAAACCTCCTAAAAGAAGCCAACCCCGGGGCTGTCAGAACAGATTGATGAGGACACCGTGTCCTGCTTTTCCACACATCCTGAATGAATATAGCTGAAGACCAGCCTCATGAAAGTGATGCAAGCAATTGTACCAGCCGCTCTCTTCCTGTAAACAGGACGTTAAAGTCAGCTGCTGTTCTAGATACTGTTCAGAATCTAGTTCAATGTGTAGCTGTGTTTGCTTTTCTGTCTCTGTGGTACTGAGGATCTATCTCAGGATCTCTTCATTGAACTACTTCCCCAGTCCACTTTTCACCTGTGGTGTGAGTCCAGGTCTCGCTCCTCACTTGCTCATGCTGGAGTCAACCTTGTGATCTTGCTGCTTCAACCTCAATGCATAGTTTTATAAAGAGATTTTGTACGCATTTCTGCTGCCAACAAAATCTAATACAATAAGAGAGATAGAAACCTAATGGCTACTCTGGAAAAGTGCCGCATGATTAATTTACTATTTCCTGGCCAGTTGTGCTATTACAGTTTATACAACTCAACTGGTGGGAAGTGAAGACTGTAGGATAATTCGATGTTCAGGATGGACATAATCTTGCGTGATGATGGATCTGCACATCCCTGACCCAAACTATGCTCTCCTCCAGGGCTGATCCCCACATTTCCTATGCCTATCAGTGCACCATGCTAGAGACAATCAGAACTCCTTTCTTGCCAAAACATGAAAAGATAGTAGCTCCTTCAGGATTCCCCGTCTTGGTATACCAAATATACCAAAATCCCCAGGCAATTAGTACATGTAAACATGTGTTGGCAAAACACATTTTGTTGGATGCGAGACAGTGTGATTCCGATATTACAACCACCACGCTAGGCCTCTGGCCACGGAGATGTGACTGCTGGATTTTCTTAAGATGCTTCCAGAAATAACTAGTAATTTGTACATTTTTGTACCTGAAAGTTTCTATGTATTTCTCTTGCACATTTTGAAATTTTCCTTTTAGGTTACTCAGTGGCGCTCGATGAAACTATTCACCACTACAGTTAGGGAGGTTGTATTGTTAAAGAAGCAGAGAGAATGAAGGAAAGGAGGAAAGGACAAAGGCAGGAAGGAAGGAGGAAGAAAAGAAAAGGTGTTACCAGAAAGAACTTGAACTAGATTGAGGACAGAATGCCAACAAAACAATGATTCTAAAAAAGAATGAGAAACTGGTGAAGTACATTATTTTCTACAGAGACAAACTGAATTTCAAGGAAGACAAAGAAATGATATTTTGAGATAAACGAAACTCAGCCAGATAATAGTTAGCATTATGTGACTAAAAGACTTTCTATAGAACATTCCTAATGAGGAACTGAACATGAAGGGATGGACACAGTTGGAAAAAGAAATGATAAGCAAATGTCCTTTAGAACACAGGGATACGTATAGACAAATACTAGTCACAATGAAATGATAAAATACATGTAACTGGGGAGAAATGTATAGTGACTTTTTTTTGAAACAGGGTCTTACCCTATAATCCAGGCGGATTCTAAACTCACTATGGAGCCAAGACTAGTCTTGAACTCTTGACAGTCTTCCTGCCTCAGCCTCACTAGTGTTAGTATTACAGGTGTATAGCATCATGCCCAACTTAAGTGGTATGAGGGAATCAAACTCTGGACCTTGTACTTGCTAGGCAAGTCTTTTAACTGCTAATTTATGCCCTCAGCTTCTAATCGTGATATGATATGTGCTCTCAGGACAAGGAAAAATACAGACATATAGAAATAAACACAAACATGATATTCACAATAAAATTCAATGCGTCTGTTAAGTGTTAGTAGTTATCAAAGTTTGTTGAAAAGTTTTCTTACATATGTTTTTACAGGTAAATGCCTAAATCACAATGAAAAGGAGAAGCTGAAAGTTTGAAAGAAGGCAAGTTGGTATATAGTAAAAATAAGTCACCATTATATTAATATCAAATAAAATTTTCATTTAACCTAAATAGTAGTTTTAATAAGAAATAATGGGACATTATATAATAGTAGAAAATATTAACTAGAACTTGAAGAACATAATTTGCTATAAGCTAAATGTGTCACGGCCATTTTTCTGTTAATGTGTGTATAACTCAAAGCATCAATAGCAATATCAAAGATTACTTTCTTGAGTACCTAAGTGCTTGTTACCCTCTTCCAGATGTATTTTTAAATATCAATAGCGAATCAGAAAAATAACAAACTAATAGAATACGTGTAAGCTATAGGGTGATTTGTTTCTTTGGTTAATATAATAAGCCTGCTTTCTGGGCCTAATCATATTGTCAGGACTTCTTTGTTTAGTGAAAGAATAAATCGTTGGAGCCGCTGTGGGACAGACTTGGCAACAGTAGCTCTCTATCCTCCACCCAAGCTGGTAGAACCTTGCCTAATTTGTAAGTCCCAGGATGTACTGCTGTCCTTTTAAAGAAGTCACATTGTTTATTTTCTACAGGCATTAATTTTATCTGAGCTTTTCTTTTCTAGGTAATTAGAGTGCCTTGAAGTCTAACCCATTATTTTTTGGAGGCTTATAAATCCCTCTGCCACTTGAATTGCCTTCCTGGATTGGAACCTGTGTAGGTGGGTCTTAATATCTTTACTCCACGTAATTTCTATGACATGTGATCAAAAGTGCCAAAGAGTTATCTTTTAAGTTGCGAGGCTCATTTCAGTTTGCACAGTCAAAACCAGAATGTTTTACTAAAATTTTAGTACATGTTTTATGCATTTAAATATGTGTTTATTTATAAGATGTAAGTGCCTAAAACAACTAATATTCAAACATACCTTATTATGTATATTCTATGTTATCCATAAAATATGTGGCTTCGCAGTCATCACCTGTTTTTATTTCTGGATAATGATGACAATATTACAGACCTTGTTTCACATTCTGGAAAACACACTCCTTTTTTCTTAACTTTTTTATTTCCAGGATGGCATCATTTGCAGATTTGTACTTCTAATATCATGACGAGTAGGTATATAGACATATAGAGAGTGAGAAGGAAGAAGAAAAGGAAGAGGATGAGAGAGGAGAAGACAGCAGAGGGGAGTAAGTCTCTTTGAGCCTTGGAAGCAGTAAGCAGGTAGACGTGAGGGACCGACAGGTGCAGACCATCTGGGGCCAAGCGATTCAGTCCAGATCTGTTTGAATTTAGATGTGCTTTAGGACTTCCCAGCTGTGAGTCCTTTTTTCCCTTCAGTTAGTGAGGATTGGATTTCAGTCACTTGCTTTTAAAAGTCCAGTATAACACTTGTAATATTTTCATTTCATTTCTAAAGTTTATACTTAAGTGTGTTATACACATACAAGAAAAAATTGAATATTTTTAGACTCAGAAACAGAACTGTTCTAGAATTATCTGATTTTTTATGCCCCTGCTAAATATAGCCAGAATTCCTAATGCCATGTTCCCTTTTACAAAATTGCATTATGGAAATTTTCATACATTGAAGTTTGAAAACTTTTTTGTGGTGAGCACAATTTCTACTTCACATTCTACAATTAACTTTTTTCTATAGTTACTTTATCACATATCTAACCACTTATTAATTTCGATAACAATCTTTTAGTTTGCCTCATTTTTTGATGTGTTTCTATCACATTGCTGACACTGGGATAATTCCTTGCAAGTCCTTCATACATTTAAGTAGCATTCAACATCTTTTTAGGAAAAACTTAGATATATGGAATGCATTCTAGTTGTGTCTAAAACATCTTCAGAAACAAACTTGTTTCTCATTTTCTTTTGTTCACATTTGGATGGATTGTCTAAAAATAAAGAGGAATGCGATTCCTGCTATTTTCTCCATCAATTATTTAAATGGTGCCATTCAATATGAGACTCTTCTCTTTACATAACTGGGAAATATAGGCAATATTTATATGTGTCCTTTCCCAATGGCATTTAAGTCCTGTCAAGTTGACCCAAGCCTTTGGTTTGGGGGCTGTAGCTCTTTATGGAAATGTCTTTCTGAGTGACTAATATCAAAGCCACAGCACACACCCAACAGCTTCATGCTCAGTCTTTATTTTCTTATCCTTATTTTTAACAGCAGCCTACTCAAAGATGACTAGAAAAGCAGAAAACCTTTTGAGAAAATAAAAATACCATCGTACCATCGATAGTCTTTGGTAGAACGTTTGAAAAGCAGTTAGAAAATCAGTATTACAGAGAGGCAGTCAACTTGTGACTTAATAGGTCAGTCATTAATTTCAGGTTAAGTGTGGATTCTCAACAAAGCTTCTGTTCTCACAGCAAATTTCTAATAGATGCAAAGTATTTGTAACAGCAAGTTTGTGGGGTGAGGAGCCCAGCATTTCTGTGAAGTAGAAAATAACCTTTCCCATTCCCTCTGTTATCTGTAGGAATTGCATCAGACTGGAAATGCTAAAGCCTGTATTCACACTCCATACCGATCTGTTTTCCTGAATAGAAATGCTGAGGAAGGGTTGGGGTGCCGTGCTTCTGTGATCGCACATGTTCGGTGAGTTGCTTAGAGCGTGGGATCTGCATGTTCCTTTCCAATAGCACTGAGCCACCGGGAACACATTGTGCCACAGCGTCTGTGTTTTGTGCGTGCCATTTGACTTTCCTGAACTGCTCTGATTCCGCCTGTAGCTTTTGCCTTTAACATAGGTGGCTACCGAGTCTTGAACTTTGACTCTCTTTGTATCCCATGACGTGTATTACAATACGCTTACAGGTCACTGTGTTATTTTTCTTCTCCATTTTTTCCCTAGAACTAGCCTTTATTAAAAAAAACTGTACCTCAAAGAGGTGTGCTCTCAGTAATTAGAAATTTAGGTGAGACTTCCCCAAAAACAAAACAAAAAATCTTAAGTAAACAAATAGAAAATTCATGTGCAGATTAACTATAAACTCTACTAACAATCAAAAGGGGTTAGATGACTCAAAATTACGATTAAAATATTGGTTGTCTTTAAAGCCAACAAACTGTGATTACGATGCTTTTGAAACGATTCAGTCATCCAGTCATTTACTTAGTTTTTCATCGATTCATAGATCAGACATGAAATACTTTGTGTGTAGTCAGCACTGCTCGGAGTGCTGAGGAAACAAAAGTGAAAGTGTTAAAATACTTATCTTTCTGGAGCATATACACAATGAGACAGAGAGACAGAGACAGAAAGGGAGAGCACACGGAAGCATTTGTGTGCATGCAGCCAGTATGATAACGCTAAGCTTGGAAAGTGGAATCTTTATGGAGCTTAGATGAAGGGGGCTGGGTAGCCAGGGCCTAGTGAGGAAACAGAAATGTAGTAGGTGACGAGGACGATTAACAGGGGGAGGAGTCAGCTCTACCACAGGCTTAAAGACATAGTAACCATCTTGAATTAAATTTCAGGTATGATAAAACCATTGGAGCAGCTTTATGGGGAGGCAGGGTGATGCATTAATCAAGGCATTCTTAATATTCCCCACAGCTTGAATTCACGTCAAGTTTCTTGCTGCTACAAGGCTTCGACTACTGTTTTCTTAGAACACTTACTTTGGAAAAATCGTAATGTTTTCTGCCTCTTTGATATGTAAACCTTTCCCAAAAAGCCAGTTGTCCATATTACATCGGGGATGGGCTTTCTCAATGACCTGGGAGCAATAGAGCCTCCCTAAGACTTTGAGGGAAGCTGGAGCGAAACTTCAGCAAGTGCCTTACTCCAGGTTGTCAGGCTACTTCTGCCAGAAAGATATGGTAAATTTTACTTTGTGTTTGGGTAAAGTCAATTGGCAAACATCGGCGATGGCCTAAGATTTTCTGCTTCTGCTTTAGGGAGCCCAGGGACTAAGTAAAGTCGAATGATTTCTGGAGTCTTTTTTGCTGTCTTCACTTTCTTGGTTCATGCCTTCGTCTCTTGTTTCACTATGCCCAGCGCAATTATTGCTTTTACTTTCACAAAATGAGTGCCCAGCTGTGACAGCCAATACTGAGGAGAAATCTGTTAATACCCTGAGAAACCATCATGGTTTCCACTGTGCCACTGGATCGTGTCTGGTTGTTACTGGAAACAAAAAAAATTCACAGGAAGGTGTGTAGTGATTATTTAGGAATGGTTTTGAGGGTACAGGGAGGTGTGGTTCTGGCATAATGTAAGGGCCCCATAACAAAAGAAACAGGAGGACGGCCATGAGGTTAGAGTTAGAAGAAGCAAGCGGTCGCCTGAGCTGAAGCAGAGGGGAGAGCCCAGCCGCTACCACAGGCTGCTCTAACATCCAACGTCAAACGCAAATCAGTTGCATTTGTTAGTCTGAACCATCCAATTCTTTTACTTGTTATATGAGAGGCCGTGCCAGGCATCTGGACATTTCCAGGGAAGCTGGGCAATCTCTGTTGCCATCTTGAATAAATTAGGAGATGCCTAGGAAAGTAGTAAAGCACACTTCTGGGTATGTCTGCGTGGGCCAGGGAGTGTGACCTTGGGGGGAGTATCTAGTCCCTTGCCCTTTCCTCCTGTGCTAGTCCCTGTGCTGCTTTCTGGATATCATGAGCTAAGCAGGTTTTCTCTGCTGCACCCCCACCACCATGTTCCTGCCTTGAAGCCAGCTGATAATGGTAAAATCATGAGTCAAACACATCTTTGCTTCTTTAACTGGTGTATGCTGGGTGTTCGGTCCCAGCTACAGGAAATCTGACTAACACAGCAGCCATCGAAGTGTTTGAAAAAGTAAAAGGTGATGTTCCATTTGTTCAGCTTTTTTTATATGTGGTACTGGGTGTTGAACAAAGAATGTTTGTGCTGAGCTATATTTGAAGCCCTTTTCCTTCCTTCCTTCCTTCCCACATTCTTTTCTTCCTTCCTTCCTACCACTGTCTTTCTTTCTTTCTTTCTTTCTTTCTTTCTTTCTTTCTTTCTTTCTCTCTTCCTTTCTTCCTTTCTTCCTTTCTTCCTTTCCTTCAACAGGGTCTAGCTCGGTAGTCCAGGCTCACCCGGAACTCACTATGTAGCCTACGCTAGCCACTCACAGGGATCTTCCTGTCTCTGACTCCAAAGTGCTGGGGTTACAAAAATGTGCCACAATTCCCAGATACTATAGGCACCCACTGTAATCACCGAGCTGTGCCTCTGCCCTTGTTAAGCCTCTTTTTACATTTTTTTTTTTTTATTTTGAGGCACGGTCTTACTCAGTTGCTAAGTTGCTCTGGCTGTGTCTGAACTTAGCATCTTCTTACCTTAGCATTCCACAGTACTGGTCCACCCAACAGCATGGTTCAGTTTATTTTGGGAGAAAATTTAAATACTCTAGAATTTGTATAGAACAAAATAGACAAAGTCCACGGGTGTTTCAATTAGCAAGCTGGTGTGGTTACTCAGGGAGCACGGGATCGTGATTTGGGAACCACAAAGATGAAGATTAGCTCCAGAAATTTATTAATATGGATAACTTTAGGATTAACTAGATGGAAGAGATATGAGAAAAAGATAAGAAGGAGCAAGAGGTGACTTGCACACTTGGATTCTGCTTTAGGAAAACCCATGTTCGCTGAGAAAAAAAATTGCAATATCTTTGTGCAAGATGCAGTGCTGTCGTGAGGGAGGTGTACTGAAAAAGAAAAAGGTGTGTCACAGCTAGAGGGAGCGTCCAAGGTATCAGAGGACAATCAGAAAGAGATATGCGAACAATGACTAGAGAAATTTTCTATGCTTATGGTTTCCTTGGAGAAGCTATAGGGCAAAATAAAACAAAGACAGGTAATCTTCCCCACAAAACAAACAAACGAGCAAAACAAAACAAAGCAAAATAAAATCAATCTTCCTTCCTCCCTCCCTCCCTCACTTCCTTCCTCCCTTCCTTCCTCCCTTCTTTCCTTCCTTCCTTCCGTCCTTCCTTCCTTAATTACTAAGGCTTGAACCCAGACATGCTGTGTTCTCCCACTGACTTAACCCAGCCCTTTTGTAATTTTATTTAGAGACAAGTTCTTCGTAATTTGCCCAGTTTGGCCTTGAACTTGCAGCCTGCCAAGTACCTGGGATTAAGGCATGTGCCCCACACCTCACTTTCTCTTCTATTTTCTCGTTCATTCAACAAAAAATGTTTATTGGATCTTGGTATGGGGGTACACTCCAAAAATGCTTTCTTGCTTGCTTTATTTGATGGGCTGAAGCAGGAGAATCACAACTTTCAATACAGCCTGGACAAACATAATGGTTTTTGAAACCCTGAGTGAAAAATTATATAAAAGTGCTGGGGTATAGCTCATTGAGAAGTTCCTAAATTCATTCTCTAGTATTGGGGAAGAAAAGTTTCTTGAGCAACTGAGTGCAGAAAGGCAAAATTTTCATTTGTAGAATCACGTAATATTACTAACTTTCTGATACCATACCTACTTATTTTTCTATTAATAATTTTCACTTTTAGGCAGCCTTGCTGCAGAAAAAGTAAGCTGGCCATAGGACCTGAGTGCCCACAAGACATTTGGCATTTAGCTTTTCATTGCAACGTAATTAATTTGCATTTTATTTTTATATGTCAGTCTCCTCAGATTAGAAAATGTGAATTTACTCCAGATATATGGAGCCACTCTGCATAGGCTAACAGTCTCCTGAGCTCCCTGAGCCTGAGTGACTGAGATTAGTATACATTTGGAAGATTTCATTACTCTAAAATTTATGGAAAAAATCCCTCCCATTGGTCACATTCACAAAATGTTCACACACAAATTAAGTGTCAGGTCTTGAATGGAAATCCACCTCAATTGAGAAATAAAACCATGGTGTCTTTGTGAATAGCCTCAAGGAAGCATTTTTTGACAATTCCATACTTGAGTTATTTTTAAAGTGTGCAGCATAGTTCACTTACCCCATGAATACCATTTAACATTATTTGAATTAACACTCACCCTTTCAGGTCTTATAGCTACTAACATTTAACTACATTGTTGATTGGTTAATTCATCTTCCACTAATGTTCCCAGCATGCAGACTTGACAGACTATTACCTTACTTTTAAATGGATTATTTGGTGGTTTCAAGTCAAGTGTGATTTGACGTAACATGACCTATAAATAAATAAACAATTTAAAAGCCATATGCCAGCTTAGTTGACTATTGTATTGATTTTCAATTAGTGCCTAGTGATATGTAAAAAAAGATTTTTTTAAAAAACAGAGCCTCTTTTATTCTATTGATACATGACATAGTTTAAAAAGTCTTAGAAATCTTTTGGAGTAATTCAGAACATGGATTGAACCACGTCCAGCTCCTATTTCTCTCTATCTCTCCTTCATACTGTGATAGTTGGGCCTTATGCTTATAGCAAACAAGACCAAAAAGGGATCGATGTGTAGATAAGAATTAATAAAATTATCAACATCAACAATTATATTGGTATTTTCAACAACAGTTTCTATTATCTTTTCCCAGGAACACAACAGAAATGTGGTACTTGGAGCAGATCAAAGTTTTTGAGGGCCTAAATCTTACACATATAGGTGTTTTTTTCCTTGTTTTTAAATAAATATTGCAGAAACATAAACAGACTTTGGTGCAGGGGCTCCTAAGAGGCTCATACCAGCAAAGTAGGCCTGAAGCTTAAGGCTTAGCAGTTTCACAGCAAATAAACCTCTGATGAAGAAATTGTGTCTATGACCTAGAACATCTATACCATAGCACTAGTTAAACTGCATTCCAAGGGTATTCATGTCTCTAAAGACGCCCTCATTCTTTTTCATCTGCCCCTACTTGTCTATGAAACATGCCATCAGAAGGAGCACATGTGCCACCCGAAGGACCATGGATACATGTAATCATATGGCTCCATGTATGTAAAGGGCCTGGAGAAGCAGATGTTCACCAAAACAGGCTGGAGACAAGTCAGAGCTGAATAAATAGAGACTGAGAAATGCAGACACGGACTTGCATGCCATTTGGTGGAAGACGGTTCACTGTTAAATGAACTTATTTTAACAAACATTTAATTTCCTGTTAAAAAAGAAGAAAACATTACAGAGAGGGTGATTTGCATTTGATGGTAGATGTTAGCCTGAAACCATCCAATTCCTGTACTTGCTATTCCTGCCCAAGTTGATGCTCCTACTCTCTTGAAGGGATTGTGGCAACCAGTCTCACACACGTCTCTGAAATGCCCTGGGAGGAAGCCCAGGCACATGGAGATCATGCCGAAGCCTGTGAAGCGTTTGGTAATAAGCAAAAGTAGACAATGCCAGGAGGTGGGGGTTCCCCCCAGGGAGAAGGCTAGAAAGCCCCGATCCCCGTGCCGTGAACTTTGCAGACTGCCAGCCCCCCTTTCCCATCTCCTGTGACTCCAGCCTTACTTTCCGTCGCTCTGAAGCAGTTCTCACCCTTCCCATCGCTACTCTGCTCCCTGTTCGCATGCTGAGTGTGATGTTCACCGCACAAGGTGTTCAGAAAATTATAATCTTCGTGTGAAGATTTTTTTTCCCATAAAGATGTGTCTCATACAGACAAGTACTTCAAGTGAAAAACAACCTAAGTATTTGCAATCTCATCATGTAAACGAGGATCCATATATTGAAGCTGGTTCATTTTGCAAATAAATAAATAAATAAATAATAATTAAAATCCGTTGTCTGCAGACTGAATTGTGACATAACCTACTATAGAGAAAATCTGATTCACTGAAAGAAAACAACAGAACTATATACCCAATGGTCGCTTGTTAGTCACATTTTTATGTTATGACTTCTGATGTCTGGGGCATGTTAATACATATTCAGTTTGCTACTTAATTCGTAGTTATTATCCTAGCATTTAAAATTTTAGCTCTAATCTTATGCATTTTTAATTAAGAAATCAAATGTCACTAACATGTTGTGCTTACATTCCTGATGTGGACTATTTTGTCACCGTCCTCTCTTCGTCTGTCCTGTGTATCTTTTGGGCTGAGATTTTACCTCCATCAAGAGTCAAGGGCTCAGTCTTTACGGACAGAAAATAAAAAAAGAATCCTTGCAGGAGGTGAGACAATCTTCATGTCTTTGTCCCCAGTAGAAAATAGAAATCATGGGGGTGAGGAGGTTTGGGTGCACGATGGCAAAAACCTGTTACCTGGACTATTGAAGTTTTAAGATTCCAAAAAGGAGCCAGAGAACGACCTTGAGTTCTGAGCATCACCAATAACTACAAAGAACAGATATTTTCCTGTGAATTTACAGTTTCCCTAAAAAGAAATCTGCAGGGAGCCAGTAAATAGACAAGTGGAAACAGAGAAGAGAGGTGGCGGCTGCTGTCCCCCAAGAAGACGCGCGGAAGAATTTGCTTGGCTTTGGTCACTGTCTCAACGGGCATGCAGCTCCAAAACGAACAGGTTTTGTTTTTCTTCATGAAAGTTTGGAAAAAAAGGAAACTAATTGATGGGAGATGGGCATGTGATGGGGGAAGTTGTGTAGATAATGATGATTTGAAGTTTTGTGGTAGTTTTATCTAAGAAATATAAGCTCCTCTAATTAACCCTCTGAGTATGTTGTAGACCAAGCTCCCCAGCCCTCCTATGTGGATGAGATGCTTGTAAAAGCCCCTGCCTCGCTAGGGCAACTGCAGAGCTCCAGCTCGGCTACGGGTGGGTTTCAGTGCACTAATCAAGCCTCCAGAGCTTGCTGGTGAATGGCCATGCAAGAGCAATGACCCAGACAATCAGTATGGAAATGTTTTTTGAGCATGGGTCACCCAGTGGAATACCCAAAGCCTCACACTCTGTTTATTAAATTCTGTGCTTAATCTAGCAATTAAGCAGCTTTTTATTCTGAATTGTAAATGCTATAATGAAAGCTTATTAATTAGGATTTTAATGAATTTTATTTTTTACTATTCTGAAAAGGCTCATATTGTACTTTCATCAGGAGTACCCACAAAGAAAAATTTGATAAGCAAACTCGTAGCAAAATGGGTTGCTATCGGAGTTGTCTTAAAATATTTTATAGAAATATCTTTACAACGACCTTGAAATAATTTATTGTTGACCATGTTCTCAAAGAGGGAGTCCTATGCCAAATAGAAATTAAATTTATTTTTTCATTAAAAAGTCTTTCCACATGATTCTTCTAAAGATTTTATAATTTTATTTCAAGTACTTCATTTACATTGCATACAGATATTCTCACATTTAGTTATTTTTAAAATGTACTTGGTTTTCTCAGTGATGCTGTTATGAGGATTTATTTTGCCATTATCAACCTCTCTCATAACGTTTCTTATTTTGTATTACCACACTTTTGGGGATTTTCTTTCAACTATTCTTTTATCATTAGAAATAAATATTTACATTTATGTGTCTGTTGATATTTTATTGCCCACTGTTTGCCATTGTTTCCTGAGTGTACCTCGATGACATAGTGTGCGTCATGTTTACATCCCGGTTCTTGGTTGAATCCAGTGACCTATTTCCTAAAGCCCCTCCCTATTGATTGGCAATTGCGGGCAAAGGTGAGATTCCCAGTGATCTCAATGTTATCAATGAGGAATATGTACCTAATAGAATCAATGGGATATACTAACTAACACAGCTTGAAAGCAGATGTTTCAAAGCTTTTCTGGGCAACACCAATGGGAAAGATACTTGAAACCTGGCTACTCATGATTTTGGATTGATTATCCTTGAAATCACCTCCCAAGAAAAATAATCCTTACTGTGTATTTTGCTAGAATATGTAAGGGACACGGATACTCTCTACTAAGTGAGAAAACAGTTTTCCAAAATTCTTCCTTTCCTCTTCCTCCTGTCACGCACTTTGGGTGTCTTGTCAGGTTTATTTTCTATTTGTGAAAAGTTTTAAGAAATAGAGAACAATAGGGAATCAAGCAGAAATGTTACTTATTCTAAACTCAATTACAATTATTGCACAATTAATGGATTTTTTTAAACTGACAAGAGGATTTTTAACAAAGCAGGAAAGTGTCCACCAAAGAATCATTTACTCTGAGAATCATTTTTGACAGGAAATTTAGAAAACTAAACCCTTCCGAGTCAGAGAAGCCTGTCTCAGTGTTTCTTCATTCGTAGAAGGCAGACAGTGGATTTTATTTCACAGAATTATCAGGAAGCTGCGTAATGTGCTTGGAATGAATCCATCCAGGGCATGTTCTTTAAATCTATTCTTTTACCTTCACACACATGTGCACATGCTGAGAAATCAGTATAAAACTATACCCACCCGTATTTGCTTCACGATGTTTAATAAAGATTTAGTGCTCCCCTCCCATTTTATTGATACATATAAGTGCAAAATTTGGAGTTTACATTGATCTGGAACATTTTGTGCACATACATATCTTGGCAAGGTTACAAGACCTTCCCCTCTCTCCTTTGGCCCTCCCTCTAATCCCCACCCCACCCCCAGTTCCTATTATTTTCTACATTAAGTTCCGTGAGATAGTTGTGATCTGAGTTTCTCATATCAGAGAAACCATTCTTTATTTCACTTTCTGCTTCTAATAACAATAGCCAAAATGTGGAAGACACCAAAATACCCATCAGCAGACCAATGGATACATAAACTGTGCTGTTTATACACAATGGAATACTATACATCTATAAAGACAGATAGGTTGGAGGCATTTGTAGGTAAATGGAGGCAAGTTGAGTCAATCATGCGTAGTCAAGTGAGTCAGAAGCAGAAGGTGATTTAGTGCTTTTTATTACACAATTTTAAGGTATGCCAATGCAAATTTCCCTATGGATTTAGTTTGAAGTAAAGCACAAATTTGTTCCTGTTGCCAGTTTTGCCTCTATATGATTTATCTAAAAATAGGTCGTCAATATTGTAGAGCATCTTAAAAAATATGCTCGTGTTTACAGAATCACGGTACCCTACTGTGTGTGTGTTGGTATGAGTGTGTGGCAATGTGAGAGCAGACGTCATTTCCGCTATGTCCCAAGGCACCCTACTGTGCCATTTCCGGGAATCGAACACATTGTGAAGTCTTACGAGTACAGGGAACTTGCCTATGCACTCTGATGTCATTAATTGATTCTTGTTGAATTGATAATTTTAGGAATAGCACATAATATGCTCTTGGTAAGGATTTATAAAGAAAGGCATAAAAGATTGAATAAAAAAGATAATTGTCCAATGTCTCCTAAAAATATCTCATTAGCTATACCCTTTTAGTGGATAACTCTCAAAGTTTTTTTCAAAGCCGATCTGTGCTTACCTGCCTGTACACTTCCGGCACACATGTGAATACGCACGCACACAGCTTTGCTGTTCCGCTGGGCGAGTCCTGACTCGAAGGAATAGCTGTTTGTGAATCCCTTTGATTCCCCGCTTACTTGTTTCCTTTTGTATTGATTGTTACTTCTCTTCCTTGCCATAATGTTGACAATGTGCTGCACTGGCTAAAATCAGAGCAGATCTCTCGGCAGGCCGGACTTCAGTTTTCTGGTGATGAACTTTCCTCCGTGCAATTTGAGTTAATGCAGACTATGTTCACTGGTCAGAGAATTGCAGGTTGTTAATACTGTCACTTTGGCTTAGCTTTTACTTCATCTATCTTCTACTTGTTTGCAAGCCAATAAATACGTTATTATCATTGATATTGGCATCGACATATGACACCTTTGCAAATCAGCGTCCCCCAGACCTTGTGGCTGCTGGTAGGAAAACACTGTTGTTACGTGTTGTTATCTTCCCTGTGTACGATGACAGGGCCAGAATATCTCTTTGAGGACTCTGACTCGTTTATTTGACCAACTAGCATCACAGATACCTTTCCTAGAACCATTCCTGGTTCTTCTAGATCTCAGTTCTTTCTGTTCTACCCGAGTCAGCTCATTCCACATGGGGTCTGGCCGGCGGTGGGGGCAGTGCTCAGCCTTGTTATCTATTGAAGCACTACAGTACTACTGACATTTTCCCAAGTTCTACAACCTCATGTCATTCGACTTTACTCTCTTTTTTCGTCTCTCTCTCTCTCTCTCTCTCTCTCTCTCTCTCTCTCTCTCTCTCAGCTCAGCAGTAATTTCCTTGGTGCTATGGTTTAGCTGTGATTTTTCCCCCAAGTTTTTGCACATGTGGGGTGCGTGAGCCTCTCATTCGGGAATGTCGGAAGGCAATTTGGGGCCTCTCTGAGGTGAGGCCTAGTGGAATGTCCTTGGGACACGGAAGCTATTGCTCTCAGAAGGAATTTTGGTTCTCGTGGCTCATTCTTAGAAAACGATAGTGATGAAAAAGCAAGCCTTGTCTTTCTACATCTCTGGCTTCCTATCTCGCCACATAACCTCTCTCACATAGGCCCTCACTATGTGAAGTCATTTGCCATGAGGCCTTCGCTAGAGCCAAGGAGGATCCAGGAAATATGTCTTTATAGCTAAATTAGGTGCTCCTGATTTTTCTCCTAATTTATTCTACATATTTGTAATAATTTAAAATGATCCCTGATTAATTTTCGGTGGCCATTTTTAATGAAACCTTTCTCTACTACATTTTTCTACTAGATCTTGTGTGTGTGTGTGTATGTGTGTGTGTGTATTAATTCTGTATCACTTTAGAGCTGTCCTTAGTAATTCAAAGTATTTGTGAGTCTTGGGTGTCTTAAGATTTATTTATCTCACCTTCACATGAGTATTACTTTACTCTGCTAATATACGGCCACACTTGCACCTTTTAAAATTGGTATCTTAATTATTACTGTCATTTTATCTTTCATATTTTCTCTGAATATTAGTACAGCTATGTAGTATAAGGGAGGAAAAACCTCAAAGACTAACAATATATCTAAAGTAGAAAGATACCCTGAAGCCTACCCTCCTAAGAAGCTGCAGTAGTATAGTTTCCCCCCAAATACACATTTCCATAACATTTCTGAGCATATAATCAATGTTTTTAATCTTTAGTAGTGTGATATGTAAAACAGTTGACTGATCTTAAATATTTAATTTCTTTAAGTAGATGAAAATCATCCATACATGGATTTCCTCATGATTCCTAAATAATTTCTTCCTGTCCTTCAAAGTGAAGTATGCAAAAAAATTATGGCTGTCGTACTTTAAAAAATAAAACAGGGATCACTGTAAATCATTAAGTCCAATGTGATGGTTTACATGGATATCATTTAATACATGCTTTGAACACACATACACTCCTTTATAATAAAGTTTTCATACATTTTTTATAACTTTCTATTTTTTATTTTTACTGGATATCCATTCCAAACCTTCATACAGAACTACAATCCAAGCCCACTTTTGAGTTTTAATTTTGAGACAGGGTCTCACTGAGTCCCTATGATGCCCAGACTCACCAGTATTATTAATAATTAGTTATTAATATTTCAATGTATAAATATACATTTTAGCCTTTTCACCACTGAGGGAGGATTCATTTGTTTAAAATTAACATCCTGGCACATAGTTTATTAGGCATAGGCAATTATGTCTCTGTGTTTCCTTAAAGCTAAAAAGCAAGGAACTGTTGTATTATTCTGTATGCGTATTTTGAATTTTAAATATTGCCAGATTGCCTTAAAAGTAGCTGCTACAGCAGGGCACAGCTGCATCTAGTTTCCCACATACCAACTTATACTTTATATTCTCAAACTTTTTGACTTTTATCAACATTAAAGGTTAACGAAATTGTCTCAGTTATTTTAGCTTGCACTCTTACATCCTCTAGACAGCTTTTCCCATGTACATTTATATTTCTTTGTAGGCAAATTACACGTCCTTACTGCTCAGCACATTTTCTATTTTTTTGCTTCCTTTTATCAATGAATAAATAAATTCCATATTCAAGTTTGTTGTCTTTTTAAGTCTGTGGCTAATAACATTCTTCACTTTGTATATGATACATTTTCAGACAAAAGATTTGTTTGACACTCTAATGTAACTGTCTTTATCATTATTACTGTTAGAGTTTTGCCCTCATATCTTACTTTGCTGAGAGCTTTTCTGTACATGGTCACATAGCGAGCATCTTACATTTTATTCTACTAGATTGCAGCGTTGCTCTTCATGTTTAAGAACTGAATCTACGGATCAAGTCTACAGCACGCATCTCTATAGAATTTATTGTGTAGTCATTTTCAACTGAGTTATATCAACCATACCTCCATTCTCGCTACTCTTGTGACTCAACTATATCTGTTCATTATGTAAAGATAGCATGGCATTTTATTATTAAATTATGCAATACATTATCGTACAATTTTTCTATTTCAGAAAAATTTTATGTTCATATAGACTTTTTTATTTTAGCTATTCTACCATTCATACGTAAAATATTTAATATGTGGATATGGATGCATTACATGCAGAGATTAATGTACAGATAAATACTTCTATATATCCTTTCATGACAAGAATATATCGTTATCACTTCAAGGTGGTTCACTTTAGGAGCACCTGTTTTATATTAAAAATTCTTCGTAAGTGTCTTCTCATTTTCTCTTAGCAATGCTGTGAGATACCACAGATATTACCTTTTAATTTTCTTTTATAAGTTATCTTGTATTTTTAAATGTAATTTTAGGATATGTGTTGCTTTCTCTCCTAAGTCACAAACTCAAATGCTCTCTTATGATGGCTACTTTATTATTTCATTGATCCACATTTCAAACTCATAGCACGTTTATGTGCCTGTATTCTCAACATACCTCAAACAGTTTAAACTCTGTTGTGAACTTGGAATCATATATTTTTTCCCAGAAGGGCTCTGATTCCATGTGGTAGACATATATTACATTGAAACTGAAATCTGAGAGCTTGTTTGATTATTATTATTCTAATATTTTTGTTTGTAGGTGAAATCAGAAGACAAAAATGGGCAAACATTGGTCAGCAGTATAGCTGAGAAACTAAGAACCTGTCTGTTTCTCTGTTATCCTCATCCTTGTCTCTGAAGTCCTTCAGAGCTCACACGCAATTCTTTAATTCCAAATTAACTCTCAGTGCTGATTCAGGACCTTTCCTTTCCTCCTTAGTAACTCTGTACTCTAGGATTGAGAAATCTGCCTCTCATGACCACAATCTATTTAACTCATTTATTTCTACAAACTGCACACAAAGTGTATTTTCAAAATGGTTAACCCACAGAACACGAAGTCCTTCATCCAGGAAATCTGCGCTATACCTAAAATTCAAAATATGTTTACATTTGTCTCCATCTGTACACTGAATATTCTTAACAGCAGGTTCAAAACTGCCTAGGGCTACTTTCCTCTTCCCCTTTATTGTTATTTAAAGACTCAGAAAAGTGTTTAGATTCACATGTCACTGTGCATCCTCTCTGGGATTTCTGTTTTGACACTTGCGTTCTCCCACTGTTGACTTTCTTGTGTACTATGGCTCCCAATATTAAAGGTGATGAAAACTCTCACTAGCGCATCAACCATTCCTCCGTTTGCACGGCTCTCATGATTGACCAATGTTACTACCTTTTACTATCTTCAGATGTATCCCTCATACACTCCTGTGATAATAAACGGATACATGCAGTTTTTAAAATTTCCATCTTTTTGTCTTACACAAAAAGCTGGAATGACATGGACATATTTTGGTAGTGTTTAAAAGCACTATATAACCTGTAATCTCTATCAATTCTAAACTTCCTCATTTTAACAGAATTGCATTCTGCATTTGATTTTTCATCCCGAGCATGGACTTTTATATCTTTACCAATATTTTGTAAGATAAAAATAATGTGTAATAAATTATCTTGTGTAAAAATGTTTCCTTGCTATTGAAGTGAATCTTTGGAGTAAATGTCTAAGAAAAGAAACTGCTGGATCAAAATACACTGTAAAAAAATTCTCCTTCATAAAATTTGACTTTTTAAATTTTAGTTTTGTTTTTTGGTCAGTTGTGGCAGGTAAGCCCTGAAACTGCATCCTGATTTTAATCTGTATTTAGTGTGAGTGAAGGTGAAAACATTTTTTGAAGACTTATATTACCGATTTTAATTAAAATTTTTAAATTGCCATTTCCTTTTTTTCCTGTAAGACGTGCTATTCCCCAAATTTTTAATTTTTTTTTTTTTGGTACACAGATTTTCCTTTGATATATTCTATAAAAAGTTTTGCAAAACTGTCATTTAGCCTTGATATAGCATATAATTTAAATGCAAAAGTTTTCTAAATAATCAATGTAATCATGTTTTGATTTTTTTCCACCTGGATTTTCATAGTTGGGATCCCAGGTTATATATACAAGCTGTCACCAAAATGACCATATATATAAATATAGAATAAATAGAATAAAATACATGATATAAAACAGTATAAGATTGTGTATAGTTCCTGTGCAGAGCAACCTTTAGGACACCCTGAGAAGCATCCAGTTATGTTTTCTCCTTACACGTGTTGAGTTTCTTTTGTTACGCTTAGATCTATTACTGCTTGGAGCATATTCTCGGATATGCTGGGAAACAGTGACATAATTTGCTTTCTCTTCCAAATAGTTTTTCCACTTTTCTTGGAACAACTTACTACAACATCTGTCTTTTTCCTAGCAATTTTAAAACTAATTCACTAACCTACACATGCAGGTTGCTCTCTGGATCCTCCTTTACACTGCTCTGCCTGTGTGTTCATGGTTTTGTACCACGTTGTATTATTTATAAATGATATTAAAGATTTACTATCTGACGGGGATAGTTAAATTCCATATTTCCCCAATCCCATTAGTTCTTCCCTCTCACCTCCCCCCCCCCCTTTTTTTTCTAGACAGGCCTTTATGATAGTGGGTCATCTTAGAAAGGGAAAAGAATGATTATTCATTTGTTCATTTATTTGAATTCATTTTTCTGTCTTTCCTAATTGCTTTAAGTTACTATTTACATAGTTTTTGAATACTTCTTGCTAAGTATGTTTCTAAGTATTGTATTTTTTTTTAGTGCTACTGTAAGTGCTGTGTTTGGTATATTTATACATATCTGGTCTAATTATTTTGTTTGTGTGTGGGAAGGCCATTGATTCCTGCTTTATTTTATTAGTAGATTTCCACTAAGAACAAACCTGGACTCACTTAAACATTTTTTTCATTGTCAAGGTATAATATTTCTTTATTTGATAATATATACAGGTTTTAAAAATGAGCTAGGTATGATGGTAGACATCTATAATCCTAGCACTCTGGGAAGCTGAGGCAGGACGATTGAATTTGAGTCCTGCCTGAGTAATTTAATGATTTAAAGCGACTTTGTCTCAAGATAAAAAATAAAGATTCGCTGAGGATGTAGCTCAGTGTCGAGGCTGTGGGTCTAGACTCCAACATTTCCCCACCTGCCAAATCTATATCCGCAAGCAATCTTGGTCTGTAGCTGACCCGTCCTCTCCTCTTCCCTCTCCCCCGTTGCTCCCACCTTTCCCCTTTCTCTTCTTTTTCGTTTTCATATTATTTTGTTTATTACTTTAAGAAAAGAGCTTCTATATTTTCATCCATTTCATTTTCTGTTACACTTTAGGTAACATTTCAACAACATAACTTTGCTGGAGTGGTAGAATTTTTCTACTGAATTTAATTGGGCCTGCTGATTTATATTGAAATGTTTCCTAACTAAAATTGTGTACTTTGGTGTAATAATCTGTTAATTAGTCTGTTAATCTTTCTATCTCTGATGGGTATATTTTAGCAAACAGTAATGCCATGATTTATTCCTTTGTTCTTTGAAGATTATTTCACTCGTGTATATTTTATATATTTATTCTGTGGTTCACTAGTAGGTTTGTTATCCTTTTTCTTAAAAAGATAATTTTGAGTTATTCATTTTATAATTTTCTATTTCCTAACTGCCAGCTCCTTTTTCAGAAAGATAAACTGTTTGAAACGTTTCCCATTCCCATCAGAGCCTGAGCATCACCTCGCTCCTTTGCCATGCACTACCCTCTTCCTACTTTCCGTCCTGGTGTTTTTGGAATGCTGCCTCTGGATGGGCATAACCAAGTGCATTAATGTCACATTTTGGCAGAAAACATTTATATATTGACAATTTTTTTGTGGCTCAAACTTTGAATGATAAAAGTCACTTTTGGAAATGTGCTTTATTGTTCCAAAACCCAGATTCTATCCATTTTAAAAAGAGCTACCTTATTTTCTTCAGTGTTAAATATGTTTATACAGACACCTTGGGAGATTGAATTGTTTTTTGCTCACTTAATTATTTGTCTAAACGTCTGTCCTTTTTGCTTTTAATGTGGAAACTGAGCACAACGATATGGTTCCATTATGAAGTTTTTTTTTTTTCAACCCAGATCTGTGTGCCTTAGTGGAGAGTTCGCAAGAGCTCAAGACAGTATCTAATCTTTCATATTGAATATTTGTGGTTTTTAAATAGAATTTAATAACAAGTTCAGAATGACTGCACATACATCTCATGTTTAACATTGCTGAAATTGGTGCCACCTGTAAAAATAAGATGAAAAAAAAAGTCTGACCCTATAAGTTCCATTATTGCATATACTTAGATCTGGCTAGTTGCTATTCACATCAATAAAATAATTAAACTGAAAAGCTAATCAAAAATAATTTTCAAAAAAATTTCTCCTCGAATAGCCCTGGGACTTGAAATGATAACAGACTTGACTACCTGCATTATTCAAATATGGATAGAAATTAGGAAAGCATCTGTATCCTTTTCTGCATATTAGTTTGTTAGTGTGTTTTATACAGTTGCAACCAAGTATTCGAAAACTACGACATTATAGATAGGATATATGTGGAGGCCATTTTGAGATTTCAGAAAACTGTTTAGACAACTACATCAGCATAAACTATGATTTTTGTTCATTGTATATGTATTATTAAGTTATGAGAAATACAGCCATTTTCGTCATGTAGTCATGTGATACTACATCAGAGAATTAATTCCAGAGAACATATATACATATATATATATATATATATATATATATATATATATATAGTATATATATGGTATATTTATATATCTCAGGAAGAGAAAGAGCGAGAGGGAGGGAGTGAGAGAGAGAGAGAGAGAGAGAGAGAGAGAGAGAGAGAGATCAGAGATAGGCCCACATGATGATGGAAGTTACTGTGTGCAAGCTGGATTCCCAAGAAATCTGATTGGGTTATTTCAGTTCAAGGCCCAAACTGCACAGAGACTTATGGACTTGGGAGTTGTTTAAATGCGTAAAAACGAAGAGTACATAAGAATTCCCTTTCTTCTCTTCCACCATTTTGTTCTGTTGTGACTCTCAGTAGCTTGGACGGTGACTGCCCATGCTGCTTGTGTCGATGTTCTCCACTCAGTTTGCCAATTAAATGCTCACTTCTTCCAGAAACACATTCACATTTGGAAGCGGTGATCAGCTTTCCATGCATCTTAGCACAATCAAGCCAGCACGTAAAGTTAATAATCACTTATTATCTCAAGATTCTGAATTCTTTCAGCATTAGTACATATTGATTTACAACTTATTGGCACTGAAAATTAAAAGTGTAATCATACATATTTAATTCAAGTAATTTCAAATAGAAATCTGACAGAAAGCATGTTAAAATGTCTGTGTTATACGTCAGGAAATGTGTCTGGGGAGTTTTATTTTACTCTACCCTAGTAGCAATTTAGAAATATGTTTTATAGTACATCTGTATAATTACACTTCACAGCCATTTCATTTTTGGCCACTGTTCAGGTGGTAAAGACTTTTTGCTTTTTATGGGTCCAGAGACCCATTTTCAAAACGGTATTGACTCTTTCAAATGAAGAGTTCTTTTAAAATGAACTAGTGGAAAAGTATAGAAATTTGGAACACAGAAAACAAACCCATAAAGTCCCATTTTCTTTAGAAAGCATTACATTTTATTTTCAACGTCTCTTTATTTCTTCTAAATAAAAAGGAATAATTTACAATCCTGAATTTTATGCAGTATCCTAAGTGGCCAAGTGTCACTGACAATAGGCTGCATCATAAACAAAAGCAAGTAGTAATTGTCCTTGGAAGTTGGAAGTGAAATGCATCATAACAAAACAAAATTCATTATCCTTTCCCCAGTCTTGATAATGTTAATGTGCCTCAATTGTGCTAAAACCGTAAACAAAGTCCAATTCTGCCGGGTTAAAGCTTTTTATGTTTGACTAAATGATTCAGAGAATAAAGCAGCTTGAATTTAATTAAGCAATTTGTTAGAATTACACAATGTAATAGAATGGCAATCTTTTCTTTTCTAAAGTCAACTTAAAGTTTGTTTTGACATGAGAGAAAAACTAGTCCATAAAAACTAAGAGTAAAGTGAATACGAAGAACACAAAAAATGCAGAAGAAGTAGAGGGTGCCATTATGAGATAGAGTATAGGTTTTCCACATCTCACACGTGCATTTTTCTCTCTGCAACATTTTTTAGAATATACAGTAGTCCCTCACATTTATGTAACCAAAACTACGACATACATTATGTAATTTATATTTTGTTTTATTTTCTCAGATGATTTTCCTACTTTCTGGTTTGAAATTCGATAAAGAAATAAATATTTGTGATCATAATAACACTATGTTTCGAAGAAAGTTCTTGGGAGTTTTATGTACAGAGAGTGGGTATTTCCTCATTGTCTTGAGGAGATAAGTCCTTATCGGTCAGTATCAAACTATGTGAAGACATTTTAGAAATAGATTCACCATGATTTACTGTAGTTTCAGTATTGAATCTCAGGTATCCAGAGTCACTAAAGGCCTCATGTCAGAATAATAAAAGCCATCAGCTGTACTTCCATTCGTAGGTTTGGTACCATCTTTAACACCCTAAATCATTTGGTGTGAAAGGTTCCCCCAAGTCTGTTTTCTATATAAAAAATACAGACTGATTGAGTCCATTTTAGTCATCTGTCTTCAGTTCCCTCCCTTTCTTTTTCTATTTTCTTTCCTTTGTTGCACAAGGAATGACTTCAAAGGACAAGTCACATACAACTTACAGGGGAACATATTGTTCAATGAGCAACTGGCAGTGACTTTTGAAATGTAATAATTAAAATATGAAGAAGAGTTTCTCTTCTAAAATCATATTTCAAAGCCAGTAAGAATCATACTACATTAGAATAGAGGCATCACCTTTTACAGAAGTTTTATTATAATTTCTATATCACTTTTTACAAAAAGTGAAGTTTGTTGCAATTTATACAGAAAAATACTACAGACATTTTTGGACAAATAGTTGTCTGCGACAATGGCCCTTGAGTAGGTTAACGTACCACATACCCTGTGCTTTACAGGTATTGTCTGTAAACCAATTATACCTCTTCTTATTCTATAAAATGTGTGAATATAGAACGTGATGACTCATGCCAAATTCTCATAAATTATATTTTGTATTCTGCTGGCCTCAGACAAACTGGGTGATTTCAGTTTTGATTTTATCCTCTTCTATATTAATGTGAAAATAATAGTACTTCTAATGAGTATGATGATGTTAATTTGAAGTTTATGTAGAATTTCATATCCAAGTCTATAAAACTACACATGGGATTTCTTTTTTTTATTACTGATGTGTTATCTTGATAGGCAAAAGAATCAGCAAATTATATCTTACATATGCAACTGGTTTTCGGAAAAATAACTTTGAACCTGAACACGAAATTCTTGGATTTGAGTGTATGTGATCTCAGAAAAGCTCATGGGGCCTCCTTGGGCAAGTTGTGAAACTTCCTGGGAAACTTGAGTATTCTTTCATAAAAATGATAAAACAGCATAGGCTTCATTCGATTTCTCTAAATTATAAATGTTTAAGCATCTGTAAATCAACTATTCTGTAAGCTTAAGATATTAAGACAATAGGGACAAGACTCCCAGATAGAAAGAAAAAGAGTCGGAGACAAGAGAGTACGGTGTGAGGAGTTGGCAGGAAATTGTGGTACTATGTAATCAATAATCTGACTTGCAAAAAATTACAGAATTATGCAGGCTGATTGTCATGAGCCACAGATAAGCCTGTGTCTTGCAGTTTAGAGAGCAATCCACTGGCCAAATGGCCTCAAAAATAAGTAAAAGCTACTACACATGGAGTTTTCAGGACCCACCCCAGATGGACCACATAAAAATCTGTTCTCTAGCAGATGTTCAAGTGACACACACACACACACACACACACACACACACACACACAAGCTTTTAGAAGTATTTGACTTAACACAAAATGTAGCAAGCATGCCTGCTCCTAAGGAAACCCTTGAAATGAGTTCTAAACAAATGTGTAAGGAGACTGGAACCATGAGGCCTGGTAGCATTTTAGAATTTTATTCTTTTTCCTCCTGACCTTAGACTGTCAGCTACTTTTTCTCTGCTGGGTTTAAATACTGGACATCCCAACTCAAGGGAGAAAAGATTTATTTAAGTTCACAATTTCAGAAGGTTGCAGTTTACTCTATCCTCTTTCTCTTTTCTTTGTTAATATTCTTCCACAGAACACTAGCCAATTTTTTGTTGTTCTTCACCTACAACACAAAACAAAACAAAACAAAATATTTAAGAGTTCCCTGGAGATCCCTGCCTAATGACGGCATCTTTTCAGAGCATAATGTACTTAGAATATTACAGACTACCGGGTGCCATCTGTCAAAAAGTCATTCTCCAGGAATCTGCATTTTAACAACTTATTCTCTCATAGGTGTTTGTTTTATTAAAATCTTCAAACAAGTAACTCTATAAATCCAGAGACTTATGGAATAATTTGATGAGTGAAAACTCTTCATTGTTTATCAGAAATTTATCTCAGTTTCACACACATGCATTAGAGATAAAAGTTTAGGGAAAGATTCCTTTTCGTTGAACTTCTCCGCATACCTACACCAGAAAAAACTTGGTATGCTTGTTAAATTTCAGATTCCTTATTCATACTTAACAAGCCAGAATCATTGGTTGGATTCTCAATTATTTTTTCTCCCAAGAATATCACAGAATCAAATCTGGAAACCATTTCTCAAGGATATTAGTTCTTAATTCTAGATGATTATTAGAATCATTCGAAGACTCTGAAATACACTTGTGCTGAGCCGCCAGCATAGTTCTGATTTATTTGGTATAAGCAAAGGAAATGAACAGCTATCGATATTAAATATCTGATATATAATTGTCCTAGCTGCTTTTCTTTTTCTTTCTTTTTTCGCATTCCTGGGGATTGACCCCAAGGCATACTGTACCGTTGGCACTTCAAGTTTTTGTTTTGAGAGAAGTTTTTTCTGTGTCACTAAGTTGCTCAGGTTGGGCTCTACCTTGTGGTCCTCATGCCTCAGACTTTGAACTGGTTTTCTGATCGATGTAGCTTGTGAGCAGAAGGGCATTTCCTAACCTAGCAAAGGACACATGACTGTAATCCTAGCTACCTAGAAAAAAAGGGGTACTGCATGTTCAAGGCCTACATGGACAACTAACTTGTACTCCTAGCATGAGTGAGGCCTTGGTATATATACTAATATACTATGATTTCTACTACTAGTGATAATTATTATTGATAAGTAATAATAATTTTCTTTAATAAAAATATCCAGGGCAACACTGGTTCTCTTAAAAGCTGGTAACTGTACTTTTTAAACCTGAACACATTTTTTATTTCATAGAATACTCCCATTCTCTTGTAAATGTATTATATTCTTTTATGTGCACAATAAGGAAGATAAATTCATATTTCAATCAGGTGGACAATTCTCAAGCACCTTCTCACAAAGCTTGTTTTCAGACTCATTATTCCTAGCACCCTTTCCTTGCCTTCAGAAAGTCTTAGTGTGTTTTATTTTGGAGAAATGAAGCTTATTCAGAGCAGAGGAAATGGTGCAGTGGGCCACACTCTTCTGAAGAATGTTGTAAGTGGCTACTTTTCATTCATGAAGCGGGTCATAAATAATAATAGGAAAACATAAAATTTTGATTCTATTTTTCTCCTAAGCATTTAAGCAATCAGATTCTGTAGCTTCTGTATAAAGGAAGAAAGCAAGTGGAATTATCACTGTAATTAAAATAGATGCACTTTGGTGGAGAGATTAGAAAGATATGTATAAATCGCAAGAGTTGCACGTAGATTAACGATGCTACTAGACATTGCAAATACTTGAGTCTTTTTCTTCTTTTACTTGAAAGTTTGAGTAAATTCTAGTGATTTGGAAGAAAATGTACATTTACTTGCCCTTTTTTAAATATAATGTATGATCTAATAGAGATGTTAGATATACTCTAGCATTTATTAACTTATGAGTGAGCAAACACAGATCAGACTTTTTGTAGTTTGATGAAATCTTTGAAGTTAGTGGCAGGTTATAAAATAATTCAAAGGTCCTGACTTCGAGACAATAATCTTCCTTCCCTCATACCCCTCAACTTGACTTTGAAAGGATAAATGGAATGAAGTATAAGGAAATTGAATGTTTAGATTCATGAAATCAGGTTTCTAAAATATGATTGATTTTTAAGGTGCAAAAGATCACTAATGCATAAGGATTTAAATATCTAAGTTGGATGTAATAATACATTTCATCAAAGTTTTAAAATCGCCTGGGTTCTTAACGTTAATAGTTTTCAAACATCCATTAATACATAGGCCAGTTATGTAGAATACTTAGCACCGTCATTTATATAATGTGAAAGTTCACAAGGTTTTCTTACCCTTCCACTCTCTGCCTCTGAACTCCGTGCTGAAAGCTTATGTAAGTGGTGGGCCGGGCCCGGTAACTTTTCCTAAACACACGTAGCTTTTTCAGTGCCATTTTTAAATACAACAGGACTTAGAGTTCAACTTAGGAAATCAAATGCATACCCCTAAGAAGATTTCAGGGTTGGCTCAAGGACACATGCATAAAATTGTGGCAAATAACCTAAGATCTCTTCTCTTTCATTTTCTTATTTGTAAAACGGAGTTTTAACTTTTTCCTAGTATGTGCGGTTGGAATTTTATTAGGGACTTCCAAAGAGCCCTGGAAGGAGACAAGGCACACAGTAGGTTAGATGGTTAGGGCCCGAGAGGGTTCCTCTTTTTCTCTCATTCCTTTTTAAAAGAGATAATTAAAGCTTCAATGTTTACATTTTTAAAATCCTAGACTTTCAAGAAAAGATTTTTCATGTAACTACTTTCAGGATATATTTTGAAGAAAAAATCATCTTATTTAGTCTGAGCAGAGAAAAAATTAAAAAGTTATCATTACAAAATAATTATATTACAGAAATTGGGAGCATTCTGTATGGGATTTTATCAGCAATAATCATTTAATTCTAACATTCTGCGTTTGAAGTAAAATAGAAGTTGAAAGAAACAAACCTAAGAAAAGAGCAATTGTTTTCTCCAAGAAACTGGAAATTTGTGATAAGTGAGAAAAATCAATTCTGATTCAGGGTGCGAGAGGTAGGATAACATTATGAATATATGTGGACTGGCCATGGTACTCAGAGTAGGCAAAATCCCTAAAAAGGCAACACACTCAGAGACAGGTTGAGTGTGGAGCCAACATATTATCTAGCCAAAGAAGCTAAAGGTGATTGCCCCATTGATGTTAGGTTATTCCACTTTGACATATTCACAAATTTTGCATTTTCCCTTTACTCTGTGTGAGGGATACATTTAGCTAGTCAGCAACCCTATCTGTTTGCCCAGCAATTGAATTCCGCAAGTTTTGTACATATGTGTGTGTGTGGAGGGGAGGTGTGTTGTTGTTCTATATGCATTATTATGTATGATAGAGTACCTAATATGAAATCGTCAAACAAAAGAAATCAAAACATTTAGAAAAGTACCTTTCATGGCTAGCGGGGTAGCTCAGTGATTAGACCACTTGCCTAGGGAGTGTGAGGCTGAGCATCCAATCCCCCAGCAGCATGGAATGCACATGCTAGCAGGGTGGGGGGAATGCACGCCTATATCCAACACTAGGGAGGTGGAGGCAGGAGGATTGCCATGAGTGTGAGGCCAGCCTGGCCTCCACAGTGAGTTCAGGAGCAGACTGGACTACAGAATGAGACCCTGCCCCTATAAATAAATAAGTAGTACATTTGAAAGAGAGTAAATAAAAAAAAACATTCTAAGAATCTCTGGAAAAGTTGTTGACTGACTGCTACATTTGCACACGTATCCCTGTTCCCACCAAAATTTCCATATTGAAAGAAGGATATGGGAGTTTGTTATGAGCACATTATGGGATTTAATGCTAGCTGAAAGTGGCATTTTGACCAACTCTTTTTACAAATTGCGCTTAGGACCAGAAGCTCTGTGTGGTTGTAAGAATCTAGTTCCTAGACATGTGTAAGCAACTTGTTTCTAGATAATTTTGGTGACAAGTGAAATGTAGTCCCATCATTTAATTTTGAAAGGTAGTTTTAAATAATCTGTCTTGGGAAAATTGGCATCTGGCAACTGTACAAACAGGAACCCTCTTTCCTCATTTGGCTTCACATGAACTGAATTAAATAGAAGAGTTTTTTAAAAATTAATTTAACGCAGACAAACTTTCATTGAGAATGAACTTTGCTGAGATCGGAGTGACAGACATATGGGAAGACAAACACATTTTTGGAGTCTCACTCAAGAAAATCCATTCCACTTCTCAAATGCTCTTTTGAGCTGGAAACAGTCACTTCCTGTGTTAAAATATGCTATAAATGGCCAAAAAGTATGTGTGTGTATGGAAGAGACAGACATTAGGAAATATTTTCAGCAAAAAATTGGAGTGACTTCTTGACTTTTGATCTTATAACAAAATTTAATATTTGTGGATTGTGGCGACTAGTGAAACGTTCCCAAATGCAGACATTTTTTGACGTCGAAATGTACCCTGATTGGGCTAGTTGTAAAGTTTCATTGTGAGAGATATGGAAAAGATGGATGTTTACACAGGAAACAGCATAGAATGAATGGTTGGAAATCTTTGTTTTCAATCACATCGTTAAAGTCAATTCTACTCATGTTTTAAAGCACTGATATTAACTGCTTTATCATTTGCTAAACTAGTGAAAAACGTTGATCTACCTAGTGTGATGAACACAGGACAACAGCAGACAGACTAAATCTCTTCTCAAACTGTGCTGTGAACATTATATGTGGTATTTCATTTATTTTTAAAAGTTCCTTTTTTATAAATTAGGATAAATCGCATCCATAAAATAATTAAAATTATTATTTGGAGCTAAATTATCCCCAAATATTAATTGAGGAAAGGTGGAGGTTTTGACGTTGACGACTTTGTCCCCACGACCTTGAGGTAACATCGCTGCCCTTATTCTATCATGACAAGTAGTGCGGGGGTCATCCTCCTCCACAAAAGGATTTGTTTTCCATCATTTTCATTATGGTTACACTATTATAAACACATTAAATAGCAGAAGAAAAATAGAAAAAGTCCACATCATTATACAATGCAAACGACAATGAGTACTTTACAGCCTTGAATAATCTCACGTGACTTCTTTTATTTTCTCTGTGTATTTTTCCTTGCAGCAACACCTGTTTCTCTCTCTCTCTCTCTCTCTCTCTCTCTCTCACTCACCCACCACCCACTCACCTATCCAGTCACCCAGAGAATCCTATTCTTCCGTTGTTAGAATTTAGGTAATTCCCGCCCCCCCCACCCCGGCCTATTATTCTCTTTACTAAATGCATTTGTGATACAAAAAATTACATCAACTTGAGGAAGTGACATGCGTAGACGTAACGTGTGATCACCTTCACTTCCCCTTCCCACAACAACTCGCTTCTATAGGTGGTTTTCAAGTTTTTTAAATATATGAGCAATATTTTCAAGATTTATTTATTTGTGTTTTTACAATGGATTAGAAGCTTAGGTATGGAACTACTAGAGGAAGATTCCTAGACATGAGATACTAGCTTAAAGTGGAAAAGAATTGCTGAGAACTGTCACGAGTAGTGGTAGATATGTTACCAAAACATGCCCAAGGTCCAGTCACAGTGCCTCCGAGTCTTCTGCGAGTACTTGCTGGACTGCACGCTTGAGAATATTTGCTTGTGCTATAGAATAATTGCTACTTTAATTTTTATGTGTTTGATCATGAACAGATGCCTGTGCTACTTAATTTGTTAACCAGTTTGTGAATTCCTTATTTAGATGACTTTTTATTTGGAAAATTTCAAAAATTATTTCTACTTAATTTTGTACCTTAAATAAGTTGTATTTTTTGCTCATTATTAATGTAAAAAGTTAAAATTAATATAAATTTGCTTATATAGATGTAATTATGATACTTAGATTCCTAATACACAGTGCCTAGGAAAACAATTGTGGCTGTGCCTTGCCTCCCTTTTGTTTCCCCCATATTATTATTATTAGTAGTATGTGCTTGTGATACATAATAATTTTATCTGACTTGGTGAATTAATGCAAATAGATATCATTCCTTACCCATTTTGCTTCATCTTCCCATCATCATCTTCTCATCTCTCCCCGTCTTCTAATCCCATTCACATCTCCATGAAATCTACTTCCCAGTTCTACCTATTACAGTGTTCCTCAAATGTATATTTTGGTGATGTCATATTTTACAAAATGTGATATTTAACATTCTGTGTATGATTTATTTCACATAACAGTATTTTTGCTTTTAAAAATTTCTTTTTATATTTTTGAAACTTAAAATGTATTTCTATTTTGGTGATTTCCATATTTTAGCTATTGTTAGTTGTGCTGCTATGAACATGGGTATATATATCTATATCTCTGCTATGTGTTCTTTTGACCTTTTTTGGAAATATTTCGAGGAGGGGTGCCGCTGGATCGAAGCGGATACCCATGGATACACAAACTGTGGTACTTATGCACAATGAAGTCCAACAGCGTGGAGGCCTTTGCAGGCAAATGGAAGAAGCTTGAGAACATCATACTTAGTGAAGTGAGTCAGAAGCAGAAGGTGAAACATCGAATGGCCTCTCTGATATGAGAGTCCCAGACCACAACTCCCATGGAACTTAAAATGAAAAACAAAGTGAAACAGGGTGTAAGGTGGGGAGGAAAGGAGGGGAGCGTAGGGAGAGGGACAAAAGGAGAGTGGGAAAGTCCTTGTCACCTTGACAAGATACGTATGTGCACAAAATGCTCAACTTCATGGTAAACCTTAAATTTTGTGCTTATACATATCAATAAAATGGGGAAAATGTATTTCTAATTGACATATAATTGTGTATAGTCATGGAATCTACCATGATAATTTAAAATACACATACAATAGGTAATGATCATAACACAGCAATTTCCATATTCGTCTTCTTAAATATTTGTATCTGGAGCTTTTGAACTCTGGTCTTCCAGCGCTTCTTTAAATGCATGTGTTTGTCAACTATAGTCACCCTTACTTCTGTAGAATGCTCTTTGACTGCTTGAATAGGAAGCAGATAGCACTGTCTTACACTTGGTTCCATTCTCCCCATCGACATGAATTACCACCCTGCAGTCCTCTTCCCAGAACTCGCAGGAGATTCATTCACTGACTTACGGTTCACGCACAGGGCCAACGTGTTTCAAAGGGTGTGTGTGTGTGTGTGTGTGTGTGTGTGTGTGTGTGTGTGTGCATCTGTCCTTGTGTTTAGATCTTTTATATCTTTGCATAGATTTCTCCTGAAAAGCATCATTTTTTTCACGTCAACCTCCATCACAATCTTCATTTATAGTCTTTTGCCTAGTAGGGATCTGGGTTAATATCTATAAATGAAATTGATATTTCTAATTTCTAAACGCTTTACACACTGAAAACAGTAGAGCTCTTTATCTTTCATAGTCCTGATTTACTTAGTGAGTGCATAGTCACTGGTGATTTCTGTCGATGAACAAATGCATCACTCATGTCTTCAGATAATGCAAGTCATTATTCTTCTTGGTGCCAAATTTAATCAGAGAATCTGAGCTTTGCTTTTTAGAGATGAAATATTGCATTAGATATAGGACATTAACAAGAAAAACAATGCAACTGCAGACTGAAATGCCTTTGGTAACTCGATTTTAAAATTATTATGTTAATACTGCCAAGCAGATGTTACAGCTCGGTGGCTGTTTTATATGAGCTGCGGGATGAAGGACTGAAGATGCTTTTTAAATCAATAAAGCATATGATAGTGATGATGGCCAAACTGTCATCGTGGTAACTTTCTAATGACATTCCTGTTGGCAATGGTTGCTGTGGGGTGTCAGCTGGGAGGTTCTCTCTCTTTTAAGTTAAATCCAGCTATGAGTCATTGTCATTCAACAAGGAGCTGCATATTATTTTTATTCTTGAAAAACTCCAGGGACAGTGGCATAAGGGTTTGATCATTTCACAAATAATTACACACATTTGGTAAAATCAATTCTCACTTAGTTTGATGTTAAGAATGAAAGTATGGCTACGGGCACAATTAGTGACCTTCCTACTGTACGCAGAATGAAACCAGATAAAAAGGGTGCAGAGTTCCCAGCTCCGGATTAGGATCTGAATATATAGATCCCAATCCAGTATCTGCCTCTTCAACAGAGTGATTGTTTCTCAGCTGGTTAATACTATGAAATCACTCGAAGGCTAATCTTTGTTTTCATATTTTCTCCTTTTTATATTTTTCCCTGTGATTTTGTAAAAATCTTTCAAATACATCTATACTAGATTGATTTCACATCAATGGTGACACCTTACCAATTTTATGTGTCACATAGTTCTCATGTAATGACCACATGGCAGAGTAATATAAAATTTGACCAAAGAAAAAGAAAAAATAAAAAAGTTTTCAAATTTATTTTACTGTCATCTTGAAATACCGCTTACTGTAGCATGTCAATTTAGGAAGAAGGAAACATTAAATTAGAAAATGACCATTTTGTAGCCACCATAAGAACGATTGTTTAGACAAGAATTATCAATACTGGGAGAGGAAAATTTGATTAGGAACAGTTATTTTTCAATACTTTTGACAAAGTGCTTATTAATTATAAACACAAGGGCAACAACTCAGTATCACTGTAACTTAGCAGATACTGCCTCACCTATATGATTAACGTTAACTTTGTAAAAGTGAGTATGACAATAATTATCAGAGCCTCATGATCAATAATTAATCAAAGTACAGCAACTCTCCTTTGGTTTTTCTGCCAAAAATATATGACTTGTATTAAATTATAGGAAAATATCGGAAAGACTTAAATTTTCTCTGAAAAATAAAAGGCTTGTACTCTTCAAAAATGTCAAGGACATGAAAGAAAAAGTAGACTAGTGAAATCTTTGAAATTAAAAAAGACTAATGAGGAACTCCAGCTAAATGTATGTGTCATTTTACCTTTGATCTTCGACTAGCCTCTTTATTTTACTTTTATCACTATTATTATTGCTATAAAGAAATTTAGTGAGGAAAATAAGGATTCTGTGAAGAATGTTAATTACCTAGCAATGCTTCTTAGCTTTGATTTCCTGAATTGAATCATCATATTGTGGTTAGGTATGAAAATGTCGTGACTTTTAATATCTACACAGATATGTATGCAAGACAAAAAGTATCATGTGCACACCTTAATTTCAAAAGATTCAGAAATCATTTATGTATGTAAAGGTAAATAATTAGACCGACAACACAAATGTAGAAAAATGTTAATATTTGTTTGGACAAGTCACAATTTAGTTTGGAACAATTTGAATAACAGAGGTACAACTTTTCTCTGCTTAATTTTTTAAATTAAAGAAATAAGTTTTCTGGTCCAATCTCTGATAAGGCAGGAAAAAATAAGGAAAGGTATATTTTTTTAAAGTAGCAGTCTAAAAATTAACCACTTATTCTGAGCCCATATGAAAACTACTGTTTCTCAGGACAGCTGATACAAAATATCTTGGTGAAACAAAAGAATATATATGGGCACAAATCTATCTGCTAACCTGGAGCAAAAAATTTGTGTCATCATCTATTGAAGACTGAGTGTGAACTGAATAAGAAACTCTTGGTGCTGCAGTTTTAGAGGGGTCCCCACATTCATTGTTACCTCCAAAATACATTTTGAAGGTAACTATTTATTTTGGGGGCTGTTTGAATTGCGTGTGTTAGGTCATTATTGCTGTGGTTGCGGGCGCCAGGATGCAGTCTGAGGAAGCCTAGGATTCTCTTCCCGTGAACTGGTCCCAGGGCAGATACGATCTGTTCAAGAGCAGAGTCCTCCAACCACTTTCTTGTGAGGTTTCCTGGCAACCAAGCTTCTGCTCTTTGTTTCAATACAAAATTGTTTGTAACGTTGAAAAATATTACAGTGTGTGACACAGAGTAAATAAGATGTGATTAGCAAGAAGAGTGACATGGAAGACTGTGAGAGGTCGTATAATTAATGTTAGAAAAGTGAAGTTAGTGAAGGGCGATGGCAGATACGTAGGGACAGGATGCGTGTATCATGACACAGTCGGATTGTCATTAGCAATCCAATGCTATTGGGGCTATTGTATTCTCCCTGGCTGTCAATACAGATGAAGATGCCAGATGGATTTTTTTTCAAGGGAGACAGGTAATTATTATAATAGAATCTTAAAAGAAGTCTCACCAATCCTGCGTTCCAAGGAGAGGATAGACTAATTATAAAGTTTCATGATATTTTGCTCTTATATTAAAAGTCTCCTAGACTCCCCCTATTTGCTGGTGTCCAATTATCATGTAGAGCATATTTTATAAAATTAGTTGGCTGCAGCAGAAGGTCAAGACCATCTCCAAAACTAAGAGAACGGTGAAAACATATGGAAATATTTGTTCTGGGGTAAGTTCTTACTTGTTTACATCTATCACCCACAGAACACTAGTTGCTTCAATGGGCACTTGATATTTAAGCACTGGGTGGAGTTAAGGAAAATAAAGCCTGCAAATACAGAATTCATATACTGTGAATTATGTTCAAGACAGGGGCAGGGATGCAAAAATTTTCCATAAGTAAGCGTGTGTACAGCACAAAGGCGTAATTTTTCAGTGAGAGTAGCAGGTGGTTTTTGACATGTTTAATGGTTCCTCCCATTGGTTCTGTTGCATGAATGGTTCTGAAAGAGTATCAGTGGTCATATGAATACATTTGAGAGGCTCTATGGCCTCAAATGGGTAACATCCCTTTGCCAAATTTCATTTGACAGTAGTCTTTGGGCATTAACAACCCCCAGGAAATAGTTTTAGAATGCTTTCAGTCAGAGCCTGACTTTTTATAGGAAATTCTACATAAATTAGTTAGGGATTTAGCTCCCTGATGAGCACTTTCTGAGCATCAGTGGGAATTCCTTGAGGGAATTTATATGCATAACTTATCAGTGGTTCGGTCCTTACCTTTTGTGAGAGTACCTGTCAGGCTAGAATGAGATCAGTTAAAATTTCTCTCAGTCTTTATCGGACATTGCTCCACGAACAACAAACATAACTAGCCACATCATAGTCAAACTGCAAACAACAAAAACCAAAGAAAACTTTTGAAAGCATTTTACATAGGGAAATAAGGAGGTACTGTCTCGCCTATATTGAAGGAAGAACAAGAATTATAATTGATTTCTCAGTGGAAATTATGTAGGACAGATGAGATTGAATTAAAGTTATTAAATCGGAAGAAAATAAAACTTAAACCAAAACAAGAAATATGCCCAGGATCCACCACTGAACAAAATTCTCTTTCAGAATAAAAGGAAGATATATACTTCTTAAATAAAAATTGAGAGATTTCAATGTAAGCAAATCTATTAATCAGGAAATTTAAAGAGTTTCAGGAAAAATGAATATTATTCATCCCAAAATTTGGTCTGCATAAAGAATTTTATAGGACAAGAAAGAAAAATATATTTTATATTTCTCAGTCTAAATAAAAGTTAGTTAGAAAACATTAACAATATTCTGGATGATCACAGCTTATAAAAAAGCTAAATGAATGGCAACAATTACATAATGGTCAAGAGAGAACCTGGGAAAAATCCTTTTACGGTGCCCGTACTAAGTGCAAAGTGCTATGGTGTAATTGGAAGATGACTTATATTGGTATAGTGGAAACTTTAGGGCAAACACCAAGGTGAAATTAAATATATATATATATATATATATATATATATATATATATATATATATACTTACAGAAGTTTACATAGTATTATATAAAATACTAACCTAAAAGTACAGCAAGCAAGAAAAGGAAAAAAAAACACAGTATTATTCCAGCTATGTAAATTATTTGATATGCAAATGGTCTTTAAGAGAAAATTAAAATAGAGTATCAGAGTGATTTAGAAATAGACTATTTCTTGACTTTATAATAATGGGGCATTTTCCCCATTATGGATTATGAAAATAATTAAGAGAATGAAGTAAAAAGTATGTATTGGAGAGGAAAAAGGTAATGGCATTAATTCCTATATGACATCTTATGTATAGAAAAAGACTGAGTGTTGACAAGCATCTCGTGGGACTGATGGGGCTGTTCAGCACTATAGCAGGATTGTCAGGCTCATATGCAAGAGCTGATCGCTCTCCTTCATAGCAGCCATGAACAAACGAGGTTAAATATAAGCCAAGTAACATTTACAATGACATGAAAAATGAAAATATATAATTCTAACAAAGGATTATAAAAATTTGAAGCAGAAAATAATATTTTAATTAGTTGCTTAAATAAGATATAAATAAGTAGAAGTTCTAGATTTTGAGTTGGAAGACAAATGATTGTAAAAATTTTGAATTTTCCCAACTTTATATATCGCCTTCCTTTAAATCAAAAGAAAAGCAAGATATTTAGATATTAAAATAACTGCTTCTAGAGTTTTTACAGAGTGCAAAGACTCAAAGTTATAATATTAAAGGAGAAATACAAACTTGATAGGGTATTACTTATCGATTAGAGTGTTCAGTTACTCTCAAGTTAGAATAATCAGGATAATGAAGTTTTGTGAAAGAATAGACATAGATTGTCAAGACAGAAAGAGACAGCTCAAGGGTTGGCTATACAAAAACAGTAAGCCAATCTTTGTCAATGAGTTGGAGGAAGCAACCAAAAACAAGTGCAGACTTGAATTGTACTACCCCTCTTTCTTTTATTCCAGAATATTAAAAAACTAGAAAATTCAGTTCACTTACTAAGAACACTCAAATCCATCAAGCCACTTACTTCCTCTGAATGACATCAGGAAAATTATTTAATTTACTTTCTTCTTAACAATCAGAATTTGTGCATCAATTCCAGTATAGATGTCTATTTTGAAACAATCTTATTACATATAGACAATCCTTTCTATTTACACACTCAACAAAAAGGGATTTAAAGCATTCACAAACTAAACTAAAATAAAATAAAAACCACCCAGGCCTTCATACTAAACACATGCAGACGTCTCGCTATCATTTTCCTGATACTGCAGTGACTGCTATCTACCTTCCAGTTACATTGTATTAGCTAGCACATATGAGATGTAATGAAAATACAGCAAATATTCAATATTTTAAAAAATAATTATCACTGAGGGAGAGGAATAGCTCAGTGGTTAAATCGCTTCCCTAGCAAACCTAAGGCCCTGGGTTCAATTCCCCAGCACCACATAAATTGGGTGCGGTGGCACATGCTTATAATCCCAGCACTCCGGACACTAAGATAAGAAGATAAGAGATCAGCCTGATCTCCACAGTGAGTTCAGGACCAGCTTGTAATACAGAGAAAGATGCTGCCTCAAAACTAACTAAATAAAGTAAAATACTTATAACAGTAAAGCCACGTTACTAGCATGTCCCATAAATACACTCGCGCTCACTCTGAACACACTTACCCCACAACATTTTTGCTCCATTCTGAAGCAGTTTTGGAAGTCCTGTTTTGTGATGTTTTCAGTCATACTGTTGTGTCTGCCTCTATGTCCTGAATCAATAGAAAATATTTACTTTCCAAAGTTGTTTTGACTATAAAGAACATCCAGAACTCTTACGGGGCCAGATTGTCAGGTCTCCTGAACAAGGTGGTGGAACATCAAAATATTTTTATTCATCAGAAATTACTGCTAATTGTTGATCAATAAGACGAGATAAAAATATGGAGAATGAAGGGAGATCCTGTCTCCAAAGAAAGTGAATGCTTACATTAAAAATTTATTACTGTAAAAATGCATCACCAATAATCATCCTCAGCATATCCCCCTTTACTTCAAACACATTTACCAGTTTTTCTTGGCAGTGTGCCTTTTACTGTGACGACTTATTTCTCAGTGTCATCATTCACCATGTTATTAGGTAGTCCCTTGTATGACATGAAGATGGTTTGGTGCTTACATGAGGGGAGGCATGGGTCATCCGCAAATACAATCGTATCTTATATAAAGGACCGAAGCACTCATAGATCTAGATATTCAAAGGGATCCTAGACCCACATGCTATCACATGCTGAGGGGTACCTGTGCTTGAATTTGTCAGTCACTCTAGCAACCGTTGTCATAACCTCCCACTTGGATACATCACTCTGCCTTGTGCACATTTCAGGAAAGAACTAGAAGCATCAAAGAAATTCAGAATAACCATCTTTTTTCTGTCCAGCAAATGCTGTTATTATTAGTTTAACCAGACATTGGTACTGGTACATTTTTGTAATTCATTACGTTTTAAATATAATTGATCTAAAATATTAGTTTGGTTAGTACACATATTTTGCTTTGCCTTGTGGCTCCCTCGCTAACTGCTGCTCCTCATCCTAATCTTGGTTACCGAATTGCGTGTAGTTTCTGTACACTGGGAAGTGCTGGATGTCATCCATTTATCTAAGTCTTTTTTTTCTTAAGAGTACTTTTGTAACGTATATCGTTTATATTTTTCCATCCCAGCAACGCAATGCTTTGCTGAAGTGATGTCAAACACACATCCAGACTTACTTCTTTGATAGAGAAATGAAAAAAGTTGACTAAAATAATACTACTTGTCCATGGTAATTGGGCTGTGATCTCACTGCATAATAAGTTTCCATTTTCAAAACGTCTGCTGTGTAAGGTGTTTTGGGGCACTGCATTCTAGATTAGAATCTAATTGAAAATGTAGTCTGCTGCCTTAAAAAGAGCAATTACCACCTTTCAAAAGAACGACGGAAAGCACTGAGCCACCTATCACGTGAGTGTCGTTCATCTGGAGCAAAATTCGAATTGGGAGCCGCGTGAGGAGCAAAGGAAGGCGGTGCGTCTCTCTTGTTTTTCCTGCTGGAACTTCTATGTTTTTATCTTTATATTTAGCATTTTCCATTTTCCTTCTTTTATGCAATTTTATTATTGCCACTTCTGTTTCTTAAAATTATTTCTGATTTTTTTTGCTAGTTTTTCATCTCTAAATGATAGAATTTCTGTCAAGGATAAGCCAATTACCACAATTTCCAGAAGCAGTACATTTTATTAAAATACACTGGCTCATTTTCAAGGTTCCATTTTTATTAATCTTGATTGCTACACTCATAAACATTCAAAATTATTACTTGATTAATTGAGTAAAAACCTTCTCTTTTAGAATGTCTGAGAAATACAGCCATTTTATTAATGTAAATTATTAAAATAAGGTGTGTAGAATAATGATTCAGAAATTCCTGTATAGGATAATTTATTTTCTCACATTGTAAATTTCAAAGGGCAAGTACAAACTGTAGATGAAAAATAGTTTAGTGAGAAGTTATGAAACAAGTTATGTATTCCACTAAATTATATTAAAATATTACCTGATCTATTTTACCTGTCATTAATTAAAATGTTGAGGAGAAGATATTAAAGTATCATGTGAGTGACTTATTCTTTACTGATATAATTAATAACAAACATTTTTTCATAATATTATTCACTATAACATCTAATATCACTTCTGTATGCCTAATTGAAAAATTGAGAATACTACAAAAATTGTTAAGTGCCTTACTAACATCATGACAAACATAACTGCTGTAGTTTGCAATATCTACATTTAGACCAATAGCTATGAAAGAACACATTTATAGTTGTTAACGATAAACCACTTAGCCTTAGACTTCATTCATTACTTTAATATTATTAAATATGTGTTTGCCAATCTACTTCAGAAGTTTTGCAGGTCAACATAAATCTTACCCATTTAACTGTTATTTATTCAGAAGACTGATTTTCATCTTAATTATAATATTAATATTCATTATTGTGGTGATATATACATTAATTATCATCTTTACATGACCATCTAATATATCATTGACATTGCTTCAACATGTCCTTTGAACACTCAGGATCATTTTTAATAGTCAATTCAAATATCTGTGTGGCTCTACCTGAATACGTATTTTCAAAATAATCAGATTAGCTTTTGTAACCCTAAGAACATCATTCATGCTGTTGAGATTCTCAGGAGTGGGTTTTGTCTATAATTATTATTTTATTAGTGCATATTTACAATACATAATAATCGCATTCTCCTTGGGAAATTCATACATATACCTATCACATCTTAATTATTTTTACTGTGCTTTCACACCTGTCCCCCCCTCTTCCTGACCACCCCAGGTACTTTCTCTACTAAGTCTACCTTTCTATTTCTTATCATCTCTCTTTTATTTTGATCTTTTAATTATTTATAGGTTGAGTTCCCCATGTAAAAGAAATGACGTGATATTTAATCTTCTGTATCTGGCTTATTTTGCTAGCATAATTATCTCAAGTCAAATCCATTTTCGTACAAATGACTCAACGTTCTCTGTGGCATTCGTCTTCATCCATCTGTCAATGGGGCACTTAAGGTGCTCCAAAAATTTAGCTATTAAATGTGAATATGTAAATATCACTGTAATATAATGTCTTTGCCTCTGCAGAAATGATACCCGGAAGTACGGCTGGGTCAAATGATTTCCTTTGTGGTTGCACTAGTTTGTAATCTAGAGGGATGCTTAGTTAAAGAGGATTCTTTGGACACGTTAACACTCTAAGACGTGTGATACTAAGGTCAACAGTATCCAAGTCTCATGAGAAGGTCATCAGTGAAACTTTAGAAAGTTTAATATGGCACATACTATGAAGGATTTATGTTAGGCTTTCATCAGAAAATAAAGTTAATGCATGAGTTAGCTACCAACTGGCTAAGGAGCAGAACAAGAGGTGCATGGACTTAGAGTTCATCAGCTGGTGGTGATGGAGGCAGTTGTAGCATTTAAAGAGGCTCTACAGAGGAGACTCATTGTATTAGTCTATTTTCCATTGTTGTAACAAAATACTTGAGGCCAGCTAGCATTTTAAATGAAAGAGGTTTATCTTACAGTTTTGGAGGCTGAATAAGGATACCAAATAACAATGGCTCCCGCAAGAGATTCAAGGAAATTGGCAAGAATGAATGCAGACGGAAGGATACCCAGAAACAGGAAGTTAGGAAGAAATAGGGCCCCGGAGTCCCTTCTGAAGATGCTGCCTAGAATGGATATAAGAACCTCTCAATAGGCTCCACCTATTAAAGGGTCCTTCACCTTCCAACAGAGCTACTCTGAGAACCAGCCTTCCAACATATGAATCTGGAGAGGGGCAAAGAAAAAAGAAAAGAAAAGAAAATGAGGCGATGAGTTGAAAGAAGAAAGAAATACATTTAAATACATTTACAGTACAGTGCACATTTCTCAATGAGACCTCTGAAAACTAAAAATAGGCTTTAATATCAGTGATTCTAATAAACAACAAGGCCTTTAAACACAACCACAGTGAAGCAGGAATTTCCCTATTCTCTTTTACATTCTTGGCTTTGTAAAACCCAACCAAAGGGGGAAAATAACCATTCTTTTCTAAATGCTGAAATTGCATGAGATGGAAAATGAACCTCAATATGGCCATATTCTGCTGAAATCCTTTCTGAAGATTATCTTCCATAAGGTGAGGGAGATTTCATTTCAGAATAGAAAAGTTTTATCTTTGTAAATCTTTTAATTGAAGTCTCTAAATTATCTGACTTAAAGAACATTTGACTTTTTATTATCATTGAGTAACCATAATAGTCGGTGGCCTAGCTTTTCATCTACCTACAGGAAAAAAATATGGACCATTGCGTGGATCTGAATTTTTTATTATGGAAAATTTCAGGCACATGCACAGGAGAGCTCATAGCACAGTGAAATCCTGTCATCTGCCGGAACAGTCATTAATGCATGGCCAGCTTACTTCCTACATTGCCACATTGGATTTATTAAGGCAAATCTCACATGTCATGTCAGCTCGTAAATGAATTTCCAAGAGGCAAAAGGACACAAACTTACCTAAAGATTATAGTTTAAGAATATTTTCTGTCTAAGAGCTGAGGAGCAGAAGACAGATGAGCCTTTCTGTGTGCTGTTGAATCAGACAGAGCTGACCTGGATGTTGTATCTTGCTCAGACAGGGCTGGCTTCATGAAACCTGAGAAACTTAAGTTGATTTAAAGTGGTGTGACAGTCTTTGTCCCCTAATCCATTTGGCCTCTGAGCAGCACTTCCTTCTCTCTCAGGATTTGTTGCGAAAATTTCACTCATCCTTATAAGTATTTAAGTACCTTTATGAAGTATTATTAATAATATAGTTTCTTGGGCCTGGTAATTCATTTTCTGAAAGTTCTGTGTTCTTCCCTGACATACGCTCTTCCCCTCTTTGATAATCATAATCCCATTTTGAATACATTTGCTTTTGTGAAGAAATACTTTACATTCCATCATTGTTTGTTTTTTAAACTCGACATAAAAATTATGGTTAATAATGGATCTTTGGATTATTTCTGCTCTATGGACATTATAAATAATGCTGATGTCTCACTGGGCCTCTGAACAGAAGTTTAGGGTGCATACCTATGACTGAGTTTGCTGGACAGGCCTTCAGTTTCTCTGGATTAACTTAAATGTACCTTTCAAAAATATGTCTCAGCTTATATTCATAGCCATTCTGTATGATAATTTTCATTTGATCATAGCTAACATAACCAAGATACAAAAAGTTTGGTCAAACTTATGAGCAAAAATTGTAATTTGATATATTTACTATGTATTTGTCATATTCAAATAAAACTGAGTCTATTTTCCTTTTTATCTGTTACATGCACATTTGTCACCTAAAATAAATACATGTCCTCAATATAAATTTTGCTTGAATTTTATTTTTGTAACTTGTAAGAGTACTTGATTTATTCTGAATAAAAAACCCGTCGCCATTTTCATATGATAAAACCGTAGACTTTAATTACACATTTGAAGTGGTGGCTTTGGTAGATCAAAGGCTTTAAACATATCAATCTTTCTCTTTGTGAGTCGTGCTTTTTATATCTTTCTTAATGCATCGTTTTCCAACTTACTGTCACAAATCCTTTCTTATATTTTTAAAATCTTTGAATTACTCTTCTTCACATTTCCATGCCCTTATTATCCGAATTGATTTTTGTATGCAGCATGTAGAAGACATTAGCGTTTTCCAACTAGATACGCAGTTGTCTGACTATCTTTCAGTGAACAGCGTTTTCTTTCCATGATCAATCTACAGTTAGCTTGTACTTTTAGAGTATAGAAATGAGAAAATGAGGAAGTTCAAAGACTTCTGATACCGTTCCATTTTCTGTTTTTCTGGCTACATGGCAAAATCACTAATATTATATCAAAATTTATAAAATCATAATATCAAGCTCTTACTAAGAAAATTGTTTTCTGGAAAATTTACTGACTTTCAATTACCTTCTATTGAGTTTAAACCACAAATGAATTTAAAAATTACTGCTGAGACAAATGTCAAGTTCACAACAGTGTGCCTTCTTCTTAGATTTTTTAATTTGAACCATGTGAAATTGCCAACATTGACTTGTCAACACAGTAGATTAATCTAGTTTAAGTTGATAACATCACTCAATTTATTTGTATCTTTTTGATGTTATTTATTAGAAGTTAATTATTCTCTCTAAAATTCAAGTATTGTTAGATTTAATTCAAGGCATACTTTTAAAAATGTATATGATTTACCTACATATATTTTATATAATAAATTCAATTTTAATAAACGCTATAGGCTTTCCATGAATACCACTCACATATGCCGTGGTAAATCGGTATAAATAAATAAGCATACTTTACAAGATTCTTCAGAGTGCCTTCTTAATAATATAATGAATTATTAATATAATATATTTAATAAGGGAATTATTTAACATGCCTATGGACTTAATCTGGAACGGAAAAATACCATTTCTGACACTAACTTGAAGATCAGGGAATATAGGAAACATCGTGTTTATGGTGAAAGGGTTGCTCATATGACAAGCCTCATAAGCTACTCTGTCTCTAAATTCTGTGATATGATTACCTCATCCTTGAAAACTTTAGGAACATCTGAGTGTTTGTACTACCTCCACATAGAAAATCTTAATAGCCTACAGACATTCTTTTGGAGATAAATGTCTGTATCTATCAATTTTGATTTTATATATTCAGTAAACCTTTAATTAGTTTCTTGCTTCATGAAATATGTAGAGAAACTAATTGTCTTGGAACATTAGGTTGGATTTAAAAATTGAGGAAATTGCTGCTGGGCACTATTATTTTTCAAAATGTTTCCAAGGGTATTGGAAGGGCTAGGGTTGTAAGATTGTAATTTGCCTGGTTAATGCCTACCTGGGGTAAGGTGGTATGCAGCAGTTGCTCTAGGGATATTTTTCTCTTCACCTTCAGCAAGATGTCAAATGCTTTTAAGTAGCAATCTGAATTCTTCCATTGGTGTTAACAGAACTATTACGGCTATTCCTGGCCATCGTTATATCCTATTGAGGATTTACTTTCATAAAATGTATGTGTGATACCAGAAATGTCATTGGTCACAGTTTTAAGCATCATTTTTAGATCATAAGATTGGTGATATCATTGAATGGCATATTCAAAAGCATCATAAAAAGTCTTTTTAACAGATGGCAACTATACCACTGTTTACATTCTTTAAATGAATGCTGCAGATGGTAAGAAATTATTCCACTATGTTTAATAGGAAAATTCCACGGCATTTCTACAAAAGCGCTTTTCTTTTCACTGCAAGGGAGTATATTCAGCAAATTAACTACCAGCCGCACTTTGTGCCTTCCAAATCAAATGGGAAGCATATGGAGAAGGTATCTAAGGAGCCAGTTTCATCTTTTTCCTTTATACATCCTTAAATTTATTGAATAGAAAAAATAAACAGGACTGAGCAAGGTGTCAGAGTGTCTTCATTATTTAAGGAAAAAAATAATAGTAATTCTTAAAGTCATTTTAGGTAATGTACTCATTCAGTTAGAAGATGTTTCACTATTACCTTTTGGATAAAATATCATATTTTAACATTCCAAATAATTTCATTATAATGTAACATTAGTGTCCTTGCATTGAGTCTTAATTTTATGCCTATTTTCTACCAAAGGCTTCAGGCAAAAATAACAATTCTGTAAGTGACATAAACATCATAAAACAAGAATTAAATTCTCCACTTGACTGTATTGTTTGATTACAGTTACTATAGCAGATATAATTGCATTTTACATAAATAATGGTGCATAGCTTACAACACTTAATTCCGTTTCTTCAATAGTAAATGTAACGTTTTTAGATATTGACAAGGGAATCCCTTGATTCACAATAAGACTCGTTTTATATTATTTATTCTGAATTTAAAGTATTTAATTCTAACAATAAGGTCCCTTTCAGGCCTTCAAAATCACTCTCCCCTTTTTCTTTAGAATAATTCCTGCAATAAGCACTTTGATTTCAAGTATCTAATATTTTTTAAAAATATAAATTTAAGCGCTGAAGAAATAGCTCAGTGGTTAAAGTACTTGCTCAGCAAGCCCAAAGCCCTGGGTTCAATTCCCAGCACCACATAAACCAGGCATGGTGGCCTACGCCTGTGATACCAGCACTTGAGAGACTGAGACATGAGGATTGCCATGAGTGGGAAGTTCAGTCTGGGCTCCATAGCGAGTCCATGACCAGCCTAAACTATAAAGCAAGCCCCTGTTTCAAAAATTGCATATATATGTAAAATTTGAAGATACATATTTTCAGATTTTCAAACAGTCTTTTAAATATATCTTACTATTGGTTACAAGCCTGTTCTAGAATAGGCTTGTAGTGATCTGGCTGTAAAACCCAGAGAAAATGTATCGTTTGTTAGACTTCAGTGTTACATGTCAGGAGTTGAGGTTCAGCTTCACGTGTCTCTGCGTTTGGTTCCCACCATTTCGTTTTTGTATAAACCTTTAATAAACATAAAAGCCACTGTTAAAACTCAAAATCTGGAATCTTCATACTGAAACAATATAGTAATTGAATAAGGGTGGATTTAGAAAGTAAATTTATCAGTCAAGATTTTAATATTATATGAAACAACGTTTATTTTGTGAGACTCACGGGTCTCCTGGAGACAAGACTTAGAGGCTCCAGGAAATGATTAGCAATCTTTTTTAAAAAAATTAATGAGATATGGCATTGTATATCTTTGCACAAATCATACCAATTTGATACACATATACAGTGTTTAATAATCTAATAGGGTAGAAAGTGTTAGTATGTCTTCAAACACTAGCCATTTAACAGTCTTCAGCCTTTGTGAACTATATGACAAATTATTTAAATTGCCAGTTACTGTACTGGGTTATTGAAAATGCTGAACTAATTCCTCCTCCCTCACTGCCCTCTACTCTTTTGTGCACACAACAGTGTGCAAATGCAGGCTGGCCTGTGCTCTTCGTCTTCGTGAGCGAGTCACCAAAGGTCCACACCAACTACTGCATGTAACTTGACTTCATTGTTTGGACCCTGAATGATGCACTGATATGGATGCACACAACCGTACCAATACAAGTTTCTCTCCCTTTATGATTGATCTGACCCATTAAAAGACATCTAGGATGATTCCACCTAATAACTATAGTGAAGAGTGCCGTAATAAACACAGGAGCCCAAGTAACGCTTTGGTGTAATAATTTCGTCTCCTCTGGATCTGTACCCCATGGATGACCTGCTGGGTCATACGGTGGTTTTATGTTTAATGTTTTGTGCTTTGAGGAATTGCCCTGATGTTTTCATAATGACTCTGTTAGCTCACACAGTCACCTGTCCACAGTCATAGTACAAGAGTTACCCTTTCTCCATGTTTTTTTTTTTTGAAACAAGTTCTAACTTGTTCTGTCTGGTTTTGAACTCATAATCCTCATGCCTCGCCATTTCAGTGAGTGCTCAACTTACATCCCTTAGCATTTTGGCTATTAATTCCTTATCACATGCCTAGTCACACATACTTTGCTCCATTCTGTAGGTTTGCTGTTGAGAAGCTTTTTTGTTTGCTATAATCGTATTCGTCTCTTCCCTTTGGGAACCTTAGCTAATAAATCATTTCCTAAAATGACATCTAGAACTACGTCCCCTGTGTTTTCTTGTCTTCATTGTGTAGTATAAGGTTCACCTTTAGATCTTTCATACATTTTGAGTTTTTTTAATCTGTTGAGAGAAAGATATCTAGTTTCATTCTTCTTCATAAGTGTAGCACCATTTATTGAAGAGACTGTTTTTTTTTTCTCCCTGTCACCTTTGTGAAAAATTACGCACCTGTGTAAACACAAAATATTTTCCGGCTTTTGTATTGTGTTCCATAGGTCTATGTACCTGTTTTATCGCCTGTATCATGCTGTTTTGGTACACGAACTTTGTGTATGAATATGTTTTAAAGTCAGGTATAATATTTATATTTTTATTATGTTGGTTTATGATCATGTTAGATATTTTTAATGGCTCCAAATGGTTCTCACAATTGTATTTTCTATTTCCATGAAGATAATGATTAATATTTTGAAAGGAATTATATTGAATTTAATGATTGCCTGGGTAAATGAGGCCATCTTAATAAAAATATCAGTGTTTTATAATTTTCATTGTAGAAATCTTTTACTTCTTTAAATTTATTCCTAAAAACTTTCTTTTGTAGCTATTGTGATTGTTACATTAATTTTTTCTTCAGCAAAAACATTATTGGTCTAAAAAACTGATATCCTGCTATTTGATGTAGTATTTTACTTTTTCTTCCCCAATTTATCTTCCTAAGATTTCTACTACTGTATTAAATGCAACTGTTGAAAATGGATAACCCATTCTGTGATTGATCTTCAAAGAACACCTTTCAGCTCTTCTGCATTCAGTATGATATTGGTTTTTTCCCCCTTTATTAATATGTGCATATGTCATACAAAATGTTTATATTGAACTTGAATATTGTGAACCCATAAAAACGATGAACTTTCCCCTCCCTCTTTTTGACCATCCCACACCCAGCACTCCTCCTTGCAACTCCCACTTGAGTTTTTATTGTGAAGGGATGTTGAACGTTCTAGAATTCTTTTTCTTCATCTGTTATAATAATCAGATAGCTTTTGTCTTTCCTTGTGTTCATATGCTGTACCATATGTGTTTTGGTTTGTTTGTGTGGGGCCATTTTTGCTTTCCCTTAATGAATTTCTCTTGATCTAGGTATATGTTTTTTTACATGACGATGTATTAGATTTGCTGATAGTTTCTGTAGAATTTTTGCATGTTTATTTATCTGAGATTTGGGTCTGTCGGGTTTTTTTTATGAATCTTTAGTTTTGATATCAAAGCAATGATGACCTTTTAGGAAGAGTTTTATAGAGTTTATTCCATTTATTTTTAAAAAAATGTTTTATAGAATTTATCAATAGTGCCATCAGATACTGGAAACTTTTTAGTTCAGGTCAGATATCTTAATTATTGGATCAATCTCATTATTGATCAGTTCAGACTACTATGTTTTCTTGACTTAATTTTGATAGATTATTTTCAGGAATTTACTAATTTATTCTCAATTTTCCATTTTTAAGCATAAACTTATCCATAGTAGTTTCTTTTACATTTGTATAAATTTTTATAAAGTCTTGCTTTGTAATCCACGCTAGTCTTGAATTCATTATGTAGTTCAGACGGGCCTCAAACACAGTCATCCTCCTGCCTCAGCCTTCCAAGTGCTGGAATTACAGGCATAGTGCATGGAATCCAGCTTTTGTGGTTGTGGCGAATCCATCCAAGGACTTGCAAGACAAGCACTCTAACCCTACAGCTAAGCCTTCAGCTCCTGTGATGTGTTTTCATCGTATCTGAGTTTATTTCTTTTGAATTTCTTTTTGTCTTAATTTTTGTAAAACCATGCCCATCTTACTTATCCTTTCAAAAATCAAATCTTTGTTTCATTGATCTTTGTCATTTTTTAAGGTTCGATTTTATTGTTTATTCTTCCTGAGTTTAGATGGAGTTGGGTTTGCATTTCGAGGTACCTGAAGTAGGTGCTTGAGACTTATTTTTCGATGTGTATTTATTGCTACACATTTACTTCTCATGTACTGCTTTTGCTATAAAACACAAAACTGGATAGGTATGGTGTCATTTTCATTTGTTTCTAAAAATTCATTCAGTTCATTTTAATTCGTTTAATAACCCTTTGCCATCTGGGAGCATGCTACTCCATTTCTGCTGTTTCAAATTGTTCTTCTTGTTGATTTGATGTTTTATTTCGTGGTTGTCTAAATCATATAACTTCAATACTGTAAATAATTATTGAGCTTTGTTTTGTGGCCTAATGTAATCTCCCCGAGAGAATGTTCTGAGTGTGGTTAACTTTGGATGTGTCTTGATGTTTGTGTCTAGAAATTCTGTTCATTGAGGAAAGTAGGAGGTTCATGTCTCTGATTGTTGCTATACTAGAGTTGTTCCATTTTGAGATAATAAAATTTGATATATTTTTATGTGATGTCTTCATACTAAAACTATTATATCAGTACAGTAGGGTTTTACACAAAGCATATAACTGGATATTTTTAGAAATCAATTTGCATTCAAATTCATTTTTGTTTGAACGTCCACCTGTAATTTTTAACTGCATTCTACCTGTTGTCTGTTTCCTTATTTCCTCTTCCTATCCTGTTAGTGTGGTGATTTTCTGTCACCTAAGATCTAATTTTCTTTATCTTTTGTGTACCTAATCTTCTGGAGAATGTTGTATATTCTTGGGTTTTCATGAAGATAGTTATCAGTTATTTTAACATGGAATTTCTATCAATCTATAAGTCTGATAATAATGAAGATTGTCTCTCACTTCTATTTCTGAATGAGAATTTATTCAGGTATAGAATTCTTGGTAGGTGGATTTTTGTTTCCCTCAATGTATTTCATCTTATTCTCTTCTGGTCTGTAAGGCTTTACTGAGAACTCTGGTGTATATCCAAAAAGTATTTCAGTGTGACTTGATGATTTTTCTCTTGCAGTTTTTAGTTTATCTCTATATAGAACATAAGTTTCATGTTTCAGCTGAGTGTTAAGGCATCATTTTCCTAACTGACCACTGGGAGAAATGAGCATGTGGCATCATCAAATTTATAATACCATGAAAGACACAGATGGAATAAATTTTGGATCCTGGGATTCCAAAATATACTTCCCCCCACATATCTACCTAAACAAAGAAAAAGAAAAGACCCAGAGAGCAATGTACCAATTTGTATGTAAACATCGTCACTGATACAAAAATTCTTGAAGAAAATTTTAATTTGGTGTCATAAAAATAGCACCAATTTATAATTCTTTAAAAATTACTGTGTTTGGGGGCTGGAAGAATATTTGCCTAACAAGCACTCAGGAGGCTGAGGCAAGAGGACTGCCCTGACTACAAGGCCAGGATGGGCGAAAGAGTGAGACCCTACCTCAAAAAATATTGCTCTGTTTTATTATGAAGTATTTCCTTCCTAAGACTTTAATAACTTTTTATTTTCAACTGTTCATCTATAATTAGTTTAGGTTAGTCTTTCAGCTATTGTTAAACGTTGTTAGTGAAGCTTCAGTGGATTTAATGTCATCAGATCCAATGGAGTTAAATTACTATTTGTGACTGATGATGTTCAGTAGCAAATTATCTCTTCATTCTTCATGAAGATTAACACTTATAATCACCTTGTTTTTTTTTTAAAAAGAAGTCTAAATTAGTTTAGTCAGGAAAAGTGATAAAATATTTTTCTTTGGCTACAATGTTGCCATTGGCTGTTGTAAATGAGAGCTGGGCAGGCCTAGAATAGTTGTTAGGTGGCACCTCATGTTCTCACACCCCATCTTTAAAAAAGTATGAAAATTAGCCTCATTTGGTTATAAACTCAGTTTTCTAAGGATAGCCAAACCTCTTGCCAGTCACTCTGACTTGTCAAGAAAAGTCTTGAGCCTTGCATGTGGCAAATGTCGACCTATCTTTTGCCTTCAGAAAATATTGTCAACTATTAATTCAGCATGTGTTGTGGAATTAAATATCACCTACACTGCATTCTGTTACATGAACCTAAATATATTTCAAAAATATGTCCTTTCTGACAGAGCTAGGGGAAGTATCTCAGGGGATAGAGCACTCACCTAGCAGGCACAAGGTCCCGTGCCACGTAATCACAGCACTCGGGAGGATGAGGCAGGAGATTGCCAGGAGTTCGAGGCCAGCTTGGGCTACAGAGTGAGACCCTGTCTCAAAAACAAACAAACAAAAAAGAACAACGTCAACAACAAAATTAATGTCCTTTCTTAGTATTTAAAAATGTCTTTGGGTCACAGAACTGTCATTGGTTATTAAAGAGAAAAATAATTCTACGTTTCAGTTACAGACATTCATCATTGGTTACATATGTGTTTACATGTATAGCACTAGGAAAAATCCTAATAATTGTATGTTTCGAGATATGCACTTTATCTCACTATCTCAAAAAGGTATGCTTAACATTTTCCATATACTGATCAGAGAAAACAATTTTAAAATATTTTCAACTTTCTCCAATGCTTTGTAATTTTACCTGGAGAATAACATCATAATGAGCTTAGGTGGGAACTGTTTGTTTTCTACATTAAACATCACAGCTCATTATAGTGATAAAAATCTATATTTTTGAAGGCCTTTTTAAAAAATAATATCTCCTCTAAACAGTATAAACATTGTTAAATGCCTACTCAGCCATTGCAACTTTTCTGTAAGAGTTTAGTTGGAATAATAGCAATGATAGCAGTGCTTAGGAGCAGCAAATGGGTAAAAAATCTTGGAAGCAGTTTGTATCTCCATTGAAAGATTATTGAATTGAAAAAAAGATATGTTTACACAATGGAATATACTGTACCCTAAAGGAGGATACACGTGAATCATTTATAGGAAAGAATGGATGTACCTAAAAACCACAATGCTAAGTGAAATCAGTCAGACACAGAAGGTTAAATATGATATTTTCTCTTTTATGAGAAATCCCAAACATGCACAATTTAAATGGCAAAATGAAATATAGATGATAGGAAAAGAAGAGGGATGAAGGTGAGATACGTATCTGTCAAATCCTTAAGATGAAAGTAAATAAGAGTTACAGACATATACTAATAATATTTTGGAAGAAAATGCGTAAGAAAGAACACCAGAGTCAAAGCTGGCCTGTGTTGAGTGCGCCTGGTAAGGGCCCTGAATTACAACATGAAAGGACAGGGAAAGTCCTGGCCAGCACGGTAGCAGACATCCTCCCCGACTTACTATTTATTAATCATAATAATGTGCTTGACGTTTCTGAGTCAGAGAGGAAGAAGAATTCCTAATAGATTGAATCACACCTTTAAGTAATTATGGAGTCAGAGGTGCCAGAATGAAGGGACTCTTAAAAGTTCAGCAGGGAGGCATATTCACTTTCTAAATATTAGATCACTCTATTTGAATATCTAAACAGTCATTTCCAATGAGTCGGAATAAAAGCACAAGTCAGAGAAAACCCATTTTTTAAACAAACACAACTTGATAAATATGTGTTTAAGAAGGAGGTTCATGACTCATGGAAGGCCCACTGTGTGGCTTGCAAAGTCGATTACTTTTCCTCAGCTACACATTATTGGGCAGAAGGTCTATTGTTGCAGTGACATGTAGGCTTTACAGGCAGATCTGGTTTATCGGAAGCAGTGGTAGTATCTTTTTTAAAAAGAAAATATATAATGCATCTTGAGCGTCTGGAGTTATTATTAGAGCTCTAAAATAGATAGCGTGGGCTGACCTTGCACAGACAAGCCCATTTGTGGTCACGATATACTGGGCCAGCAGTGACACAGAACAGTTTCCTGGCCCAGTGTGTGGGGTAATAGTTGGGATTGGCAGTTCGGCACCAGACCAATATACCCAAAAATAATGCAAAATTCTAAAATGTGATCTCACATATCTGAAAAAAATCCTCCAGTTATATTTACTAATAGATGACTTTTCAATAAAAATTGTCAAATTCACTCAGTTTAAATATGGACACTCATACTCACAATTATTTTGATTCTCCACCATTTATGAAACCAGCTAGATATCATTTATAAATATCTGTCTACATAGCCTTTGACAATGATCACAGAATTTGTGTTATTTACGTTAAAACTAATGAGTATTTTGGAAAGCAAAACTTTAATGAAGAACTCAGTTCTATTGTCTAAAGTAATTTGGTCAAAGGGTAAACTATGGTAAGTTCATTGTAAGAAATATTACTGTAGTGAACAAGTATTACAATAAGTCATTTGGGTTAGTGTACCATAGAACACTGGTGGCAGGAATCTCACATCTTAATAAGGGGGGTTGTTTGTCACTGTGTGGTCTTAGAGCAAAATATGTAAATATAATTGCATGTGGTATTAATAGACTTCTCAGCAAGTTATCTACTGCACTCCCACAGTCCAAAAACGTAACCCAAAGATATTTAGTTTTACATCTGAGCATAACTGATATTATTAATTACTTGTCACAACAATGAACCATCTAATCAAAAATCTGGATGAGTGCTGCACGAATCTGTACCAAGCAGACTAATGGTACAAGAATGTATAAGAACTGGGATGTGTCTTCTCAAATATCATTCATTATTCTGCCTGCTCATTGCATGCTACTTTACAGACAGGACACCTAGTGAGAGACTTACGAACTAGTAAAAGTCTATACACATGCTTGCGACTTGATTGACATTTTAAGCTCCTGATACTATTACAGCTTCCACGTCTACCTGACACTTGGAAACTAAGTGATTTCCATCACACATTCATATTACACTGGCCAGAAATGGCAATCTTCCACGTAACAAGCACCTGCCATTCGATTTCTGATAATAGTTTACTTTGGATCTGTGAATTTTCAAAGCTGATACATTAATTTCTGGGTTTAGTATTTGAAGTTCATTTCTGGTGCAAAACGTATTGATTAATCTTTTCTAACAATAGCAGTTTAATTAGGTTTGAAAGCTTTGAATGGACTGAGAAATAATACAGGTAAAAATTATGTATTAAGTTTTCCTGTTTCCTGAAGAGGAAAGCAAATATGTTTTAACCTTCCTGATTTGTATTCATGTCCTTCTTCCTTGGCCTACAGTTATTTAGTCTCTCTTTTCATCTTAATACAAAGGAGCCAAAGTAATTCAGTAGCCTTTCATGTCATATTTGATGATGTCGCCATGTCACACTCCAGGTATATGCGTTCCTTCCTCATCAAATTCATTTAATTTGACATGATAAATTTGTAATCTTTTCTCAATGTTGGATAATGTTTATGGAAAACAGCTTTATGGCTGGATACACCACAGGAAAGCGGATGAAGGCTATATGATGGAGCACAGCCCTTCGGGAGGCTGAGGCAGGAGGACCTCAAGTTCCAGGAGGACGTCAAGTTCCAGCCTGGGTAGGCAACTCAGAGAGACCCTGTTTCAAAACAAAAATTTAAAAAAGGACTAGGACATAGCTCACTGTGAAGGCTATGGGTTTAGTTCTCAGTGCAACAAAAGAGAAATAAAATAAAAGGACACTGAGTTATTTTGTTTGTCAAAGAAGTCTTTCCAGTCAACCTTAGCTCTGTATCAGGAGTGAAAAAAAAAAAAACCTGGTGAAGTGATCCTACACTTCAAACTTCTGTATGTATCAATGCCCAACTATTTCTATTAATATAGAAATATTACAGATGTTTCGTATTTCTATATTAATCAAAATAAATATATAAAGGCAGTTAAAATTTTTAAAGTCACTGCAAAAGTAATAAGTGATATTTCATGTAATAAATTACTGAATAATAATAATAATCAGAAATTAAGAGAAAATATGGGTCCAGGGTCCCATCTCAGCAGTCAAGCACACGGCTCTGGATTCAATTTCCCAGCAGCACATAAATTGTGTATGATGGCACACATTTGCAGTGCCAGTATGGAGGAGGCCGAGACAAGAGGATTGCCATGCCTGAGGTCAGCCTGAGCTGCACGGCAATTCCAGGACCAGCCTGGAGTAGAGTGAAACGCCGTTTAAAACCAAAGAGAGAGAGAAAGAAACAAAGAGCAAAATCTGAACAAATATTTATAAGCAATTAAGAATGTTTATTAAGATACAAATAATGTGCAAACATGTTGGTATACAAAAGATGAGAAATGCAGCAAGTTATTTGGTTCTAGCAATGATTTAAGCAAAAGAGCCCACAAGGCATGAGAAGGACGGAGTAGGCTGTTGAGTCCCGCATTGTTCCCCATGGACAGTGGAAAATAGAGAAGAAAGTGATTGCAAATAAAATGAAGTCAGTGAAATAGAAAAGTGGACGTAAGACGCATTTGTGTGTGCGTGACTGGCAATAGCAATGCCACGGATCGATTTACTCGGCATAGTTACCCCAAGGGAAGGGTGTTCACGTTCAGTTAGATGTGAGCAACTGATCGAGAATGAAATCTAGCCATTGAGTACATGAAAAGTAACGAGTAACAAGAAATCAAGTTTCAACACAGTCATGAAAGGAGCTTCATTATATATATATTGAATTTCATACAGTTCTGGTAAACACATGACCTAGTTACTCTGCTGGAAAAATTTGGCATCCATTATAAATCTGTGTGCTTATCAGTAGTTTCTGGCAATGTAGCGCACAGGTATGTGACTAGAGGAAATGTTTCATATGCATGATGAAACATACAAAATCAACTCTAATTTCATCAGTGTTACAAGAAATAAATCATTACATATGCATTTATCTATTTATATTGTACTGGAAATAAGTGACTCTAGTTGCATGAGATAAAAGTACAAATCTCAAAAGCACATTAAGCAAATTTTCAGAAAAATATAGACAGCGTTACTCAACTTACTAATTTCAGGTGAAGGCAACTTTAAACAGGATATTGTGCCAATTGGACTGCATTTGAAGACAGTGCCCACACGGAGGAAAGTAAGATGGCGTGGCATCACGAAGGCAGGCCTGGTCCCATGGGGCTGATGACCTTTGAAGAAAAACAACAGTTGTTAAAGAGCAGCTTCTCTGTTTCTCCACTTGTCTGCCTTTCTCCTGCACATGCACTGGACAGCTCTTGTGCGGACACAGCGAAAATGTGTCCTCTGCTACCCTGGAAAACAATCCTTACCAGAAACCAGTGCTGACAATACTTAGATCTTGGACGATAAAACTAAAAAACTAAGCTTCCCTTAGGTGTGCCACCCAATCCACAGTATGATGGCAGCTTGGGCAGATGAATACACTATTTTACATAAAATCAACTTAAAAATAAAATGTGCTTTCCAGATGACATGCTTATTACTAAAATTGTTAATTCTGAAGGCATTATTATTAATTGTTCTTATTTCATTGCTTGATTTCAATAGCAAAAGACCAATCACAGAGCAGGCATTTTCTCTACTGTAATATTGCTGACTAAAATAACCATGCCACATTAAATTATCTCTTACTGTCATTAAGGAAGCATAAATCTGAGGTAGCACATAGAAGGAGAAGCCAAAGATTCGGGGTACATTTAATTCATATTTTATTAAAAGCATCCCCGAATGACCTCAGTCACTCTTCCTTTATTCTTGTTACTCACTTAAGTGTGTTCAAATTCAACCTAGCACGATGTTTTCTTGTTTTTGCTACACTGAATCTTGAGTTATATTTGTTTATTGTGCTCTACCTCGGTCTAATAAATCTGTCACTCAGGAATTATTCTGTGGGGCCCTCTCTTCTGGTCATTGCAATCAAAGGACTGAACGATCCATTCCTCATAAAGAACTAGGAGCCTGGTTAAACTCAGATGAAAATAAATCCTGCCCAGAAATACACCTACATAAATGTAACTAACTGTTCTTTAATGAAAGAGGTAGGGAATGTAGTGAGCAAAAGATCGTCTTTTTCAGTAAGTATACCATGGTGGTGCAATTGGAAACCCACTTGTTAAAGGCAGATGTAGCTTAAAGCTACAGATCTTGCCTGCCATGCAGAAGGCCCTAGGTTCAATTCCCAACAGCACACAGGGAAAAGGAAAGTGAATATTGACTTAAAACTCAAACTCCACATATCACAGATCTATTTTTAAAAAGAAAACATAAGGAGAAAATCTAAATGACCCTAGATCTTGAACGACTTAATTACTATTAAAATAGTGATTTGTGGAAAACAAAATCAAGGGAATAAAAACAAAGGCCACCAACCAGAAAAAAAAAAAAGTTTGTTACTCAGATCCCACCATAAATCCAGGATGGTAGTGCACACCTATAATTCCAGCACTCATTGTTAAGTTTGTGCCAAAACTGGGCTACTTTGTGAAATTCTGTAATAAAATTTAAAAAAAGATCTGAAGATTTTGCTCCTTACATAGCTTCTAGGTTCAATTTACAGTACCACATGCAACAAAAAACAAACACAAGCCACCTCAATCATAAGAGAAAATGGCCCAAAACACTGAACAGATGACTTATCAAAGAAGACATAAAGATAATGAATAAACTTAAGAAAAGGTGCTTCATATCATAGACTTTAGTGGAAATGCAAATTAAACATCAGTGAGATGACCCTACAGGTCCTCCAGCAAGGCCAAAACATTGACTGAATATACCAAATCCAGGATATGTGTGAAACAATAGGACCTCTTGTTTATTTGTAAGAATTCAAGTGGTGTGCCATTAGGAAAAATAGTAACTTGATTTCTTTCAGTTTAGCATATTCTTATCACATAATCCGACAATTATGTTTCTTGATAATTAGGCACATGATCTAAAGCAAGTCGACCAATAGACTGAACTAAAACCAGGCAATACAGGTTAAACAGATATGAGCCCTCAAACCATGGAAAAGTAAGCAAGAAACTTAAACACATGATAGTAAGTGACAAAACAGCAAAACCAATCTGAAAAGTTCAAGTTCCAACTATATTCCAATCTAAAACTAAGGAGCTAACAAAACAAAACAAAACAAAACAAAACAAAAACAAAAACCGCCTCAACGGTGACAGTTGCTAAAAGGAGTGAATAGCTGGAACACAGTGGATGTTTGGAGAAATACTTATGTGACACATAATAGCATATTCATGTCTCTATACCTTTGTGCATATCCATGGTGTGGACAACACCAGAAGGAAAGTCTCATGTAAACCACAGGCTCTGAGGAATAGTGATATGCCAGTTTAGGTTGCCCTTGTTTACAAGTGCACCACTCCGTGAGGGCATTGTTACTGGAAATGCTACTGTGTGGGGTTATACGCATATAGGGAATATTGTACCTTTCGCTAAAACTTGTCTGGAAAATAGTCTTTTTATTAAGGATTGCTGTTTTCAAGCACTGCATAGGAAGCTCACAGGGCAATCATACCTGTAGAATAACTACGCTAGTCCCTCCAATCGTTTGACTTTTTGACTGGATGATTTGTTCCAAAGTAAAGAACATGTTTTGAAGTTTGGGATTGTGTTTCCTTCATCTTTGCCCTTGTTACTTAGAATTGCTTTAGAAATTCTGGGTCTTTTCTTGTTCCATATAATTTTAAGTTTGTTTTTCCTAGTTCTGTGAAGAATATAGTTGGTATTTTGATTGGTATTGCACTGATTCCGAATAGTAGTTTTGGGAGTATGGCCATTTTGATAATATCAGTTCCTCCTACCTAGGAACGAGGGATGTCTTTCCATTTTTCTGAAGTCTTCCTCAGTCTCTTTCTTTAGGGCTTTGCAGTTTTCTTCATAAAGGTCTTTCACCTCTCTGGTGAACTAGTTTTTCCCAAGTATTTTATTTTTGTTGCTGTTGTATTGTGTTCCACAGGTCTATGTGCCTGTATCATGCTGTTTGGGTTACTGAATTTTTGAAATGCACAGAAATAATGATATAAAAGGCCCCAACATACATGATGCCATAGAAAGGGAGGCAACGGTCAGATAGGAAAAGTGTGAACCTCTGAAAAAGGAATGGGCATAGGCACTCACTGATTCCCCAAACCCCACAGTTCTAATGTGCTAAAGAATTTGGAATTCATGTATTTACAAAAAAAAAAAAAAATTGAAGCACAATGGAGCTCACAGAAAAGAGTGATTTCCCTAGATAAAGGAAAGGAGGTTTAGAGTCTGTGTTTACGAAATCATCGAGGGTAATGCAGGCTTGAGTAGAGACATTCACAGAGAAGGAACCACTAGTGCTTCAGTTTTGCTCCTCCAGCTTCTCACCAGAATCACGAGGCACACATTTAAAGGGAAGACTCTGATTACAAAATTTCCAGGGGAAGATCAAATTACCAAGAACCTCCAGCAGCATTTCCTAGAGCTTGAATAGTACTTGAGAGATGTTGAAAGATCTCATAAAACAGATTAATAAGATGTTGTTAAACAGCTAGACGCACTTCATAGAACCCCCAAAACACTTGTTCTCTTTTATTCAAATGGAAGATTAAACTTTCCTTGAAGGAGGAAAAAAACTGGAGATGTTGCCTTCACCTTCTAGCTGCTATCACAACAAATGAACCACTACAAGAAAAATAAAAATCAATATTTTTAAAGGAAGATAAATCAAGACACTAAATAATGCATCATATAGGAGGTCCAGCTTCTGACAAATTATTAGCCACAGAATTCTTATGAACCTGTTTGCCCATGTTGAAATCTTAACTCTCAATCAGATGGTGGTACTATATGTGAGGCTTAGGGAGGTGTTTGGCCCTTGAGGGTGGAGCAAGTGCTCTCACTAGGGGTGCCTTTCTACAAAGAGACTACAGAATGACCGCTCTTTCCATATCACAGGTACACACAGATCATATACAAGTATCCTCAGAAGGAAATCAGCAAGAGAGCTCATACTTGAACCTGATCTTGGCTTTCCTGGATTCCAGAATTGTGAAATGTTTGTTGTTAATTATGAGAAACCTGAACTTGCATATCACTGTTCCTCGGTGCCTGTGGTGTACGTAGAGTTTCCTCCTAGTGTTGGATACACCATGGATACGCACAAAGGTATAGAGATATTTGTTGTTTTTGTTTTGCAAGCCACACTGTCTGTGGGATTTTTAAATATATCTTCCAGAACTTTAAGGCAAAAATCTAAACCCAAAGTCAGGAGGGAAAAATTACTAACTGAAAAATGTGAGAGAGACAGAGACACTAACTGATGAATAATTACCAAAAACAGATTTAACTAATGAAAGAGAGATAGAAACAAAGTGAAGGAAAGGAGAGAAATATAGAACTTCAACAGTGAAAAAGGGTAGTGTCTGAATAGCAAATTACTATGAGCTTGGGATAAATAGGACACGAATAGAACAGATCAATGAATCTGATGCTGGGAAAGTGTGAACTATCCAAGCTGAAACAAAAAATGTTTTTAAAACCCTACAAAACAAGGATAGTGATGATGTGTCCTGTATAATGATTTTACATTCCTTAAAAGAGTAAACACAAAACACATTTGAACAAATAATCACTAAAAGCTTTCCAATTTTGATACAAATTATGCACTCAGAAATTCAAGGTCAGGTCAATGGACCTCAAATAACAATCTCTTCCATGAGGCAGCACAAAGGCATATTACAATCTTACGTGTAATTTAAAAAAAGTTATTTAACACAGAGAAAAGCCAAGTATACTACAGACTTCCCATGATGTCTGATGCATGAAGACTATGAAACAGAATAATAGAATGCTGAACAAAACATCACCAGAGTTCCATGTCAATCATATGTCATCATGATCTATAAAGGTAAAATTGGTATTTACCATAAAAGAGAAGGCTAGAGCAAATACTACTAACAAAAACCCACTACTGAAATGGCACAGAACATTTTGTAGCTACAAAACAAACAGGTATGAAAAAAAATCTTGAGAATACAGGAGAAAGACATGATCATAATTTGTGATGTTGTTTTTCATTTTGCCATTTTTCATCATGTTCCCTCTGTGCCAAAATACATGAGAAAGAAGATTTTAGAAGAGGAGAAATTTATTTTGGCTACGGTTTCACAGTATTTGGTCCATGCCCATTCATGTGGCTCTACTGTTCATTATAGGCTGTGGCAAGACAAAATGCCATGTTGTAAGACACATAAAGGGGCAAAGCTGCATATCGCATGGCAGCCGAGAAGAGAAAGAGAGAAAAGGGACTGGGGACAGACTTCAAAGCCCACAGTCACACTTCCCAAGGATCTACTCCCACCAAGCAGGCTGTATTTCCCATTCAACCAGGAATGAACCCGTCGGTGGGTTAATTCATTGATGAGTTGAGAGGTTGGTGACCCAGTCAGGTTTGCCCATCGTGGCATGGGGCACCGAGCACACAGTGCAAGAGCTTGTGGACTTTTGACAACCAAACCACTACAATTGAATACCAAGGCATACTGGTTTCTACCATATATAAAAATTAAATACATGGAAAAATAATCAGTTAAAGACAATACATACTATAAATATCTTGAACAAAAGGAATCATTATTACAAATGCCACAGGTATTAAAAGGAAACTCCATGAAACAAAATCCATCTAGGAATTAAAGACAAATTCTAAAAAGATGACATTACCTGAAGCAAAAAGAGGCCAGAGTATCCTTGGTCTATAAACTCTTTTGCACTTAGGTTCTAAAATGAATTAATAATTTGAAACAATTTTATGTATGAAAAAAAACAAAGTTTTATTAGCTAATTGTACCAAATACTTTGGGAACATAAAATACCAACCTACATAAGTATCTTTAGAAATGAAAGGAGATAGAATATTTCCAGTTCATTTTATGAGCCTTTATTGCTCTGAAGTGGAAATGAATAGAAAAAGGGACTTCCAATAATTACAAATAATATACTACCTAAGTGTAATTATAAGTGCTAGTTAAGATTTAAAAAATGAATCCATGATCATATTAAAAGGTTCTTGACTGAATACATTTTATTATATTAGCAATATAAGGTTGGTTGAATACTCAGAACTCAACCACATGTTAAACGATTACATAAGAATAAAGAAAAATAAAGCCATCTCAAAAGGTAGAGTAATAATACTTTAATTATTTTTGATGTAAATATTTATAAAACTCCTAGCTATGAAGAGAAAAATGGAAAAAGAAAAATTCTGACAATTCTCAAGAGAATAAGGCAAGTGTATCTGTTTGCACAACTTCTATCCAAAATCCTACTCCATGTTGATGCTCCCCAATACTGGACCCCTAAAAAACATGTCTAGAATATTTCCTACTTCTTTCCTCATAGCTCTAGTTAGCATGGCTTAACATGATGACTTGTGGAAGGCAGAACTGACCAATATCCCTGTAGACTAAGTTATTACATTGCTTTTGATAGTTGATAAACTCTTAATACATGTCAGTTTTTTGGAGAAGGTATATTGCTGGCATTGGGACCTGAAAACAAGCATAGTCTTCTGGTTTTGCCAAATTGGTTCATGAACAAAGCACTTGCCTGAACACTAGCTGCAGATCCATGGAATGCCTTGATTTGCTCAAGCAAGGTAAAACACATATGGGAAACACCTGCAGCTCAAGTAACCACCTGGTTAAGCTAATCCACTCCAACTCCCCAATGATGTTTTTAGTTAGTGAAATAAGGAGGGGAGGCTATTATTTCTATAGGAAAATTCTAGACTGTCACTCTCATTATTTTAGGATGGACTGAGCTTTTAAGCATTTGTTAATGACAAGATAAATCTGTGAAATTTGTTGGAATTTCATCCAGGGGTAATAAATAGAGGAGTTGTGATTAAAAAATGAACTTGTATCTCTTTGTACACATCAATTTACTGCTTTTACTGAATGACCAATATCATATTTCTTGTACTAAGCTAGTACAATGTCATGCAGAGTTCGATTTCCTTAAAGAGTAGATTATAAAAAGTATTAATGATTGTAAACATAAACTTGAAGCCAATAAAAAAGAAATATTTACACAAAAAATTGACCCACTGAAAACATCAAACTGTTTTCAAAAAGAATGTGAAAAATCAAAATAATATCAATTTAAGAAATAAATCAATAGATGAGTAATTAACAAGTCTATATTGCCCTCCCAAAAGTTACTGAACTGAAATGCTACTTCATTAGAGATTGAAATAATTTGAAATTTAGTTATAGGGTATATTTGGCTCATTTATACACATTAGAAGTACTAATTATACTAGCAATATGAAAAATTACCTATAAATTTAAATTTGCATATGTGATTGCTTCTAAATACTGGCTCTTTCAGGTATCCAGAGAATTCAGCTGTTATGGAAAACCACTTCATGTGTCTTTTATGCAATGTGAAGTTTGTCTTGGTCTTGCTAACCGAATGACATGCCATGAAACAAGGTAATATCTCATTCCTGTGAATTATGCAGCAGCCACACGAAATAGAAAATATCACCCATTGGCTACTTTGGCCCGAAGGTAGGCATTTCCTTATAAAATAATACAAGAGAGGGTGTCAGGAAGGCTTCCTTCGGAGCCCTACTTCTCTAAATTGAGCAATGTGCTACTTTATCCCAGCTGGAACTGCTTTGGCTAGCAAATTGTTTCTGCTGATATAACGGGCTTTAGCTTTGACTTCTAAGCAAAGCATACTTGCTTTCTGTCAAAAATGCCTCCATTAACAATGCTTGAATTTGCAACCAAACTCATTGCATTTCTCAAGTTCTTCAAAATAGACTTTTCTTTCCTATCAAAGTGAATTTTACATATTTTGTGGATGTGACCAAACTTTTCTATACACACACACACACACACACACACACACACACAAATTGAAGAAGAAAAAGAAAATTGAATGAAGCAGCCCTGTTTCATAGATCATTCCTACTTTAGAAGACTTTTGGAAAATAATTATTTACTTGGATAATTCTAGATACAAAAGCCTACGTTGGTCGTGCTTACAAGATATTAAAGGCAAGAACTATTTAGGCAACATATGAACAGTAGGTCAAACTACATGAAAATTAGTCAGATGTCAACCCTATCATGCAGTTCAATTTAAATATTATGTAGTTTTATGTTTTTGTCATTGTACAGTCACACTATTTTAATTTTATGATATTCTATTTTTACATAAAAGATATTTTCAATAAATAATATATTTAGTGTTTTATAGAAACAAGTTAGTGAAACTTAGGTCATCTTTGATGAGTGATGTTTTTCCTTTCTGTCAATAATGACTACTTTTTTGCTGATCTCAACATAAAACAAAGGTAACCTGGTACAACCATTGAGTAAAACAATATGGCGCTTCCTCCGTACACTGAAAACAGCTCTCCCATTTGACCCCACTCTAAATTTTTAAGTATCTTTCTAAAAGAGTTAAATACATCATATTACAGAGACACATGCATATCACAGCACAATTCGTAAGACCTCTATCTTGGAAGAAGCAGGTTATGTAGATTGAAAGATGAATGGATAAAGACAGTGTGGCACTTTATGGACAATGGAGTACTACTTTGCCACAAATTTGAGATGTTTGTAGAAAAACATATGCACCTGGATGCCATTAGGCAAAGGAAAGTTAAATAACTCACGGTTTCTCTAATATAAGAAAAGTAAAATATAAATAAGAGAAAATAGAATGATAGGAAATAGCTGAATTAAATTTGTAGAGATGGAAAGGGGACATGAGGCAAAGTGAAAGGGTAAGAGGGGGGGATGTGAAAACAGTGAAGATGATTATATCTATATCTATATCTATCTATCTATCTATCTATATCTGTATCTATCTATCTATCTATCTATCTATATATCAAGTTGACATACCTATTATGTAGTAAAAATACATACTAATCAAAAGAATATTTTGGGAGAAAGTACGAAGGTTGCAGGATGTCACAAAAGAACTCTGGCAGGCTAGAACCTGCCGGAGCTGTGTGGCCTTTCTGTCGCTATACTCTCTTGCAAACCACAGCGAGCACAATGTACACTTCATGCAGGCATTTTAGAAAGATTCAGCCTCACAAGATTCAAATCCCCTATAGGAATTTAAGCTGTTTTCTCACAAATCCATTCTCACTGCCTAAAGGAGAGTAGTAACTGGAGTAGATTTTTGGGTCTATCTTGCTCGTCTCCTGGAAGCTGAACTGATACCCAGAAGGAGGAAGAAACAAAGCAAAGTCGTACATCCTTCTGAGCCAGCACAGAACCACGAAGTAGTCAGTGTTAGTTCCGGAGAGGACCTGCTAAGGAAAAACTCCCAGAACGTTGCTTGCACTGATGTGGGGTTTTTCCAGTGGATCGGCTGAGGTTATATTCAAAAATATTTTTTCTAAAGTCTCCTTTTTTTCTTTTAATCTCAATCTTTTTTTTTGTCTGCCATTAGTAGCTTAAAGTGATTTAACTGGTCTTACTCTTGATAATCTTCTGTCATAGTATATGATAAGTAACCTTTCAAAAATAATTTATTAAAATGTCTGTTAATGTCATTCCTCACCCTGTCGACAGTCCCTGTCAAAGTGACACACCGTGGACATGGCGATGTGTCTGCGCTGTAGGCACTCAGGAGGAGGCTTTTTGTCCTTTGATCTTTGCATCTGACAAGTCCCTGGTGAACCTGAGTGACTAACTGAAAATGTCCCGCACAGCTACTTTGTGCCCCACCTCAGATGTTGGGCTGCCCAGCACCTCGGCCTAGGAGTGTGTGCAGGTGCGGATCTCCATGCAACGCTGGCACGAGCCACTCACAACACGTGCCTACCTTTTCCCTTCAATGTGGTTTTCAAATTCCTGATTTATCACCTTGACATTTGACAGAGCCAAGGGGGGAAAAAAATAAAAAGTATGTTTCTGTGACAGCTAACAACTTTCTTTTCCTTCGATGATTTTGTACGTTTGCTGGAAAGGGCTAAATCCTGGTTGTCTGACTATTAATTAGAAATGCTAAGTGAACACTACAAAATCAAATCAAACATAATCTGGTTGATGTCACCTCGTGTTTGTGGTGGCAGGGCACAAGCATCAATTTATTGCAATTAATGAATTCCTGCCTCGGGGAATGTCAAAGTAATTTGCCTCATAGAACATTTTAAATATCTTCTATTTCCAGTTTTTTTCTTAAATCATACTACAGAGTGCGAAGGCATTAAAACATCACAGTTTCATATGCAAACAAACATAACCTAGGTGTGAAGGGCTAAATGTTTGTGTCCCCTCAAATCACATGTTGAAATAAATTTCAATCCCCAGATGAGATGGAACCTTTTGTGAGGTGATTAAGTTTATTCTATGGGAGTTAATACCCTCCTAAGAGACTTCACAAAGGCCCCTCCCCATGTCCTCCACATGAGGCTGCAGCCAGAAGGTGAACTCTCATTGGACAAGGGATCTTCTAGAGCCTGGATCTATGGCTTCCCTCCCTTGCCCATACTATGACAAATATGGCTGTGCTTTGTATGAGCGACTCAGTGTGTGGCATTTGATTGTTGGAAACAAAATGGGTTAAGACGCAAGATTTTTCCTCCCTATCCCTCTTTGACTGAAATTGGTTTCAACAGAATGATGTTTATATTTATAATCAAACATAAAAATACTGTTCAGTTTTTAGTTTACTGACATTAGGTAAGCACGCGAGTGTTTTTAGGTAAGTTCCTACGAAGAAGTCAGCATCCTTTCTTGACATCTTCCTTTGTTAAAGAACAGACCATAATGGAAACTGAGTTCAGTATCTTGATTCCTATTGGAACACAGAATAGAGAGCCAGCAGGGGTAATGTTGTGAGAGCAACTGCGGGAACCTCCCTGAAACAGATCACATGAGAAGACAGCCGAAAACATGCTCTGCCAACATGACTGGAGACCGTCTCCAGACGGTCTGGATTCTAAGAAATAATGTCTTTTGTTCAGTTCTTCCTGGAGGAATCAAGGCATATTATTTTCTTTGGTAATGGTTCACAAAATTTAAAAAATGTAACTTAAACACATACACACACTCAAACACACACACACCTTTTTTCTGGTTACCTGCCTTTCTTTCCTGGCTTGTAATTACATTTTTCTCATTTCTTATTTTACTACTTTGTTTGGAAATGTACAGATATTAAAATGTAACTCTTTAAACATCCATCTAGATTGGTCACTTTGTATATGTAAGCCCATATGAGGGTCTGCATTTTGATGTGTATTATTTGAAGTGTACAATTTTCATTCACTCACTCAGCATCTTACTTAGGGTGTGAATGTTTCTTAACAGATTTCTATTTTTCTGTTGCCTTTTCCTTTTGGTCAGCTTCCTTGGTAATGACAGGCATCATTTGCTGAGGAAGACGTTTTTCTTAGTACTCAATATGCAAAAAAATTCCTTTATTATTTATTCTAAAAATCCTGAGAGATAGGTAATATTGACAACTCTACTTCATGGATTAGGCACAGAGAAGTTAGTCGATATGTTCCCCACCTCATATAGCTAAGAATTGGTAAAGTAGGACGTGGACCCAAGAACATTTGGCTCGTAACTGCTGCAATACTCTGCTCCCCTACACCCCAAGAATATCCTAAGGGAGCTAGTATGAGCCTTAGCAGTTTATTGTCTAACTTGCCAGGATTCCCTCCATGAAAACCATCACAACAGTAATCTGGCTGTCCTGCAGCTCCTCTCAAAATAACTATCATACATTATATACCCTTGGATTTTTCAATGTACCCTATTAACAAAGAAATTTGTTCAGCACATTCCCAGGCTAAAAGGGTAAGACATTTTCATTTACACAAGAGCCTCTTAAAAATAACTACTTAGTTATAAAATAACTACTTAGTTTCCACTCAAGTGGAAATGATCGGGGCCTTGGGAAAAAGATGTCACGTACATGAAAACCTTTGAGAAAACAACCTATCACTGTGGCAAATGCTTCAGGTTTATAATGGAAATATACAAAATGTATTTGTCTTCCTCCTTGGGTTATGTAAAATATGATCAGAAAAGAATGATTTTCTTCAGATATTTAGGGATGGTTGTTAAGATTCCAAAGGTCAGTCTTTGAATCATCGACTCTTTGTTAAGGTAAATTAAATATGTATATAAAAGATTATGTTTGTTGTGAGTTAATTTTCCCCTTGCTCTATTAAGTGTCATTATTCTCACCGTTGCTCACATATATTCCATGACTGTAATATCAATCAGTAGATATAATCTTCGTGTCTCATAACCTCATGAGCTTCATCTTATAGAATATTCAGTACATCCAAATAGAGTCACGGTCCTAACCATTTTCACTTCTATTCCCTTCTTGCCCGCTCCTGCCAGCCCTTGTCTACTCTAATCCGTCACCTAATTCTACTAATGCTTTCTTCAACGACTATCTGCCCGTAGCCTCTCAAATCATCAATCCTTCATTAATCACATCTCTCCACACACAAAGATGCTATTTTGTCACTCCTTAAGACTCAAGTCCAGACACCTCCAAGCGTGTCTACCTTACTTCTTTTTTAAATGTTTAAAATATTTCAAGATTACACAAGAACAAAACATAGAGGAGACTCGTCAAGGTACAGACACGGACTTTGCTTTCCTTGACAGCACATCAAAGCAACCACCGACCAATGGAGTGACTGCCATCTAGAAAGCTCCTTCACAGAAAAGGAAACAATGAAAGACGTAAGGGAACGACTAGGAAGAAGCCATCCACTCACTTTTCTTCTGATAGAGAATAATATCCAGAATGTATAGAAACTCAATGCTTAAAAAACCAACTTAACCAATTAAAAATAGGGAAAGTATCTCAAAAGAAGTAAAAATGGCAAATAAACATGAAAATAAACTCAGTAGCATTGTTCATCAGAGAAATGTAAACTAAAACTGTAACGAGATAAAAACTCACCCCAGTTGAAAAGAATAAAAAATGAAATAAAGTTATGCTTAAGGGAATATGGAGAAAAAGGAGCCCTTATTCACTCCCTGAGACAATGTAAAGCCCGGTCGCCTCTATTGAAGGCGGAGTGGAGGTTCCTCCACTCCAGATCTAAAAATAGACCAACCAGGTGATTCAGTAATTTCAGTCTTGGATATAAAGCTAAAGGGAATGAAGCCAGCATACCAAAGAAATCACAGTGTGTCCATGTTCACTGAAGCACTATGAACTAGAGCTACGTTATAGAATTGACCAATGTATTCATGAAAAGATGAATGTATTAAAAATGTAGCATTTATATAAAAGCAGGATGAATGGACTCTTGTCGTTTTTCATGAAATTGGATCAAATTGGTGGACACTACGCTAAGGGAAAAGAGAAAGCATGCAAGGTTAAGTGCCACATTCTCTCTCGGGCATAGAAACTAATGGAAGGCAAATTGATTATAAAATAATGATTACTAAGGACTGGGAAGGGCATATGTGGGGGAGTGAAAATGGTGGTTGTAGATGGCCATGCATACTTATTCATGTAAAAAATGTCTCCCTGGAGCTGCATATGTACAATTAATATGTATTAATGCAGACAAAAATGAATATTGAAGTTTGCTTGCTACTGACTTGATTATATCAAGTTAATAGTTTCTTCTTTAATACATATAACACAGATGGTTTTCTTTCTTATAAAATGTCTTTGCAAATATTTGCAAAATAAACAGAGTTGCTTCTTGTTACTGACCTTTACCATTTTGTGACACTGGGTTTTTTTTTTTTTTAAATTTTGATATGTGTACTCTGTTCACAATAAAATTTAGTGTAAAAGAAAGAAAGGCATGTAGAGAGTGAAGTGCATAAAACTGGTTAGAGTTCACTCTCTGCAAATCAAATCCAAGCTCCGAGATACAATTGGAAGCCCTGGTTCAAATTAGAAAATTGAACAAAAATACTTGTCTGTATTTCCTCTTTAAACCATGCTTAAAATATATTTTGTTTAATTAAACTAAAACATAAAAACTTCTTTGGGTTCCTCCCTTCCCCAAGATGACATCAGCCAAGGGCACAGTTCCAACCCATAGTCTCCTGACCCTCTTGAACTAAGTAGGTGCTAGATGTAAGAGGACCAGCATTTCAACTCATCTGTTTTAGAGAGGCCCAGGATCAGATGTTTGGGGGAGCTCTGCCTTATTTTGAAGGTTGTAAAAGTTTATCATGCTTTGACCTATTCAAAGTAAAAACCTAGAGGAGAAAACTTCCATCAAATTAAGTTATCTTTTGATGACACCACTCTAAGTTATTTACGTAAAATTTATTATTCCCAACAAGAATCTGGATTCTCTCTGATACTTGAGCAACCTGTAGATCACTATGTGGTAAGGGGTCTCAACTCACACAGAGCAGAGTCAGTAGGCCGAAGAAAGGAGCAAGGGGGCTTAGAGCTTCCTGAGGGAGCCCCAGTGATTTTGGTTTGTGTGTGCTCAGGGCCCACTTTTGCGTTGTGCCACAGAGAGCACTCACCTGTGGTTTGGACAAGATGGTACAGGAGATGAACCAGAAGCAATAATGAACTCACCGTGGCACTGTACCAGAAGCCCAAGTTTTAGAGTTGAAAAGAGGTAAGGATCAATCTGGCTTCTACCATTTAATGAACATAACATAATGTAGCCGAGCTGGACCTGTTTGCCAATAGAAGTCACTGTATGTGTCACTTACAGCTTGACGGCACTTTCAAACGTGGTAATTCACTTGATCTTTATCCTAATCTCCTGATAGAGATACTATCAATCAAATTTGATAGCTAAAGATATTTATTTTTGTCTATATAAGAAGAAAAGCAACCTTAGGCTTCTCCAAACAACTTCTTGTAATAGATACATTTAAGCAAAAAATATTCAAAATATAGGTTTAATATTTCTGCTAAAGGTACAATGCAAAATTTAACTTTCAAATAGAAAGAGACAAATGTTGAAAAAGCTTAATTATAAAATAATACAACCCAAACACACAATCTGTAGTGGCCATTAAAAAGCAGAAGTTTTGTACAATGCTGTAGGTGAATGATCAATTACTGAGCCAATATTAATATTTGGAATACCTATACTGTTAGGTATTCTAAACAAATCAATGGCAGGAAGATGATGACAATAAGACACTAATTGAATAGGTGCTTAAAAATTATGAGCCAAACCTTTTCCAGAAAGCCTGAAACTTATAGAAATAGAAATGCTGATGATGTGAGTGAAATGGCTACATCTTTTCTGATTCATTATCCAGGTACCAGAATTCTTGCAAAAAGTGGCCTTTTCCCCACAAATCTGGCTTGAGAAACTGCTCAGAGTATCTCTACGTGGAACTGCAAGAAAGAGAAAAGGAATGAAAATTCTTTTTCCATAAAAAGGCAAAGGATAGCTCTGGCGTGTGCCTGTTTGTGAGGTTTTAGGCCAGCTTTAAGCCATCCAGAAACCTGCGCGTTAGTGACTAGCAGAGGTGTTGACCCTGCTCTCAGGACTGCGCCAGCACCTTCTCCTTCCCTTTTCTTCTCTGTACCCTAGTCATTGCTGAGCCTCCACCCAGGGCTTAAGTTTTCATTCTGAGAGCTTATGAGAAAGGGAAACGCACACCCTTTATCTTAATAGAGTACTACAAAGGAAAAAAAAAAGGCCTACAATGTACACTTAGCTAAAATTGAAAATCGGTGGGGACCAATGGTCCATGCGGCCACTCTGTCAGGTTCCAAAGTCAAATTGGAAGCTCATCAGCCCAGAGCCTTTCCTCACTGACAGTTTTTTTCCCCGGGAAAATGGCTGATACATTTGTTCTGTGGGAATTAATATTCGGGTCTCTTTCATCAGGAAAAACTTTGTGGGATTTCTTCCATCATTGCTAGCCTGTGAGTGGTGGGTGGTCGTCACATTTGGTTGGTCAAATATTTTCCTTGCTCTCCTTCAGCAACGTCATTTGCTTAGCACTTGGGTGACTTCCTCTGACAGACAGGCAGGCAGAAGCCGAAGGAAGCGTGACAGGCCCTGTGATCTGCAGTGTTAGGACCAACCTACAGATGACGAGGAATGTGTGAAAGATGTCGCCCACCGGGGGTTCGCACGCATTCTGCTCCTCTGGTTCAACTGCCACTTCATTTTTGTTTCCACTCACTGGCCTTGATCAATTTTAAATTTTGCCCACTGAGGCCGGCGTGCTGGAAGAGCCTTGCTTCTGCTGTCCTGATATCTTATTGGACCTAAACATAGTGAGTAAAGGGAAAGCCAGCAGCCAGGCAGGTGGGAGGCATGAGTAATTCGTTGGTCCCAGTGTTTGTGCCCATCAGAGAATTTTAATAAAATGCTTTATGAACCTAAGAGGCCCACTAACTTCTCACCAAATGTACCATGAAATGAGAAGGATGACAAATATTTTCTTGCTGTGAGTACAATTTTAAGGAAAGAATGGAAGAAAATCTCCTGGCTCTCAATCTGGCTCATTAGGGAGGCAAGGAAAGGCAAAGGCCCAGGCCCCCGACCTGAAACTCGTCCTGGTTCTCACATTGCGGGAGCAGACCCACTTCACAGAGCTGTTTGGCTACTTTCAAATGTTGTAGCATACTACAACATAATTACGATATTTTGTTCTTTTCAGTATCAACATAACATAGTTTGACAACTTTTAAAGTTTCAATTTGTTCAATAAAGGCTTATCAATCAAGCTCCATTTTTAACTGCCCTCTGTACCTACAAGTTAAAGAAAGAAATTTATTACCTATCGAAGGCATAATTAAAAATCTTCAATTGTTTTTAGATTTGAAGGGATCCCAGTCTTCCTTGGACAGTCTGGGAGTGACAAGGTGACAAACGACAAGGTAAGGGCTCATGGTCTCCCATCTCCTGGGGTCCTGTGGACAGGTCTGTGTCCATGAGGGAAGGGTGAGATGAACCTGCTCTGGTGGGATTTTTACATGTATGCAGTGCACCACTGCTGATGTGCCACCTGGAATACATCAGGGAGGTCTTACCATTCCACCATTCTGTGCTCCACTCCCCAGCATCAGGGCACTTTGGCCTCTTAAGCTCCATTGCTGACTCTCCAAGACAAAACCCTTGGCCACTAGGATTGGTTTCCAAAAAGCAGAAAGGACAAAAAGTGTTTGAGAAGTCGCATCTCACTATGATCCGCACTTTCCCCAGCAAATCACTAAAACTGTGAACTTACGAAATCTCACCTGCATCACTTTCAGCACAGGGAAGACCCAAAGCCGTGCAGTAAGCCAGGCTTCCCTATGATATCAGGTGGGGCTTGTCTCCAGCCTGCAGCCACATCTTTGCTAGGCTTCTTGTTCTTCCCTGACACAATTCTCGCCACCTTGTACTAACTGACCGACTTGGTCACCAGCCTGTCTGGCCTTGGTCTCAGTAGTTTTCAGTTGGGATGCAGCAGGTGTAGGAATGCAGAAGCCTCCAGAACTCATGGAGTACTCAGGGGGAGTCTTAGCAAAGTCCTGCTACGTAATTAATTATCCCGAACTTAAGTGTGAAAAAATACACATTTATAATTCCATGATTTCTGAGGACCAAGAGTCCTACCAGGTTCAGCTGACTTTTCTTATTCAGGGTATTTATAGCAGGGTCATCAAGAGGTTGGGCAAATTTTCAGTTGTCTTGAGGTACAACTAGGGCAGGATCTGCTTCCAGGCCGCCTCCATGGATGCTGGCAGGATTCATGAAGCCGGATTGGCTTCATTTCGCAGAGTGCTCTTTGGGCAGAGGCCACTAGCAGTTGTTTGCCCCTTGAGCTTCTTCAATAGGCTTTACAAACCACAGAAGAAAGAGCAAGGGAGTCGTAGCAATAGAAATGTGGAAAGGCAGCAGTCAGCCCTTTGTACAGGTCTGAAATCTGATGTGTTTTCCCTATTGTTTCAGATATAAGATGCTAGCCACAGGCCACATAAAAGAAGGGACATTGCAGAGCCAGGGACACAAGGCGGAAGAAAGTAGGACTCTCCTTCTAGAGCATATGCCCTTCAAAGACACTGATTTCCGGTGCTTTGTGGGGAATCTTGTCACCCCACTTCCTGTTCGTTAAAACTTTATACCTTCATGATCATATTAATAGTGAATCTTAGGAATAGATTTGATTATTGTCTAGGATGAAGGGAAGCCTCTGTTTCCTAATAAGAACCACTTAAATGTCAGGACAAGGAGGAAATAGTTTTGATTGTTTCATCTTTGGAATATCTTTTAAAAAATAAAACGGTTCAAATTGTGTCATGACAAATCATACAGTTGAGGAAGGCAAAACTGTCTGCTGCTCTTGCCTGGCTGGCATTTCTTTTGACATTTTCTGAGGTGATGCTCACATAATTTGCTTTTTGCTCAATCTGCCTTGACAATCGAAGGCAGTTTATGGTGGTCTTCTATGAAAAGCCCTGTGTCCACTTCAGTAGCTTCGAAATGAGTCAGCTCAACTCCCGGATACGGGATATGAATGATTCATTGATCGGCGTCTCTCTGGTTTCTTTTAGCTTTCAGTTCACTGACGTGATGATTTCTAAACATCGAGTCCAGCTATTCCAGGGGGATACGTGGGAAAGAGAGAACACAGGTGTATGTGGAAGGAGGAAGCTTTTTCCCTAATTTATTTTGAATTTTTAATTGAAAAATATATTTATGGCTTCAATTCAGGCTACAGTCCAAAAATGACTCCTTTCTCCACTTGCAAGATCATGTGCACCTGTAGATACACATTTGTGCCTCTACATTACACAGGTAATAAATAAGGTCTAGGTGGTGGTACCGCCAAGATGGCTACGATTTAGGATGTGACCTTCCACCTGCGGAAACCCCAGAAAAGACTGAGAAGTCCCTGCCCTCCTGAGTTAATGAGAAAATCAAGTAGCATTTCAAAGAGCGGCAGTCCTATGCCAGACTGAGTGTCCTCTCAGGCTCAGTGACTCTGGAGTTAGCTGTAACCACGGACAGGAACCATTGACCTTGTTTTAGAAACAAGTATGCATGAAGGAGATCACTTTAGTTTCTCCAAATTTTTTTCTAATGCATGATTGATTTTAAGATGAACCACCACGATGGATGAACATGAAGGAGGCACATGCACACATACAGGCATACATATATGTATATATCAACATGTTTAAAAATAATCATGTAGAGAAAGCCTTACTCCTGCCAGAATCTTTTAAAAACACTAAAAATCCCCAGGTATCATTGGCCATTCTCTTAATATCAGAAAAAAATACCATAGCCACACAACTCATGCAAATATAGATAGATGTGATGCTGGAAACTCTTCATTTTTCTTTTCAGATACTTTCTGTCTCAATCATAATAAAATGCAGATAACTGTTAAACAGCTATAGCTTTCATGTTGTCTAAAGGCCACCAAATCTGCATCCTGCAGACTGAGATACGAGAAAGCTATCATGTCAACGCTGTGCTCGGTGTGCACTGTCTACAGGTTAGAAGGCAGAAGTCGAATCTCTATCTACAGTTCAGACTTTCTCAAAGGAAAGTCTTGCTTTCTGAGCAAGAAGCACATGGTGCCTCTTACCTCTGTCAAGAAATACTCAGTTCTGTGTGCAGGGAAAGAGTTTGGTAGCTAAGACACTGAGATAATAAAAGACTCGACCAAAGCCTGCTGTGAGATCTGGACTATTTTCTGAAATCTAATAATATTTTATCCAACAAAATATGTTGGTCTTAATTCTTAAAAAATAGAATAAGTTCGATGTGTGTTAAACATATAACTTCTAATTTCTTTGAAGACATGCACAAAAAACCTTTTATGTATAATTACATGTGTCATTTGTGAAATTCTTTTGAAAGACAGAGCCATACTTTAGACATTAATTATAAACTGTTTTCATATATTTATTTATTTATTTTGATGCTGGAGGTGAGCCCAACCCCAGATGTGTTAAGCACGTGCTCTAGTATGGAGCTATGTTCAGCCCTTATAAAATGTTTTCCAAATTTGAAAATATAAATACTTCCAAGACTTTGATAGCTGCTATGACTTACTTAATATCTACTGTCTTATCTCCTACTAAAAGAGTGCTTATGGTGCAGCAAGGTACTTAATCCAGTGAATTGGAAAAGGGTCTGGAAACCTAAACGTAACACTCGTATTCTCTATTTTCCCAGATTCTCTCTTATAGAGCAATCACATGACCCAGGTCAGTCCAACAAAGCCTGAGAAAAGAAAGCTGGAGGAACCCAGAAATCCATTACTTTTCCGATGGGATAAAATAAATGCTTAGATGGCTGTCCTCTCCTCCTCCCTTTAACCCTTGTACAAATTGTAAGGAGCAATGTATAAGCAGCAACTTTGCGAGCAGGCGAGAAACACAGATGATCACAGAATGGTTCTGAGCCTCTGGGCCCCCACTGCTATCTCTGGAATTCTCAAAGTAAGAGCAGATCAGCATAAGAGGTATGACACAAAAATATGGAATACGGTTAAGTTAAAATAATGTATCACAGTAAAAGACACAATGCCATTAGTCCACCCTGCAGGACTCTCCCTACGTCCCAGCACAGTTTTCCCACCATTCTTCTCACCCGGGGCATCTTGGGAAGTCCTCCTTCCTGTACTGTTCTTGAGTTGATTCCAAACATTTACTTTCCACGATTATTTTGACTTTGGGGAATAAGTAGAAGTCACATGATGCCAGATGTGGCAAATAAGGTGGAGAGGACACACTGTAATTTTTTAGAAGCCTGTTTATTTATGGATGGCACTCAGCAACAGCACCGCTCACCTGTTTTTATTTCTACATTGTAAGTACATAATAAGTACTGTTTCGGAAAGTGACAATACCTGTAAGCAAAGGGGGATATTTTGAGAGAGGTTAATGGCAATGTCTTTTGCTATGATTTTTTAAAACATCATACTTTCATCATACTTTGTAATATTTTTTTTTTAGAAACGGTGGGGTTTATCTTTTTCCGAGCCTAGAAGAAGAATACATCTTGCTTTGTGAATCTATCACAGCTTGTGCTGTAAATGTAGGTCACAGAACAGTGCTATAATGACAGTGGCTAATTTCATGTTGGTGAGGACAAACTGCTAAGATTAGATCAGGTAGCAAAGACTTAATCAGACTTTGATTTATCTTAATAATTCTGATTTTATAAAACAAGAACGTTTATGACATAATTGTCTAAGTTTACTAATCCCTGCTTTTTCAAATGTGCAAGCTCTCTAATACTTATTAAAAACAGTAGTATCGTTTTGCATTTGTGTTTAAGGATGAAGCATTAATTTTAAAGAGAGAAAAATAAGAAAGAAAAGGCAACACTGACAACAGATCTGTGCAATATGAATAAAAGGGAAGATGTAGGATACAGGGTCTCGGTCTGTAGCCCAGGCTGGTTTTGGATTCACAGCAATTCTCCTGCCTCAGCCTCCCCAGATCTGGGGTTATAAGCATGTGCCACCATGCTACCATGTGGTGCCCAGGAATCGAAGTCAGGGCCTTGAATTTGCAAGGCAAGCTTTAACTGCTGTTTTATTCCTCCAACCCCCCACCCTTGATCTTAGAGAGCATATATTAGTCATGTGAGATTACTTTTAAAATTTTTACCTCAGCATGTCAGGTTTATAGACAACAGGCACTTAATTTCCATGTCTGGAGGCTAGAAACCCAAGATCCAGATGTCTGCCGGCAGGGTCCAGTCCTGGTAAGGGATGCTTCTGTACACAGAGCATACTTCTTACTGTCCTCACATGGCAGAGAACAGAAAGAAACCAAGTGATACTACAAAGGCATGAGCCTATTCCCTGGAGATCATCCTCATGCCTTGCCCAATTTTAATTCATTCCCAAAGGCTCCACCTCCTGATACCATCACAGTGAAAGAAAGTTTTCAGCTTCTGAATTCTGAGGAAACATCAATAGCCCATAACAAGTAGATATTCAACATTCTACTAACACCTGAAAGAAAACAGACTGGTAATGTGCTTTCACAAATGGGGCTTAGGTTGTTACTTGAAGCGACTGTCACTCAAGATCTCCTATTGGTCTTAGAAGGAAAAAAAAAAAAACAATTAACAACTAAAAATAATGATCCCAAAGAGAGAAGACAGTCGAGCTGGGTAATAAAAACTTGAAATCATTTCCCTATTTTCTTTTAAAAAGACGAGCAAAGGGGAGTGGGGAGAGAGACATAGAGAGACAGGTAGAGAGACAAAGAACACTCAGAAATTGCAGAAAGCCTCTGGCTATTCTTAGCACTGCGGACGATTTGGGCTTCTGCTGGCTCAATGACTCCTTTACTAGGTGCTTGAGCCCATTGTTGGGGAGGTCTAACACTAGATGGCCCAGTTCTTACATCTTATATTTAATCAATATGTAGCATAAATTAACCCATGTTTTCCTAACATATTACCTCATAATTTGTGGATTAATTTATAAGGATAATTGTAAATATTGAAGGAGCTGGACAACTGTTCTCTTCATAAGGAGCTGAGAAAATTATATGTATATTCTTCTGTTTTTGAGACAGGGTCTTACTTTGTATTTCAGGCTGGTCCTGAACTCATTATGTTGTATTCAAACATTCTTACGTGGCTTCCATGGAAGACCAGGATGATGGCTCATGGGAGTCTGTAACCCGAATGTGACTTTGAGCACAGGCTGACATGCCCTTCAGGGTGACAGAAAGTAATGGGGACCGGAAAGCAAGACTCGTGATGCATGCCTTAGGGCCAAAACTCTCAAGTTCAAGCTCAACTGGGCAATTAAGTGACTTAGTGAGAACTTTGTCAAAATTAAAAGTAAAAATATTTTGGGAACATAGCCCGGTGCAAAGATTCTAAGGTCAATCAATCCATCAGTACTCAAGAGCTCAACCATTTAAATTCAAGGCCAGATTGGCTGTTATTTTCTCTGTGTTATCATTATACTGCTTCTTTGAATTTCTACCACAGAACAGTCTTTTCTTTTCAATAGTCTTCTGTGAAATATGAGTATTTATATATTTCTGCTTGGGTTTTTAATATACATCGTTTTATTTCACTAAAGTCCCTATATGTTTTGTCCATTTTTTTATTTCATTGGGATTTGGCAATATATATGTACAACGAATGCAACTCATCTTTTACACAAGACTCCACTGCCTGCTGGGGTTAGGGGGGTGGGGTTCCCTGTCTGTTAACATTCCCAATTCAGTCTCTCCTCCTCTCACCTAACTGTCATCATGTGTACACAACCCCACACAGGCACACCCATGTGTGTAAGATTACTGAACATATAAGGTGCTTTTGCTACTTTGAACAAGCTAGTATCAGTTTCATCAACTAAGAGTTGGAGATACCAAAGTTATCATTTTAGTTTTATTTTTCCTATTCCAATGTGCTTTTTTCTTTGTGTAGATCCAAATAGCTGATCTGATCATTTTCCTTGTCCTTGAAGAAATTGTATTGCCACATTTCTTACGAGGCACATTAGCTAAAAACAAGTTTCTTCCACTTCTGCTGAGAAAAGTTTCATTTTTTCTTTTACTTTAAAAATAAAGTTGATGGCACTGGGGACTGAGCACAGGGCCTTGGCACATGCCACATGAATACTCTACCATAAATCTATATCCATATCTCTCTTTTAAAATGTATTTAAGATGTCTTACCATCTCGAACAAGCTGATCTCAAACTCGTCCTCCTGTCTCCCCATTATAGTCATACACCACAACACCTAGATTTGTCCTTCACGTATTTTTTTGTCTTGATGGAGTAAGAATAACTATGAGATACAGGGCTGCGGAGGTGTGGGAGTGAGGTGTGCGGCAGGGAGGGAGGGCGGTGTAGAAATATGTGATCAGCCTTTAGCTGCTTGGTGAGCTTGTGCCTCTGAACTGTGATCTTCACAGATGCTTCTCAGTGTTTTTCTTTCTAAGTTGGGAAATAGATTTTAAATTTGCATTGGCAAAAACATGCTGAGATTTTAATGTTGGAAAATTTATCTTTTTATGATATATAAAATGTATCTATCTGTAGTAGTGTATATATATATATATATATATATATATATATATATATATATATATATATTGCAAATCTGGCTTTGTCTGAAGTTAATATACTCTTTCAGCTTTTCTCTGGTTTTTGTTACCATAATTAGGTATTTATCTCATTTAGGATTTGGTCAGGTACTTGAATTTGTAAATTCACATCTTTTACCTTCGTCATAAATAATGTTTCTGCCTGTGTGAGTGTGTGTGCATGTGTGTGTATTTTATTCTGTTGAACTGTTCTGTTTTTCTCTTCTGGTGCCAATACCAATTTATTTTAATTACTTAATAAGCCCTAAAAACAAATGTTACACAAATTCTCTTCCTTCCTGGCTTCAGATAAGTTTGGGTAATCAGGCTATCTGTTTATACACAGTTCTCCTTTGAAACCGTTCTGTTGCTCTCCTAAGGGATAATCACAATTTTATCCGCTTGCATGCTAGAACTTTAATACTAATTTTGGCTTTGCTTGCAAATTCCCAGACATGCCCTAGGCTTGCACAGTATACACAAAAAAATGGGCTTGTTATCTGAAATTTGGCACAAAAAAAAGAGAATGCCTTCAGTAACCTGGAGCCATAGTGATCATTTTTACAGTTGATAAAGGCAGACTCAGAAAAAGTTTCTGGACACAATACACATTCTAAGAATGAAAGAATTTTATGAAAATTGATAATTAAGTAATACATTACACATATGTGTACAAACTCCCCCAAAATGAATGCAATTATTACATATCTCAAACATATTTTAATTAAAATGATTATGGGCAAGTAATTATGGAGATGATTTATCAAGAAAAGAGAGCAATTAAGACATGATACCTCTGTACATGAATGAAGAATGAAATTAAGAAATATATTTACTTTGAATAGAGAAGGACATTTTAACACAGAAAATCTTCAAGTCTCTAATAAGGTTGCATGAGGTAATTATTGTATAACTTGTAATATGTCAAAACTATATGTTTGCTAATATTACAAGATCTATTATTTAATTTTTATTTCTTTTTAATTACTAAATAATATGATAAATCATCTTTAAAACATGATTCATGGCAAATACACACAATGCCACTCATACTGCTTAAGGTTAGTTTAAATACATTTAAATTCTATGGATCATATCCAAATAATACCAAGACAGACTTAGATTACACAAAATTTCATTTTTCTTGCTCGTATGCAGTCTGTTTGCTTTACACTTCACATGTCATGGATCTAGACTAAATACAACTACTAAATTATTGGTCAAAAAGCATAGAAAATTCCTGACATCACTTGACCACAACTGTCTCACTCTTCAAATATTAGCAGAAAACACAAAATTTATTATGTATTATTTTTCTTCACAGATTGCTTTTGGAATTTGCCTCAACAGGCCACACTAACGTTGCACACCAGTCACAAGTCAAGTTTGTCAAACACTAGACACCATGCTCCTCCCATCGACTTGATGGCGCCTCAGACCTCGCCCTGAACAAAACAGCAAATGACCAAGGTTTGTTGACCTCATTGGTGTAGCTTCAGATACATCATTTATGATTTTTTTCAGTTGGTTTTCTGAAAACAAATCATAAAATGAACTACTTAATTTCAGTGAACTCCTCAGAAGTTCTCCTGTCAACTCAATCCCTGGAGAGAGTGTAAGTGCAACTATTACTCTAATGGGATTTCCTAATAAAATGCCTAATAAAGTGCTGACTATATATATATATATATATATATATATATATAGAGAGAGAGAGAGAGAGAGAGAGAGAGAGAGAGAGAGAACTATATATAAAGTTGATAGTATACTATACATCGCAGAGTTAGTCTAAGGGAAAATGATGTCAGTATCTTCTTCCAAAATACAATTATTGTCCATTTTTAATAAATATGCAATATTCTCATTCAATAAATATCTTCACAATATTGATGTAATATACACCTAGTTGAAGATAAAACTTAGAAACAAGCAAGTAGTCACAGATTTTGTGAGATCAACAGGACCATAATTAGTCATGAGTCACATGTTTGACAGGTGATCTAATTGGCTGTGGCTACAATGTTGCTTAATGCAGATCATTTCTGGTAAGACCTCTATTAATTAGAAGCAAAGTAAATCGAATTCCTAATTAAGCAGAATATTTTAAGCCCTCATTTAATCATATTAAAGGAACAAAACAAAAAATTTTAAACAAGCTAGAATTGGAAATTTTGGAATTAAAATACTTTCAAGAAATCCATAACCATTTCTCTTACCCTATGCAAATGTTTGCTGTTGTCATTTCTTAAATGAAAGAGAATGACAGTATTCTAATAATGAAACTAATGCATGCTGAGGATTTACTATTAAGCACTTTCTGTGTATTACCTATTAGGCCAAAGTTATGAAATCCAGAGGGGAATGGGAAATTTTCCAAAGCTGACAATAACGCTGCACACTGACATCTGATATGGAGCTGGATTTCTTAACATACAGTACTGTAACCTCAAAGACAAAATATGATTTTTACAGTGGACATAGTAAGAAAAAATAGATGAGTCACTTTAGATATATTTTTAACAAAGAACAATTTTTATGCCAACTAAGCAGCTAAAGAAAAGTCTTTTGCCAAAACATGATGACTAAGTCTGATTGCTTATTAGCCAATGTGTTCCCAGTCCAAAATAAAGTCTCCTAGTGGTGCTGGTGATTGTACTATGGCATGACTTTGAATTCTGGTTAACAGGAGGGCTCTCCTTGAACCCTTCTAAGAGTCTAATATTCACTGTTGTTATCTGCAAAACTCTGAACATGATTATCTCACAGTGAAACGGAGGGAAGTAACCAAAATAAGCCTCCTACATGCCCTGGGTGAATGACGAATGGCTTTTACTGTTTTGTCTAAAACTCATAATATGGTGAAAATTATTAGGTTGGAAAATAAAGTATATAATCAATCTTTAATAATTGCAAACTATTTAAGGGAACTGCAAGATCAGCTTAGCACATCTTAGAAATAAAACTACACTTTTTGTTTTCTCTATAAAATGATAATTTAAAGCAATTACTTGAGATTTTCAGTACAGAAAAGATGACATAGATTCACTTTCCCTTCTCTCCTCTGCCAAGTACATCTGTAAGTGTTAGAAATGGTAACAAGAAAATCAAAGAACTGCGAAATGTAAGTAGGTAAGATGTAGGCGAGACTCCGTGGAGTTCTAGGAGAAGAGGACCACAAGAGCATCAGTGTCTTGTACACTTCCACCCAATAGAGAACGGCCACAGGCACCTGGACTTCCTGACCAAAGTTCATCAAAAGGAGACAACCAAATATTCTCATTCTTCCCAAGATTCAAGTAGTCCCTCTGATGAAATCAAGAGAGCCTAACACTAGTTTTAAGAAAGGTCAATTAAAAGTTCCGCCTAAAATAAGCACCCAAGAGGATTGTCTATTTGTCCCAGACCTGAGATTTGTCTTTACCAGTGAGGAAAAGTGAGGCAAGAATGGAGAGTCAGCCAGAGGAGCTCAGTCAGAGCAAAGGCGGAGTCTAAATGTTCTTTGTGCCTGAAATGCTCACATTCTGCCAATGGACAGTGGGGTGAGGGATGGAAGACCGAATTGGGGGAAAAAAAAGATCTATGGCCAAAACACACAGCATAGTCTAGGAACTTCAGCCTCCCCATGGGTCTACATTTCTTCTCTTCTACCCAAGACACCCAGTTTTGGCTTAGTCAGGGAAGCTCCTTCAGCATTCTGCGTTGTAGACAATAATACCTGGAAAACCTTCACAATGGGAAGAAACTTGCCAAAAGGATTCCATCATGTTGCTAACTAAAAGGGAAGCATGATCGTGCAGGTGTAAACACGCCAAGAAGATGCCATTTCCACGCCAGAGACACAAGATGCAGAAGAAGCCAAACCTGTTAACATCAAGATATGGGACTTCAAGCTTCTAGAACTCTGAAAAATACATTTCAGTGATGTAAACCAGGCCAGTCTAGGAACTGTGTATTAGCATTTTTAACAAACTAACACAATGGCTAATATATATGTACCCAAAATGAACAGTGAAGATACCAGAAACCAAGATTCTCACTGTTGGAGCTTGCAGATACACAAGGGAAGAGTCTAGACTGTTCCATGCAACATGAATTAGAGTTTGATACTACAGTAGAAACTCGGAAGCTTAATATAATGTTATACACAATTCTTTGTACATATGTCTACATACACGGAGTAGTAGATATTCGTGCATTTTTCTTGCTCGGTAAGAGATGAGGCCTGATAATAAACAAACTTAATGTTTAGATCTTGGCTCAATGCTATTGCCAAAACTGAATCAAGGCTCCTTAGGAAAAATGAATGATTTTATGACTTGAGCAGAATAGAAAGTGGATGATTTTATGATTAGAGTAGGAAAACTGGGGGATACCTTACATTGCAAAAAAAAAAAAAAAAGTAAAGGAAAGCTGAAGCGACAAACATAGATGTATGGAGAGACATGTACTGAAAGAGTAAGACACACAAGAGCCAAGTGAAAAACTTCCAAGTGGTCAAAACTGGCACAGTTTAAGAAGAAAGGTTGACATTGGGTTATAATATGAAATAGGAAGTCTACGTTGATATAAATAAGTGTCTGAATAAGTAAATAAGGGGGAATAGATAAATTCTCAGAAAAGAACTCCAAATAACTTATTTATACATTCCCTTCATGGAGGTGCAAATTAAATTTTCACTTCTTCCATATGGTACAGCATAGTGATTCCCTTCCAAACAATTGGTATAAGAAAGGAAAACAACAAGTTAACATGCAGACACCTGGGAAATGCTACTTTGGTTACTTATATAACTTTCTTTTCCCTGACATGAGTTTCAACTTTTGGACATATGACAAAATAATTGACCAGTATTTTTCAGATTGGCCAAGTCATAAAAAAGAATGTGAAAATCTAAGAAACTATAAGTTCTATGAGAAAATTAAAGCATCATTTCCAAACGAAATGTGATAACCTAGGTGAAATTCAGGAACAGAAACACCGTTGATAGAGTAAGCAAAATGAATAACATCTGGCTAGAACAGGAATGTCAGTCAACAATCATGTCGACACTTGGTTGGTATTCATTACAGATGTTCAGTGCTAATGCTGATGGGAAGCTCATACAAAGTGTATGAGTTACTAATATTTCTGTAAATCTAAACTTGCGCAAATGCTGCTTAAAATATTTCAAGACAAAAAAGTCGAAGGCAACAACAGAGAAATATTTCGTCTACAGGTTCATCCTCAAGGCCAGTGGGAAGAACATTGGTATTCTGAAGTTGAAAGTGAAGAGCTGTCAACCTTAATTTCTATACCCAGCAAAATCGTCCCGTAAGAATGCATATGCAACTTACAACACCGCAGGGGGACAAAAGGGAAAAATCCGCATCGTCACTCCTGATTTTCAGGATTAACAAAGGAATGTTCTTCACCCAACACAGTAATGATAAAACAAGAAAACTTCCAGTAGCACAAAGGAAGAAGGAATCACGGAAAGCGAGAAAGTATGGATACACAAAACAGGTTCTCCTTTTCCTCATGAGTTTTAAGTGAGGTTTATGAATGAAGCAAAATTACAGATGCTATTTGCTACGAGCTAAATTGTGTCCCTCCGTAATGTGCATTTTGCAGTTCTGGTCCGTCCCCATCCCAGGATCCCAGACTGTGACCTTATCTAGAAATAATATTTTTGCAAATGTAGTTAAGCAAAAATCAAAATGGAGTGGAGTAGGTCGGTCATTTAATCAATATTGGTTTCTTTATAAAAAGGAGAAATTTGGATGGACACACACACACACACACACACACACCATTAATACATGCAGAATTGCACAGAAGTTTGAGGTAGAGATCAGAGTAATAACCTTACATGCCAATGACCACCAGTGCTAACAAATCACAAGGAGCTAGCACAGAAATACAAAATCTTATGCCCCCAGGTTGTCAGAAGGAGCCACCCTGCTGACCTGTAGCTTAGACATCTCCAGAACTTTTAGGGTGTGTGTCAATTGCTCCCCAAATTTTACCCTTGTGTAAAGCCAGATGTATTAAATGACACTCAATATTCAAGACAGCATTATTTGATGGTTGCGAATGTGAAAGGGCCTACATGAAAATAAAATTTCAGTGCTTCATTTGAGCTGATGGAATGACTACAGACTATGAGTCTAGGACACATACTGTAATAACAGTAACAGAGAAAATTATGCCTTGAAAATGTCTTTTAATAAATCAAGATGTAATTGTGTGATTAAATAGCTTATATGTAGATTTGAAAACAAAAAAGAAACAAAATTCACACTAAAATAGTAGACTTTATCACAAAAATATCAATTGTCCAAAATGACAACGATCCAAGTACACTTTTAAAGATGAGAGATTGCCAGTCAATAGAGAAACACGATCAAGCTATAAATGCTGCTTACAAAGCTATTTCAAACTCAAAGACATAGGTTGAAAATAAAAAAATAAGGAAGTCAATACACAAAAAAATCACGCCATGAATACTGCAAGAGAAGTGCCTATGTGAGGTTCTGGCAGACTGAGCTTTAGAGAACAAACTTTACTAGAGTCAAATATTATCTAACAATAATAAAAGAGTCAGTTCATCAAGAAGCACTAATGATCCTAAATGTAGACATATCAAACAATGAAGTCTCATAACGCATGAAGCAAAGACTACTTAGAGTGAAACAGAAGCATCGTATAAAGCCGGCCGGGGGAGGAGGATGGGGGGAGGCACACGTCTGTAATCCCAGCACTCGGGAGACTGATGCAGGAGGGTTGCCATGATGTCAATACCAGCCTGGATTACAGAGTAAGACACTGTCTCAAAAAAAGAAAAAAAAAGTGAAACAAAGACACTGAGGACCTCACTACATTGCAAGCTTTAATGCTATTCAGCACTTGCTGCACTGCATACATTATTTACAAATTTTTAATTTTATTTTAAACTATAAACTGTTAAAATAGTAAGCATAAATAAAAAATAGGATCACGTGTATTTTAGAGTTACAATGTTTTCAACATTACAGCAAAACCATGCTAACCTGAAGAGATTGAAGATGGCTTTAGAAAGTGGGCAGGCCAAGCTAACTTCAACACAATGCCTAAAATATGAAAATAAATAAATCCAAAGCAATACCAATCAAAATACCAATAACATCATTCACAGATCTAGAGAAAACAATTCTGCAATTTATATGGAACCAGAAAAGACCCAGATTTGCTAAAGCAAGACTGAGTCAGAAAAGCAAGGCAAAGATACCACCATCCCAGATATCAAATTCTTTCATAAAGCAACAGGGAGGAACACCACACGGTACTGCCACAAAAACAGTCAAGAGAGTCAGAGGAACATAACTGAAAATCCAGAAACAATTCGGAGAACTTTAGCCATTTAATCTTCAAAGAGCGGATCAGATCATACAGTGGAGAAAGGGCAGTCTCTTCAGCAAGTGGTGTTGGAAAAATTGGTTATATGTATGGAGAAGATTGAACCTAGGCCCATATCTTACACCCTGAACTCAAATAAAAATAGTTCAAAGACCTAGACATTAAAATGTCAATGATGAAGCTGCTGGAAGCTGAGACAGGTGGAACACTAGAAGATGTTAGGTGCAGGGAAAAAGACTTCATGAACGGAAATCCGGTTGCACAAGAAATCACCCCAAGATTCAAAAAATGAGGTTACTTCAAACTAAAAAGCTTTTGTACAGGAAGGCATGCAAAGGAAATAATCAATCAATAGAAAAAACTTACAGAATAGAAAAATGTTTTTGCCAGCGGTTCTTTGGATGGAGGAATAATATTTACCATATATGAAGATTTCCAAAAAATTGTTGATCTCGGACAGCCAGTATGGAAATCAGCACGAAGATTGCTTAGAAAACTAAAAATAGAAATTCCACTTGAATCAGATATAACTTTTTGTACCTCTTTTTGAAGGAGCTAAAAAAAACTACATAGATAGTATAGATGTACTCTGTTTACCACAACACTACTCGTAGTAACTAAATCTTGGAAGTGATCTATGTATCAGATGAATGCATAAAGAAAGAAAACGCTGTATAAATACACAGTAGAGTATTACTCTGCGCTGAAGAAAGATAAATTTGAGTTATTTGTAAAAAAATGGGTACACCTTGAAATCATCTTGCTTAATAAAATTTCATTTATATAAGAAACCCAAAATATAAATGGCTAAAAGGGTAAAATGAAAGATTGAACACAGGGAGACAGGTTTGGCGGAAAAGGAGAGGAGACCTGGGGAGAAAGGGGAAAATGACCAGAACGTGGTATGTGCCACCACGCCCGGCTTTATGTGGTGCTGGGGAATCGAATAATTCAGGGCCGTACACTTCCTATACAAGTGTGTTAACAGTCATGTTATTTCTCCAGCCCTCAGTGGTCTATAAAACACTACAAATTACTAACTCAGGGCAATATTTTCTCTAGTAATTAGAAAATCTTCCTTCAAACGTAGTACTATCTTTCATAAATGTATAAACTGCTCTGAATGTGTGACCTACTTAAGGAAAAAAAATCAACTAGTCATCTGTCAATATTTACACTTAGTTATATATTATAAAACAGAGAAATAGCCTGTCAATAAAAACTTAGAAAATGGCATTGATACCCAAATATGTAGGCATTATTATAATTTTCATGGAAGCAATTCAGTGGTTTTCTTTCAAAATTATTTTACAGTTACAGTTGTCATTTGTAAAGGATTCAGATCAAGGAGAATAACAATCATCTTGAAATAAATAATAGTTTCCTTGGGCTTGTATAATTTGAGCAGGCACTAGCTTTGCAAATTATCGCAAGGTGCGTGACCTGGTCTTGTTACTCATGGTTGCTGGATTTTTTAAATTGACACTTCTGCGTTTTAAGGATTCCTCCAGGCATTCAATAAACCCTCCTTGAATGGCCTAGTCACCGTTCTTGAAAAACTTATTAGGATGCTCTTGTGTCTTTCCCCATCGCTTCCGAGACCTTCCAATGGTCTCACCTTCAGCTCCTTCTTGTTCTGTTTCTAATCAAATGTAGGTTTCCACATACAAGAATAAAGATTTGCGGAAGAAAAATAGATAATGCACATTTGCAGTGAAAGTATTCAAACACTGTGGTCCCCAAGACCAACAATGAAGCAAGAGAAAATGAGTGTTTTATCTCTCATCACTTTGCATTTTTCTTATTTAAATATACGTTAGAAGCAATCTACTTTTTAAAAACAAGTAGAGATATAGATACACACAAAACCATACATTTTTCTTAGCACCTTTTCATTCTGAAAAGGTCATTGAAATTCAAAGACTTCATTTAACTGCTACTTGAGGACATATCACGTGATATTTAATTAGGAATGTAATATTTAATGTTATCATTTGGGAAATAAATTTTAGATGTCCCAAAATGCATGTTTGAACGGACAAACAGTATTTCAGCATGCATGTTATAGAGCTAATTTATTTCTATCAGAAATAAATTTGTAATGTGAGTGGCTTCCTAACTCCACTGATGTAGCTCTCAGACTGGCAAGTATTTTGAATACTGACAAAGTGCCCCGTGTACTTAAAACTTTACTTCTCTCAACTCGTAAGTCTATAGTGCATATTTACTGAACCACTTTTATTGGTACACGAAGCTAATTATTTTCTTATATGTAAATCATTTTGCAGATTTATATATAAACTAGTTCTTAGAACATAGTTAATATTAGGCTAAAATTTCACTTTGTATATATGCATATATGTATGTACATATGTACGTATGTATGTATGTATGTATCTACTACTCATGTTGTGGCACTCCATTTCCTTAAGGTTTATCATAGTTTACATTGTTGAGACTAACTGCTTCACATTTTCTTAAAAAAATTATAACAAAAATTATAGTACAAACTAAATGTATACACTTCATGCTATAATAAATATGTCACTTATATTTTGAGTGACTAAAAGCTAGAAACAGGGTTTATATTTTTAATTTATATCTATTAATTTTAGTTTATATCTATTAATTTTAGAAATGTTTAAATAAGATGTATGCATTACAATAAAATGGTTCACACTTGTTTCACTGTAAAGGAGTTCTCTTACATTTAGCACTACATTTCTATAGTATTTCTTGCATTTAAAAATAAGATAAGCTTGTGATGGTTGAATATAAATGCCCTGCGTAGCTCTGACACAGGAACCACCAAGCAACAAAGGACAAGCTACAATATGAGGGGAATACGTGAGGTGAAATAGCTGGAAGCAAGCGGGAAAGTGACAGGGACTGTACACATCACAGACCGTGGGAAAAGTGACCTAGAGAGCAAAACAACACCAGGTGCAACTTCTACCCCAGTTCTGTGGGTGGGACAGAGCAATGTTGCATGGACACGGTAGGCAGGCATATGCCAGCGGCCTTGTTAGAGAGGCAGGCTGTCAGTTTTCACTGAACAGGAATTCCATGGAAATTTTAAATATAGCATATCATCTATCTATCTATCTATCTATCTATCTATCTATCTATCTATCCACCTAAGATATATGGATATTAGCATAAAACAGTCTTGTTTTATTATTTTATTATTAATATTCTACAGAAATAGAATGCAAAGTAAATATATTAAATGGCTGAAATTTTTCAAAATAATTACCTAAGGAGACAAGGTAGATATCTGAAGGAACTGTGAAAAATAATGCAGGATATAAATAATAAATTCAATCAAGAGAAATCATAAAAAATCTCCCGAAAGTTTAAAGCTAAAACCCTCTATCAGTAAAACAAAAATGCAACAGAGACGTTTCATGGTAGACTGGAACAACTTGAAGAAATCATTTCTGAGCTTCAAGATAAGACTTTTGAACTAATCAGATGAAAACTAAGTATTAAATAAATTAAGACACCTAGGAAACTTACGGTACATCATTTAGCAAGCGAGTGTTGGCATTTTGAGAGTTCCAGAAGGCAAAGGAAAAGAGCAAAGCAAACCTGCTTCCCAAACCAATAGCTAGAAGCCTTCCACATCGTCAAAGAGATGAGGACGCCAGAAACGGGAAGGTCAAAGGGAACCGTTTATATTCCGGCAAGTAGACCTTTGCCAGGGACCCTGCAGTCAGAACGTCAGAAGGGCGGGGCAAGAAGCACAGCCCGGAGCCGCCTATCAGATAGTGCCATTGCCCTTACAATGATACCTTGGCAGAAACCTCAACAGCTGAGAGTGGGATGACGTATGCACATTCCCGGATGAGCAAAGCAACCAGTTGTGAGTGCTTTGCCCGGCAAGTGGCCATCTTTACCGCTGTTGATACGCAGAGACTAGTGTTAATCAGAAAAAGAACTATGACATAAATGAGTTCAGAGTAGCAGAAGTAGACATATTTATATTAAATAAAGCAGATTTTAAAATGAAAATTATAAAGAGAAGGAATCCCGTATATTGATAAAAGGATCATTTCAACAAGATGCTACAATTGTAAGTATACTATGGCCTCAACACCGAATCATCCAATATATAAGTAAATTTATTAGCTCTAGAAAAGATATGGACTTTAAAGCAGGCCATCTAGACAGAGTATTAACAGAGGAACATCTAAATTTAAAATATGCTGTAGAGCAAAGGGATCGAACATTTACACAACCTTCCATCCAAAAAAAATACTCATTCATAGGACATAAACGGTTGTCAGGGTAGACCATATATAAGGCCACAGTGTTCTATATAAATAAAAATTAAATTTTATCAGGTATCTTTCAGGCCATAATCAAAATGCAAACACCAAGAAACATGGAATGTATACAAAAAAATTTATGAAATTTGAATAGTATGTTCAAAGTGACCAACAGATAACTTAAAATATTATAAAAATTTATAGAAACAAAGGTAAATAGGTACAATACATATTCAAGTCTGAGAAGGACAGCAAAAGAGTGCTGGAAAAGGCTTAGATAAAAAATATATGAAAATATCGAAAGATATCAAATACTAACCTAACATACACCCCAATGTCTACAAAACAAAATAAATCAATATTCGTGGAGGGAAACAAATAATACAGATCATAAGAGAAACAAAACTGAAAATAAAAGCAACGAAAATCAATAAGACATGGAATTTTATTAAAAAGGTAAAAATCAACAAAAGTTAACCAATTCTGAGAGAAAAGAGGTAGGATACAAACAAGTAGAGTTTGAGGTAGTAAGGAGACAATGAAACCAGTACCACCAAAATAAAAATATCATACCAAACTATCGTGTCAAATAGTGTGTACTGCACAATCATACACTACTAGGATATAGCATCTGGAAAACTGAATAAACTTATGAACACCTAGAATCTATTAAAACTGAATCAAGAAGATGAAAAATCTAAACCAGCCAATAAAGTGTGATGGTCCTGAAGCGATAGTTACTAATTTCCTTTCTGAAAAGAACACCCAGGGCTTTACTGCTAAATTCAATGAAGTCATCACTGAAGAAGCTAATATTGCATCTTTTTGAGGTGTCTGAAAACTGAAACTAAATGGAAGAAGAACCAGAGAGTAGGAATCACTAGCTGTTTCTACTCTGTAGAAGAGTGACTATAGCGCCAACATCTGTGATGCAGGGCACAGTAAGTAGCAAGCCCCAAACCCCCACTGTATATAATTGATTAACGGTTGAAGAGACGGAAATGCTTATTACTATTTCATTCTTATATATTGAATTCAAATATCAAATTACCACAATGTAGCCTACAAATATGTGGAAACACTGGCTCAGTATAATTATTGTGATATAGAAAAAATAGAAGTAATAGTTTAAATATCCCAGGTGTTTAAAATGCAATTTTTTAAAATTTTATATTCCTCAAACTATTAACTCACACTATTTTTTGTGTATCTTTATGTGGAGACCATCTTAATAATCCATATATATGAAGACTTTTTCACTACTAATCTATAAGCTCACATTGAGGTTTTCTGCCTTAAGGACCGAAAGGCCCCTGCTGCGAGAGGGTGCGCCCGCCTATTCTCTGCTTACATCTACCCGGGCTCAGTGACATTGAGCCATAATTCAAACTGTTGTCAGGGCTAGACATACACCTGCCGTGTTGATGATTAATACGTACTTGTCCCAGACCTTCCCTTTTGTGGAATATGCCTAGTGTCCGTCTTTGCCCAAAGCTCCAGCCCTGCATTTGCCCATAACCCTCATCTACGAAATACCCCTGCCTGGGGTTATCCCCAACTCTGTGTCTGGTGATTTTATGATTTACTACTTTTTCCCCTCTCCTCACTCTTCCCTTTCTTTTCCCCAATAAGTAGAGAAAAAGAACTCTGCTCAGGGCCGTGAGGCCGGCTGACCTCCTGCGTTAGTGGTGAATCCACGTAGTCCCGAGGAAAGCTCTGGCTCCAGAAACTCTGAGTGCTTTGTGTATCTTTGATCCTAGTGTCCTGAACACATCATCTAGCTAGAAAAAATTACATAAAATATGTAAAGAAAACTACATCATACATCATCTTCACCTTGCCTTTATTGTCTGCATTAATGTATTTCCACAAGCATACATCTTTCTGGGTAGCTGAGAGTTTCACAGGGGAATGTCACACAGTTTGAAAACACTGCAATGAGTATCACGTGTGCCCCCCTATGCTTTAAGAGTGCAGTTGCTGAGCTTCTCACAGTATAGTTGCAGGAGTGAAAGTTTTGTTTATTTTACTTTGCTTCAGTAAATATCGCTTGGTAATTGAGTGAGTTTACAGCATTGTAGAGAATATGGATGTTGTTATCAATAATTTCCTCTTGAAGAGTATGATTTTTGCTTCACCAAGTAGTTTTCATGGCTTTACACCAAGCTCTGCTGTGGTTGTCAGGAGTTGAAATATGTCTCTTTATTTAACTACTTCAAGTACTTACCTCCTCTACTTTGAACTTCTAGCTTTGTGTGAACCTCTCTGGAAGCCATTACTATGCAACTCCCACTTCTCAAATGAATAAAACCACAAATTTGGTTTTAATCTCTAGCGTCCTTGAAGTGAAGCTCTAAAACACAATTTTTCCACTGTAATCATTTTGCTGCCTTCAAGTGTTCAATCTCCTCAGTTGAAAAAAAAATTAAGGAGTATAATTTGTATATTTGGAAGAGCTTGGGCTCCTATTAAGTTTGGTTATAACAAAGACAAAAAATGTTACTGTATAATCACTGTTACCCTGGTGACACCTTTTAATTAATTATTTTCTTTTAACTTCATTCTTTTGCTTTACAAGTTCAATCAGTAGATGGACCAATAAGAGCTTATTATGCCTAAGTAGAAAAAATACCATTTTTTTTTACTGTAGAACCCTTTCCAAAGATTCTACTTCTTCATACTTAGCTTATATTGCTAATAGGCTAACAAAATTAAGCCCAAATTCTATATTTCTACAATATATATTTTTGGTTCCTCATTTTAAAATTCCTATCTGCAAAATATGAAATGAACATCTGTATTTAAATTATTTTTAAAAATTTAAAACTGCATATAAATATAAACTGTAGGTATTTCTTTAGAAGTTTAAATTTAAAAATTTGACCAATGGACCACGGTTATTTTGTAAGTTCACTTGGGCCTGAGTTACTGAAGAATATTTGTCTATGGTGGAGCATGAGAAGTAAATTCAGGAATGGTTTTGAGGTATAGACAAATATATTCATAGAAATCAATATTCTGTACAATTTTTCTACATTTACTTAAAATTTAAGGGATTATTTAAAAGCCATTATAGTTGTTTGACTTAGTTTATCATCCTTAGTAGGTCCTTTCCATTTTTCAAAAGCTTAAGCCTGAAGCCACTATGCCACTTTTCGGCTGAATCTGAGTGATTCTAAGAAAGAAATAAACACACATATTTGGGCCAAGTGCAGTTTGCCTTTACAAAGAGGATAAATTAGCTAGAAGGGAAGAACTAGTTTTTCGTTGCTAAGCTCTATTGCTGCACTAAAAAGTCTAAGAAATAATAAATTCCAATTATGATGTGAAAGTAATAAATTCTTTTATTTGTCTTAAAAACTACATCTGGCAATCACACTCTAGGCAGTTACAATGTATATAAAAATTGCTCATTGTGCTTTGAGTTGTGAGATCTTCCAAGATTTTATTTCAAGGAATCTAACCTACACTGAGAGTATCACTTATTTTTCAGTATTAGTGCATAACGGAGTAAAATTAAGATGGTCAGATGCTATACTGCACTGGGCAATAGACATCATGCTTAGCGAGATTCCGAAATTTGATAAACAAGCGACTGTAATTTCATACTTTCCAGCCGTCACATTTTCAAACTGAAAACTGTTAGGGGTTTTCTAGTATTGCTCTTTTATAAAATCGAGTCAAACTTAGGTTTACTAGTACTCCCATCTCCTGAGCACTTCACTGGTTGCTCATAACACAGAGTGGAACATAGGAGGTTTTCTCTCCACACGCCTTTCGGATCCCTTTGTGTTGCTAGTGCTTCCAAAAATGATCAACCAAAGTTTCACTCTTAGTTGGGAATGGTGCATCTGGGCCTCAGGGAAGCAAAGCAGGGAGCAGAGGTGCCTGGATGTGAGAAGACATGTGATCTCTCATTGAACTTTCTGAAAGTGATGCATGCAACTACTCAGATTATTTTAAATGTAGGAGTGTAGGAAGGAGAAAAAGAAGTGAAAATGATGAAGACACAATATGTATGTGCACCAGTTCCACAAGTTGAATCTAATTATTACCTGTTGAAAATACATACTAATAAAAAGAATAATTGGGGGAAATTGGATGAGCATGTAGATAATATACTTCAAGTTAATGTCAGTATTTAGGTTTTTGTTGAGGAAGAGCTTCAAAGGTATTTATTATAAATAAGTGATACATTTTAATAATAGATTACTTCTAAAAAAGTTACTCATTCTTCTTTCTTAAATTTTTTTCTTCATATTCTTTTTCTTCCTGAAGTTTAGTGAATGAATATCGGCTCAAATAAATTACTTTCCCAATACTATTTGCTTGCCTAGTCAATTAAATACATGAATACACTAATGGAAAAAAAAATTGAGAGTTAAAAATATCACCGCATAACACTGGTGAAGAGGAAAGTACCTGCAAGTGGGGGTAGCAGTGCAGGGCCCTCTCTCGCCAGGTGTCACCCACCTGCTAGCAGCTGTTTTTGTTATTTACCCCTACAGTTTCTCCCCTTTTGGCAACATCGCTGTGCATTCCTCTCCAGGAAAACTACAAATAGTATATAGACATGTTGTCCTTTTTCCATGGTATGCATTTGGACCCCTTGTCGAAGATTAAGTAATTGAGGGTATTTGGGTTTGTCTCTGCGTCTTCAATTCTGTTCCACTGGTCTATCTGTTTTTGTGCCAGTACCAAGTTGTTTTTACAACTATGGCTTTATAGTATAGCCTCATGTCTGGAACTGTAATGCCTCCTGCCTCGGTCTTGTTGCTCAGGATTGCTTTGGCTATTCTTGGTCTCTTTTGGTTCCATATGAATTTAAGAATTGTTGTTTCAAGTTCTCTGAAGAAACTTGTAGGTGTTTTGATAGGAATTGCATTGAATCTATGTATCAGTTTAGGTAGTATAGTCATTTTGACTATAGTCATATTGCCTATCCAAGAGCAGGGGATGCCTTTCCATTTTCTAGTGTCTCCTATAACTTCTTTCTTCAATGTAGTGTAGTTTTCTTTATATAGGTCCTTCACATCCTTAGTTAGGTATACTACTAGGTATTTAAATTTTTGCCTAGCTATTGAGAATGGAATTGTTTTTCTGAGTTCTTGCTCTGTAACTTCATTGCTAGTACAGAGAAAAGCTATTGAGTTTTTAGTGTTAATTTTGTAACCTGAGACTTGGCTGAATTTTTTATTGTTTCTAGGAGTTTCGTAGTGGAGTTTTTAGGGTTTTCCATGTAGATAATCATATTACCTGCATGTAAGGAGAGTTTGACCTCCTCCTTACTGATGCAGATTCCCTTTATTTCATTTTCTTGTCTGATTGCCATGGCCAGTGTTTCAAGGACTATGTTGAATAAGAGTGGTGAGAGTGGACAGCCTTGTCTTGTTCCTGATTTGAGAGGGAACGATTTCAATTTTTCTCCATTTACTATGATATTTGTAGTAGGCTTAGCATATACGGCTTCTATGAGTTTTAGGTGGGGCCTTTCTATAGTTATTCTTCTCAGTGTTTTTATCATGAAGGCATGCTGGATTTTGTCAAAAAAGGACAGCATGTTCAACAAATGGTGCTGGGAAAACTGGACATCCACATGCAGAAGAATGAATCTAGCCACACACCTGTCACCAGGCACCAAAATCAAATAAACGTGGATCAAAGACCTAGACATTAAAAATGAAACACTGAACCTCCTAGAAGACAAATTAGGCAAATATCTAAAAGACATAGGGTAGGTAAAGACTTTCTTGACAAGACACCAAGAGCCAAAGAAATTTTCCCCATTATTAACAAATGGGATCTTGTCAAATTAAAAAGTTTCTGCACAGCAAAGGAAACTATCAACATTGTAAAAAGAGAACCAATGGACTGGGAAAATACATTCACCACCAGCACCTCAGATAGGTAGCTCATAACTAGAATGTACAGGGAGCTGAAGAAGAGTAAGCCTACCAAAATCAAGGATCCTATTGAAAAGTGGGCAAATGAAATGAAGAGGCAGTTCACTCACGAAGAAGTGCAAGGGGCCAATAGATACATGAAAAGATGTTCAACCTCTCGAGCCATAAGAGAAATGCAAATCAAAACAACGCTAAGATACCATCTCACTCCAGAGAAGATGGCCTATACCAACAAGTCAAATAGCAATCAGCGCTGGTGAGGCTGTGGGGAGAAAGGAACCTTCCTGCACTGCTGGTGGGAATGTAAATTCGTTCCACCACTCTGGAAAGCAGTATGGAGAGCTCTCAAAAGACTAGAAAGAAATATCCCCTTTGATCTGGCAACACCCCTCCTAGGAATATATCCAAAAGAGGCCAAAACAATGCATAACAGAGATATATGTATACCCATGTTCATAGCAGCGCAACTAACAATGACTAAAATATGGAAGTCACCAAAATACCCATCAACAAACCAGTGGCTACACAAATTGTGGTATTTATACACAATGGGATACTATGCATCAATAAAGTCCAACAGTGTGGAGGCTTTTACAGGCAAATGGAAGAAACTTGAAAACATCACGCTTAATGAAGTGAGTCAGAAGCAGAAGGTGAAATATCGAATGGTCTCTCTGATATGAGAAACCCAGATCACAACTCTTATGGAACTTAAAATGAAAAACAATGTGAAATAGGGGTGTAGGGTGGGGAAGGTAGGGGGAGGGACCAAAAGAAAGTGCGAAAGCCCTTGTCACCTTGACAAGATAGGTATGTGCACAAAATGTTCAACTCCATTGTAAACCTTAAATTTTGCATGTATACATATCAATAAAATGGAAAAAAATAAAAGGACAATTTTAGAACTGAAAAAACAGGAGCAAAAGCCAGTTAAAAAATAAACTTTTGTCACAGTTTTAGATTTTGTAGTAGGAGAGAGATTATAGGAGTCAATGAATTAACTTTATATATATTCAATCTGACCAATAAAGAATAAATTGAAAAAATGAAAATAATAGTATATCGGTCGGACGACTGTTTCACGTGCCTGTATGCAAATAACTTTCGGCACCTCACCAGCAAGGATTTTTTATTTTTTTGGATCCTGCACGCTAAAAGGACATTACAAGCAAATGATTGATTCACCACTTAATGAAAAGCCCAGAAGATATCACATCTTGAATAGCGGTCTGAAAAGAGAATGATCTAAATCATCTGAAAATCCACATTAGTCGTTAACTGTTTTCTCACAGTTTATCACTATCACCTAGACTACGCTATGTATATAAAACACCGAGCAGAACTCTTTCCATATTGCGGTTTTGGAACTCTGTTGAGGAAGAGGTGAGCCACTGGAGCCTGGCTCAGCCTCTTGAGTTCACCAGATTGGCTCTTCCTCTCGTCTTGCTAGATTCTCTCAATAGGTTGGTAGATATGAACATAGACACACAAGGAAAGACATAAAGTGTTAAATCATTTTTCCATAGCTGTGATTGTCTAAATAAACCTAATCCTAAACGAATTACCTACAACTCTGCAATCTTAGCATGTGTATGCGCCTATTAAAAGAATTTATAATTTTCACCCGCATAACAAAGATGGCAGCAAACACAGCTTCACGGAGCAGTTCTTCACACATTCTAGTCCCCTCTTTCATTTGCGTTTATTGTTTTTGATATTTATCTTTAAAATGTTGAAGCTGTTCTTTTCTAGGCAAAATCATTTTTAAAAGAAATGCCAGTGCTATAAAATAAATGAGTGACTCTCAAATCAATGAGTAGTTTGACAGAGCAAGTCAAGATTGCTAATGTAAAATGCACCATTTGAAATGGAAGAAATTTAGGTCGTGTTGCTCTTTCTCTTTCTCATTTCCAAAGATGGATCGCTAAATCTGAAACCTCTGCCAAGTTTGCCACTTTAGTTAGTACAAACTTAAGACAAAGGATTGAGCTGCAAGAATGTAGTAAATGGGAAACGTAATGCAATTTTGGTGAAATTCACTTTAAAGTTTACCATGAATGTTCTCTTTGATTGATAATATGTAGTGTGATATAAAGCACCATCATACTATTAGAAAATAAAAATGTAATTAGAGAAATTCACCCTAATAAATACTGAAAAATAAACCCTGCTGTTATGTCAGACATTATCACTCAAAGCCCTTCTGCCTGCCTAATCACCAGGTGGCACTGCAGCAGCATTCATCCATCCATATCTGGCTTTGAAATACCTCAATAAAAGTGTTATTTGCCACGAGATTGCAAAGGTAGAATTGTTTTGAATTCTAAAAATTTAAAGTGTTACTCTCTCCCAGCATTAAAATATCCCTGCATACATTTTAATAAATTGCGTTTTGCTTTCAGAACTATGCAGATAGTTCCCATCTCTAATTTTCTAAACCAGAAAAACTGAATATATATATATATATATATATATATATATATATATATATATATATATATAGGTTCTTTGTTTTCCTACAATTTTAAATAGGAATCTTTTCTACATCATAGCAGGAAGTATATTAAGTTTTTTTCCTTTTTCTCCAGCTAGCTCTTCTCGACAATTGGATTAGGCAGAGTTTCCCAGTTTCAGCAGAAGCATATGCCAACAGACTGTAAGCCCCTAAGACAAGAATTCTGACATTTCATTTTTCCTTATCTAAACTTCCCCAGCTGTCATTATGCCATTTGAGACGAGTTTTCAGTCTACAGAGCAATTCTACTCTCTCTTCCTTTGTGTTTACACAATGATCATTCAGCACTTAAACTGGGACAAAAGAACCAATTTCAACATTTAGTTTTAGATATGTAGGGTTTATTATTATGTGTTTAAAAATGTCTTGATTCTTCTGCTTTGCTGATGAATATTCAGGGTTCCTAGTTTTGTCATATGATCCAACACCAACTAGTGAGTACAGGAAAAAAAAAAAAAACTCTGAAAGTTCCCACATTTGAATTTCCCCTGAGTTCAGTACCATACTATCTCAATATATCTCTTGCTGGACAAAAAGGGAGGTATCGGCAATGACCCCTAAACCCCTCTTATGTGGTTCACTCTTGTATGTGGAGACAGTGAGAAGCAGACTCACACTACCTCTGAAGAACTATGATGCTCTAGGTTCTCAGAAGGGGGAGGAAAATAGTGACTTTTTCTGCAAAAACAGAGGCTAAATGGCATATAATTTTTTTCCCCAAAAAGTTGACCACATAAAACCTGCTGTAAACAGAAACAGCTAATGTGAGACTTGAAAAGTAGCTGGAAGTCTTAGTTGGCTGAAATAAAAATAAAACCTTAGACTTTGACAAGGAAATTTCTTCTGCCAATTCCAGCTCATTCCATGTTTATGATAAAATTAACTTCTTTTTAACCCGAAAGATGACCCAACTCCACATCCAGCCTAGGCAATAACCCAATTATGGTCCTTGAAAGGTTGTTTAGCACTGATTTTATATTTACTCCTGAACAGTTTTAACAAGATTGTATTGGAACATTCTGCACGACACATTGTGAGCTTGTGAAGCATTATGCCAATCTGAAGGAACGAGGGACCTGCCAGCTAATCCCAACAGGTTTTGGGTATGAACAGTTGTCCCACGGGCCAGCAAATGCAAGAAGACCAACACTGGATGGGAGCAGCCCAACCAGTAGACGGGCAGCTTTAAGTAAATCAAAAGGAAGAAAGAAGAAAATTATGGCTTGTGGCTTCTTCTGGGAGAGCTCCTGGCCTTCACTATCATCTCTCAACATTGGCTCAGTCCCGTCTTTACATCACCAATCCCCACTGCGTATTTGCTCGAATCGTAAGGTCTTCCCCATTGCCTTTGAAATCAATCTACAGCACGGACTCCCGGCATCTGTATAGGGTCTGAAACCGGTGATTGTTCAGCTCAAGGGCTGAGTAGCTAGAGGACCCTCCAGCTTTCAAGTGAGCAGGTGGCCATTTTGTACTCTGGAGTCTGTAAGCTGTTCTAATAGACTGTGTGTGTGTGTGTGTGTGTGTGTGTGTGTGTGTGTGTGTGCGCACATATATTCACACTTTAATCTACTAATTCTGTTTCTTCAAGAATTCTAATTAATTTATGCTAAAATCAGGTTTAAAACAAATTTGATCAAAGTTAAATGGCAAGATTTCAGATAGCAAGTACTTCTCTACAGACACACCTCTTTATTTTACCGTGAGTTCTTCAACTACACTAAAATTCCAGGTATGTTAGGGATAAGGCAGCACCAGACAAAATTGCATTCAAAGCACTGTGCAGTTCCACTTAGGGCAAGATAATGTAAGGATGAGCCCAACTTTTCTAAAGATGGCTTCTAAATGGAAAGGAATATTAATTACTATTTCAAGGATGTTCTTTCTATAGTCTTTAAATAAAAGCATATGTAGTATTATACAAAATAATGTTACTAACTTGCCAGATTAGCCTTCTGTGAATACAAAAGAATGCAACTAGAAATTCATTTATGAAAAGACTTATTTTGACTCATAGTTTCAGAGATCCTAATCCAAGATCAAGTAGTTCCATTGCTCTGAGCCACTGGCGATGTCGGCCCACGATAGCAGAATGTTGCAAATAAAGATTTATTATACAAACTAATAAAAAAATGAGGGAAAGACCAGAGCCCCACAATGTGCCGTTAGGATATGCCTGAAGTGATCGAAAGCCCTCATTGAACAACTCCAAAAATTTCTACCTCCTCCCATTAGCATTAATCTAGAATCAATCTATTAAGAGATTGGCTTTTGGGAGACATTTAACATCAAACTATAACACATGTCAAAATGGAAATTACTTTACCAATAACTATAAAGTTAAAGTACTCCAAATAATAATTTTAAGATGACATATCTTAAATGATTAAATTGTTTTTATAATGAATAAAATTTTATAGAGATTCAACTTTAACTATTATTCTATTTAAAGAATAACCCACTATACTACTATTTCCCAAATAAACTTTGTAGACTAATGGTATAACTAACTCAGTGGTGAGAACACTTCCTGAGCATGTGCAAGGCCCTTGACTCAACTAACCAGCACCATGTGAAAACTAACTGGGCAGTGAGTGGATACCTCAGTGTTTAAAACACTTGTTTATTATGTAGGTCCGATTCCCTGGCATCACATATAATTAGTTAGCCATGGTGGCACATGCCTCTAATCTCATTCCTCCAGAGGCTGAGATGGGATGGTTGCCTAGAATCAGAGGCCAGACTGGGTTCCACAGTGAATCACAGGAGCCCACCCAAGACCACAAAGCAAAGTCCCATCTCAATAAGTGAAATAAAATTCATAAAATTTTAAATGCTTAATTTGATAAACAATATAATTACATGTATTACTTTCCTTATGGTTTAAATATAAATTAACCAATATGCATTTCTTGAAAGAAATTTAAAAAGAGTTTGAACCATCTCTGGAAAGCTTATTTGTGTTACAAATGAACAGATTGAGAATCAGTGAAGTTAAAGGACTTATCTAAAACAATACAAATAATCAGACATGCAATTAAAACTAGACCTTGAATCTTCCCACTGAAAATGCCTCTTTAAAATTTTCCAATTTGTAAACACTTAAGTGTTCAATTTCATTTGAATTTTATGTTTTATATAAACATCTCCTAGTCGATTCACTGTGGTTGATCACATAAACTTTTAAGGCAAACCTTTTTCATTCATACTATTATCTTAGGAAAAATTATCATCCACAATAGTAAAATAATTGGCCAAGAGTAGCAGATCAAAAGACAGACAAGTCTGAATTCAAATCCTAACCATGTCTACAACAATTTCAAACAAATTACTTGCCTTTCATTTTCCCATTGATACAATGGAAATGAGAAAAATGCTTCAAAACACGCTTTCAGTAAAATAAAAAGAAATAGCACACCTCAATATACAAAATAATAATAATACACAAAGCAATAGTACTAACTTGCCAGATTAATTAGGTATAAATTTCGAATTAAATAATAATAATTAGTTTTGTCATTTATATGTGAGGAAATTTTAGCTGATCATTGAAATTATAAACATACTGGCTTTGGATAAATCAATGGAACATACAAATACATATATGGAATAAAATGTATAAATTTTAAATGATTTTTTTCATTTTGTAATAACTAATATTTGCATAATTTTATATTTTTCTCCAAAAGTCGATTATCGGTTATTATAAAATCTTATCTTTTCTTGGAGGACTGCGGACACTGATATATGTGTACGTGCCAGTTTCTTATTTTGGCATATCTTCATTTTTCCACTACATTAATTTGATCTCATTTTTTCTATGGTTGCAATAATGGATTGGTACGCAGCAAAAGTGTTAGACATGAAATTTTCTCATGTTAAAGTGTTGAAATGGTCCTTAATACATGCATTCAAATAAAAGTGATTTTGTGTATCATGTTTTAGGGAAAAAAGATAGCCTACAATTATTTTGAAGATGTAATAGAGGAAAATAAGTAAATAATAAATAAAACGTTCAATAAGTCTATGTGAATTAAAAATACCAGAAAAAGTCAATAGGAAGCAAAGGGAGGAATAAAAACAAAGAAGGTTTCAGGCATTAGTGTCCGGAATCACACAATATCAGTAGAAGTGCAACAGAGGCTGTCAATTCTACATCCACGCTTTCAATATCCTCCACTGCATTACTTTTGAATAAAGTGGCAAAAATCTCTTTGAAAGACTTTCTCTCTACAATTATGAATTTGCCTCTACCACTGTCACCACTCATGATGTTCTTTTATTACTTTTTATACTATCATATGCTAATTGTAATGAAAATAAGTTATCTGTTTTCTTTTCATACAATTGTTTAATAACTATGACAGCAAATTACTTCAGGAAGACAGAAATTATTAAACTGATAAGGTGATCATTTCAGTTGAAAAGTTGTTCTATTACCTAGTCTCTATATGAGAATGTCATTAACAATGGGAAGAGAAATTCACTAACCATGGCAATAGAATGAATACAAAAGACTTAAGTACATATTGTTTCTTAGCCGTATATTCCTCTTGTCTTGAATGCGTGTCACAAGATACTTCACGGAACAGCTTTGGCAGCCGAGACAAAAGATTGCTTCCTTTTGAAAAAATTTCATCATGTTCCAATATTTTATTAATTTTATCTTTACCACTTTTACAGCAACCTATTATATAGATCATAAAAATGAAGTAGAAAAAATGAGAAAATAAAATTAATTTGAAACCAAAGCATATATTAATGAACACAACTAAAAAATGAGAATTATCACTGGAAACTTCAAATGCTCCGTAAAGGTTAACCACAATTTATAAATGCTGCTTCTTTTTGATATATCAACTTACTTTTCCAGTAAAATGTCCATATAAAAGTTTCATTTTTGTATGTCAGGCTATTCCCGACATACATTGAATTCTCATTAATTAGTCTATCGAGTGTATGCCTGGTCCTTGGAAAAACAAATGACAGAACGACTAGCTTTTTGGATTTGGAGGTACCTGATTAGAGGGTACATGAAAAGTTTCACAGTTTCATCTGTCTTGGGGACTCATTTGATTTGAAAATCAGAAAGCTAAACTGTGCTGATTGGCTCAGCTAGAACTGCTCCAACTGCCAGGATACACTATAATGGTGTATGAACACATAAATTCTTTATAAAGAATCACAGAGTGAGGTAAAGAAATCATCGTCTCTTTCCCAACTATATTTTGAAAGGAAGTGGTCTTTTTCTTAAAATTGCTAGATAATTGCTTCAGGTTTCAAATTTATTTTGTCAAAGTTGGTGAACCTGAAGAGGTCATCTGCCACCCATGTGCTCAAACCCAAAATTGTAGCATCCTAGTGCTCATTCTCTTTCCCATTATTGGAGTCAGTTAGTTGCTTGGCTCAGCCAACTGTACTTTCAAAACGTGCTGCATTGCCACAACTCTTTCCAATTCCACTGCCAGTTCAAACCACCATTATTTTACTTCTGAATAAATGCAATCCCTTCCTTCTGGTGTCCTTGCCTCCCACTGTCCCTTCTGTATATACAGGTTGTCATAAATTTTGTCAAGCCATTTTTGCCACTTTCCTGCATCCAAGATTCTAGAGACTTCCAATTTCAACGAGAATAAAATCCACACTATTTACATGACATAGAAAACTTTATAAAATTTATATTTTTCTAATTCATAACTGCAAACCAGCAGAGGCATCTAGCAAAGTTTTGTTTTGTTTTGTTTTGTTTTCTGTTCTCAGCATACTAAGTTGTGTGTTACTTCAGGGCCTCTGCACACAATCAGCCCCGGATGCTCAAATGCCTGGCCTAGTGTTCATATGTTGACACCCTCAAACTCTTTGAGAGTTCTCCCCCAGCCAACCTATTTAAGACAACCATCCACTAATTTGTTCTCCTGCCTATTCCAATGAACATAGATTCACTAGAATACAACTATAGTATTTGTTTATATATGATTGGTTGTTTTATATCAGAGTTTCAGCAAAGACCATCACATACAAAACTCAAAATATTTCAACTGGGCCACTAAAGAAAAAGAAATTACCAACGAGGTCCCTATTCAATGGCTTTGAACACAATCTAACAATATGTTATATTAATATATGGTTGTTAACTATCTGTGAGTTTATTATTAGTCTTTTCTGTATTATTCAAGTGTTAGTATACAGTACTGTGCATATTTTTGGAATATAGCATGTATTAAATAAATACCCTTTGAATCTTGAATCAATAAAATTTTTAAAAATTTTAGAAGTATTGAAGGTATTACCATTTCCAGGTATCAGAGAATAGCTAATAATAGATTTTGTATTCATATAATAATATGCTATCATATACTGCCTTCTTTATATTCCTAGTTATATAAATTTTAATTAACTGCAAAAATGGTCTAATTATTACAGACATTTACCCATTTGCTACTTAATATTCATTTATTGAATAATTTAATTGGATAACAATTCTGAGGTAAATCGTTAGGCCAAGTCTTACTACTTCATAGGAACTGGCCTGTCCCCTAAGAAAAAAAAAATATATAAAGCTGCTGCAAAACTTACCAAGTTATTAAAAGTAGTAGCAGCATATCTTGGTGGATAGAGTAAAAGATAAGCTTCGCTCAAATGTAGATCTGTACTTCATTGTTCTTTTACGGTGAGTTTATTGACTTGCCTCTGCCTTGATCTCCTTGTCTTTAAGTCAGGAATAATAACTGTTGCTAACTTATAACATTATTGGTTTTTGCACTTAGTTTCCCAATAGTACCAAGCACACAGTAAGGATACAGTCATCATTTCTTATCGCAGTTACTATTTTAAACAACTTCATTCTATTACCGTCATGTTTCTTACAGTGTTAATAATAATGCTCCCAAGCACAGTACTGAGTACCAACCTGCCTAGCAGATAAAGGGATCTCCCACCCAGATGAAACTCAGACTAGTTCTGGAAAACTAGTCATTATTTATCAAGCCAAGAACCTGAAGGCTTTTCAGCCAAAGGAAAAGCACATATATAAACTATGACCAAGGACTTGAAATTGATTGGTGTCCTCTAGCAATAGTGACAATCGTGTCTGTCCACAGGGGAACTGAAAAATCATCAGCTAAAGCTTTCTCTTTAAAGTGTATTCAGATGGTTTCTGGGTTCTAGTTCCCTTGGCACGTTTAGCTTACTCCTGTAAAAGAATCGCTACGAAGTTGAAAACGATTTGCTTAACACATTTCATATAAATATCCATTCTGTCATACTCTCTAAAAACGCACATCTATTTTAAAGAAATGTAATGGAATTCCATTTTCAGTCAGCGAAACTTGCTCGATGTGTACGTTGTCAGTTTTTCCTTTCTCAGATTGCTTGGAGTTCCATGGAGATGACTTAGGCGACAATATATATGAGAAAAGAAAGAGATTTCGTCAAATGGCCTACTTTTCCGTCCATCAGCAAAACGCTGCCTACGGTTAGCTTTACATCCCACATGTGATGTCCAGAAAAATAATGAGTATTCTGAGATTGATCAACTGCATATTACTATGCTGGATGCTTCGATCCACAAGATGGGAATGGAAGTCAAAGCCAAGGTGATGCCGGGCTCAGGTAGACACTAACCAGAGGCGTCTCCTCCAGGGTCCGGTCGCGAGCCAGAGACAGTTTGCCACGTCAGTATAAGCCCCCACATCAGAGCAGCTCTCACGGGCACCACCAAGACAGATCCTTAAGTGACTTCGTGCGTTCGGGTTAGGTTTCATATTAGAGGGCAGCTGCTGGCTATAATTGAGCGGTTATCTAGCCAAATGGAGCAGATTCTGGGGAGGGTGTGACGGGAGACCTTCTCCCTACAGTGACGCGGCGAGGCAGACTCTTGACCATGCAAGGTGAAGAGAGAAACAAGACAGAAGGTTTAATGATACAGCCCAACTTTTCTAAAATCCTTCTCAACAGAATGACTCCAGTGATGTCAATGACGGCAGTAAAAGGTGCTAGAGAAAAGCTCTAAAATCCACACATTATGTAAGGACATGAAAGTCTCGTTTCTTCCTGCCCACTCTGCTCTCCCGCATAACTTTTGTGCTGATGGATGCATTTTGTTCTGCTTTGCAACTAAATAAGGAGCACGCGAATGTGTGAACACACCATTCGTCACAATGGGCTCGATCTATAGGAAATGTCGAAGTGGGCGTTATGTGATTTTTTTTTTTCCGGAGGACCCTTTTTAGGAATGATTCAATTAAAATGAAAGATTGCACAGCAGTTGCATAGAGCGGCATTTCAAAATGTTACCACTTTTGCTTGATCAGCACTTATATATAGGTAAAAAAGAAATGTTACTTTCTTCCTGTTGATCAAATATTCATGAGCACCTTTCAACCTTAATAACTGGGGGAAATGGTTGTCGGGTTCAAATTTTACCATTTTAACAGCAACAACAAAATGAGTCCAGTTTTTTGAAATACTTTAACTTTCAAAGTAGATACACACACATCTGAAAAATTTTTATTACAATTCCTTATAATGGGATCATAGCTGAAAAGAGAAATTTTCAAACTATTTCCGGAAGAGTACTCTCTAGGTCAAATCTTCTGGAGAGTGCTAAATTGGACAGTTAAGTAGATTTCTGTTGTATGAGACTTTTCAGAAACTTTGTGGGCCTATGAGAAGATAGTATAATATAGAATTTCTCCTTATGGTATTCATTGTAGAATTTTGCATATCTCAGTGAGTGAGTGTATTCAAGACAAGGAGAATATAGAAATAAATATGTTGAGCAATACGTGAGATCCAGAGAACATAATTTGGAGAAATACTATAGAATGTCGTGTGTTCTGTGGGCACTTGTTTATTAATATCACCTATATAAACACTACAGAAGGAAACTGCTTACATAACTTCATGCCTGATTTTTATCTTGAAATATACCAGCCATTACATCTTCCTATTATAAGAACACTCAAGTGGTCATTTAAAAGCATTGTCTATATTCCAAGACACATACATTTAAAAACAGAGGACCCCAGACCCTCTGACTACTTACTTCTCAGAGTACAGGTAGAACAGGAAGATTGCATTTGAGAAATTATTTGAACCAAAAAAAAAATCTGTTATAAAATGAAAAATCCCAATGATTGTGAGAACTGTTCAAATTTCAAGTGAGTAATTGAGCCTAGGAGTTCTTTCTCTGTAGCCTGAAGAGATGTGAATACTCAGTTTAAAACTCTGTGTCTACATTACCAAGGAAAGATGTGTTGTGTGCATGAAAAGACTACATGTTTTATGAGATTCTACAAATGATAGTTTTGCAAATAGATCATGCCATTAATAAGAAACATCAAAAAACATTCGAAGTTAGAATGTCTTGTATGGCCTGGCTACAGAACATTGTTACCATTTGTAAAATTATTTCCATGAGGAAAGTTACCCCTATCATTAATTTTATAACTTTTATAATATAGTCTATGTGTAAAATAAGGGCACCTTGCAAAATTCATGCTCTAAAAGTCACATTAAAATGGATATTTTGTGTTTACAAATATGAATTCTTCTACCCAAAAGGACAAAAACAGGACAAACATGAACAGAAAAGGACTTTGGTTCTTGAAGGAGAACCAATTCTGAGAAGTCTGTAATAAGAATGTATTAAAATACTCTGTCATAAATATATTTTAAAACATTATCTGTATCTTGCATTTTTGGTTTTCAAATTTGAAGATTCAATTTAAGTGATAGAAAATGCAGAAAATTAGGTGAAAGACTAAGGTATCCTAAGGTACATATAAAGATATGCCAGTAAGAAGACATTTTCAATACTTGAAGTTTCAGTGTTTTTTTCCAACATGGTTATTGTTATATGTAAAAAAAAGACATAATTTTTAAATTTTTGTTTTAGCGTCTAGCAATTTTTGGTTTTGTACAAGACGAAACATTTTTTAAAAAATTCAAGCACTTATGAACCATAATTAGACTCTTAGCTTTCAACCTTGCCTGAGTTATTATTCTCAGGCTAGCATTTGTCAGTGACCTTGGCCAAATAACCTGGCCAGTTGTGGGCCACACATAAAATAGAGATTACAATAGTTTCTTTTTTTCGGAGTTGTGAATGGCCGATGAGCATATGTTTTAAGCATAAAAAAAATAGAGCCAGGAGATGCTAAAAAGTGTTGAATACATTTTGACTATTAGGAACGGTAGATAGTGAGTGTATATCAGTTGACTCCAAAATGTTTTTTATTATTCTATTTTTGTTGTGTTTTTCTCCCTCTTGCTGATGATTTTAGTTTCATTTTCAACAAGAAAACATTCCTGGTCAGAGTATAAAGACATATAACAGATGTTTCCATTAAATAACCCATGAACTGTTGATACAGCAGTTTTGAGTTCTGTTATTATTGCATTTATATCAAAATTGTTGCTTCCCTATTCACAATCATTGTTGTTCAGCTTAGTATACACAAGCTGCCTAGTTTCACCGAAGTGCAGACACCATGGACACGGGAAACTGGGTCCCACCTACAGCAGCAAGCACTCCCTGCATTTCTACTAGTGAACAGATAAACCAACATGACAACATCTATATAGTTAGACTTGAAAAGCAATCCATAGAGAAGAAAAAAGAAAGGAGTCTGAGTAGGCCTCTTTTAGGTAACTCCTAAATCTGCCATTTGACCAGAGAATCGTTAGATGATAGAGATACGTTTGCTATATTTTTGAAGAATGCAACACATGTACATAAACTCGACATACTAGAAAATAGAGAAGAGCAAAGCCCGTCCCCAGATGGCTTCCCTAAACAAATGCCAGGCCCAAACTGCATAAATAAAACCAGGTTTTGGAAAAGACGAACCGGAAAGAACCTTTCTGAACATATCAGACTTTCCAAAAAAGCATCATTCTATTCACGCCAGCTGGATGTTGGGGGAGTGGGGGGCGGGAGCATCATTTTAACTCTAGTTGCTGCTAGCATCAATGACAGGGCTTGGTTTTTGATTTTTGATTTTGAATACCCAGTTCTTATATAGTTAATAAATAAATGGCAACACATGGCCTTGTCTCATGTGGCTCATGGCCAGTGTTGGGAACCAGAGGTAACTGAGGGGATCCTGCCTCACGAGGAAGATCAGCAAGTTAATCACTAAGTGCCAGTGGGTTGCTTTACCGCGACAAGCACCAAGGACAGCATGGCATTGCCCTAGAGAAACACCAGTTTCAGGAATTGTTATCATCTTTCGGACATCAGTTAAGAATGAAAGTAACCCGTTCCTCTCCAATTTCATGTCAGAAAGATGATATTCTCCAAATATTTAGAATTCCAAAGTAGATGGAAGGGCTTGTAACATTGATTGAATCGTCTTGTGTCACAATGGAGCAAACTGAACCACAGAATGGAAAGTAATTTGGCTGGAAAAAATATTTCATGAAATAGACTGGATTAGATTTCAAGTATTTTGATTTTCAGGCCAGAAATGGGAATCTCAATGCTTTCTTGTGTGTTTTTATGTATACTGAATTTTCTGGGCCTCGGTATCTCTAATACATAGCATAACAGGGAATATTTTTTCCTCTTTTTCCTCCAGAATCCCAGCATTTGATCCTATTCTTACTATTGCCACCACCAAAAAGTAATTCAATAGGAAAAAAAAAATCATTCACTGCATGTATTAGCTTGGGTTCTTTCAAAAGACAGAATTTACAGAAATCATAGTAAAGGATTTATTCAGAAAGTTTACAGACCTCAGGGTAGAGATAGTCCAAGATGTTCAAGATGGCGGCCTGCATGTGCAAGAACTGAAGTATCCGATGGTTGCTCAGCCACAGAGTAGAACACCTGTCACCCGTCCAGGACTGCAGGATAGCCGATGAGATCTGCTGCAGATCTCGGTTGTTTGAAGATCAATGGCAAAGACTGGAGACTAAAGATCGGCCACTGAAGATCAACAACAGGCAGACAAGCCCAAGTCGAGACTGGAGCAAATCTGTGGTGAAGATCTGCAGCGTGTAGCAAGTCGGCGTCTATAGATAATTGCAAAAGTGAGAGCTTTCCCAGAGGAAGAAGCTGTAACAATCCTGTCTGAGTTCCAGTAGGGCCTCCCATAACTGGGTGGGAGCTCTTCACTCATTAGCCAGCCCTCAAATCACTCTCACTCTAACCCAGGCTGGTTCTCAATTCTTAATCCAGGTGTGGTTCCAAAACCCTAATCCAGGTGTGGTTCCTGATTGCCTCAAATTGACATAATCTTCCCAGTAGTCACACTGCATTACCAAGATATAAACAATTGCCTGAGTAAAATGCATAGTACACTGAGAACTACACAGTCAGCTTTCAATAACTGACCCATTCTTTCAACTTTTTCCTTATATGACTGCTAAAAAAATAGTTCTAGTTTCTCTTTTATTTGAAACTTTTCATTTAATCATAGTTAATAGAAATGTACAAACCATCTATGTATTTAAAGGTATTTATCACTCAGGGAAAGATCTAAAAATGTGGAAAGCTTATCTGTTTTCCTTGTAAAATATATTTTCTGATGTCTTTTAAAATAAGCCCTGGTAGAAGGTCACCGGAGTCAATCCCTAACATTTAGCCAAAAGCTTTAAGAGTTGAAATGCTTCTATGGGCTGCCCTTTCAATCTGAGTGTTATCAAAAATTTTTAATAAATTAAAGAATAAACATTTGGTATTTAAACTTGTATTTTTTCGTATTTTCCTATCTAATTTTGCTAAGGTTAAAGACAATACAGCCTTTGAAATTCTTTAAGTGCCTTCCATCATCCAATTTTCTTTTCTTCACATGCACAAAAAAATCTGACTTTAGCCTATACATGTTTTATGCAAGTGCCTATTTTACTTGTGTATACATTCATAAAAGCTACATATGTATGTTTAAACTTTGAAAACCTCCACCATTCTATGTAAGATATTTTGTCATATTTTTGACCATATGCATAACCTAATTTAATTTTAGAAAATTTAGAAAATATATAATAAAAGTACAAATTGGTCCCACAGTATCTATAAACTAAAACACATTATTTCATGAAATATGTCTCAGAGTTGCTAAGAACCTTGATTTTCTTCCAAGTGTAGAATATTTCAAAATAAGGGATGACCATAAGATACACTGACAGTGAGAAATAGGGTTGTCATTTTGACAGTGATAGACAGATTCCTATGGCTCAGCCTCTAACTAGAGAGGACAGCGGTGGGGAAAACTCACCAGCTTTCTGGAGGACTATGCCTGATCTACGGTGGAGGACCAAGGGTCTGGCTGGGGGTGTCAACACCCTGGAGCACTTTTCTCTCATCCTTCTTTGCTTTGCTGCAGGAGGGTGTGTCAGCAAGGGCGTGCCAGAATTTCCTGAAGAAAGCAGCTATCTTAAAACTCTTGGTGCGCTTCAGTCTCCAGTTCTCCGGTATGTGAGAAAAGGCTGGCAGGTCGTCACCTATCCAAAAAATGTATGGAGGACAAAACTATGCAACTCTACTTACATCTGTGCAAAGAAAGTGAGCATCTCAGCATACAGACACAAGGTGGGTGACGACTTCGTCGTGCTTGTTACATCTTATATTTAGTTAGCAATTTATCAATACTGATGGATAGAACTGCAGTTTCCTAGCTTCTTGTCTTAATCATGACGTATGAATTTGAACGGATGAAGGAACGTCCAGCAGAGCATGTTTCTGGGTGTTCTAGGGATGACTGACAAGTAGGATCCCAACGGAGAGGGGGAAACCTCATGACGCCAGCCACTGGGTTTGTCACCTGGATGGAATAAAAGGAAAAGGAACTGTTGCCCTCTGAAAAGCTCCATGCGCCACCCCCCCCCCCCCCCCCCCCCCCCCCCCTTGGCTGCTGTCTCTTTTGAGCATCATCTCCAGGTTCCTTACGTGGCCAACACAGATTTAGACCAACTGTTTCAAGATTCCAAGCTCTGCACCTCGCCTAGGCGCTGTGTCCTTGATCTCTTGTTCAAAGGCTTCTGTTTTCTTGAGCTGTGCAATCACTGGTTTCTCTCGCTCTTTGGCATACAAGTGGCCAGTGTGGACTCGGCCACTTCTCATCGTATAATTCTACCTAATAAATAATGTGGCACACTCATACATATATTTTTCTATTGATTTTGTTTCTTTAGCAAGCCCTATCTAATACAAAGTATTGTATTGTATAAACAATTCAATTTATTTTTGTTTTTATCTACTGATGTATAGGGTTCCTTATCATTTATTCACGCTAAAATAATACTATAGTATATTTGTTCATGTCTTGTTGTCTCCTTATGAAGGATTTTTCTTGCAGGTGCAAAGTAGGAAAGTAAATTTATAAGGTAAGAGCAAAAGTAATTTTTTTCTTCTCTTTTCCCACATCTTGCCAGATTGCTCTTCAAATAACTGTAACAATTCCAACAAATGCCAGTATATGATAAGAACTGTCTCTCTAGACATTCTCAGCAAAATTTGTCATTGTGGGTTTTCAAATTTTCCAATCTGATGGGTACAAACAAATGCCTTATTGTTTAATTTGCATTTTGTGGATTGTTATTAAAATAAACACCTGTTTAAATCATTATTAGCCATTTGTATGTTCACATCTTTGAAACACTTGTCAATTTTTTTATCCTTTCCAATTAAAGTGCTTCTCTTTTTGAAGTTGTTTCTATATTCTACACAACTACTCTGTGTTTGGTATCAATGTGGTAATTTCCTGGTCTAAGTTTATATAATGGCTTATATTTTTAATTTTGGCCATTGTAATTCGATATCCTGAGCATTTTGTTCTCATGTTCCAAAGTGATTAAATACTCTTTCCTCTTTGATTTGAAATTATTGTATCATTCAACAAATCTCTAATACGATGTGTACAGGTGTATTTATGGCTTTAGTTTTCAAAAAAATTCTCCTTTCTCATTTAGATCTTTAATCCAGCAAGAAATTATTTGTAATGTGAAGTTTCTTTTATTTTGATGCATAGATGAATTACGATTTTACTCTTTGTTATCAAATCTTACTAAACTTCTATCACTTAATTATTTTATATATGTGTTATTTTGTCATTACACTATTCTTTTGCCTAGGTGAATTGTCTAATCCGGAAAATGCAAAACCACATTAATTAACTATTAGCTGCTAGCTTTCCACAGTACAACGCAATCTCTGTGAAGCCAAAGATCTTCATCATGTTTGCTCAGTGATTTGCTGTTAGTAGTTCACACCACATCTGGGAAGTGATACAGCCTCAAAGAAGTATTTTCAAGTGTAGGATCTTGTGGTGTGAGTACAGTCTGCCCTGTGTTCATTTCAGTACCTTCCCAGTACTTAAGACCTTTGTGTCTCTGTGTGAAATTTTGTTTGGTAACTGAATTTCTGTGAAGAATCCATGTGGTAAATATATGGACAATGTTCTGAGCTTAGAGAAAGTTTGCCATGTCTTTTTTGTTGTTGTTGTTCAAATAGCACCTCCAATTTTTTGAACAAAAACATATTTGGATCTTCTAATGATGATTTCTATTAAGGATTTACATTTTTGCTTCAGAGAAATTTTCACGTTTTTCTTCCATACATACTTTTCTAATTATTAAATGTGATTGGAATATGATTTCTGATTTCATATTGATATTTAGGGTCAAATTATCCCTTGTAAAAATTACTCAAGTTAGTTGTCTACATGGATAATTACATTAAGCAGAAAATGGTAAGTGTTTGTGTTTCTTTCAAAATGCTTCCTTGTTATTCCCTTTTACTGAGTAGATTAAAATATACGATTGAATTCTTTCTAAACTCTCAATGCAATACCTACAAAGTTTGATGTTATAATACTTTACTATATTCTTTTTACCTAGTTTCTTGACTTAGATATTTAATATTTTAATTTTATTCTTTTTAAAGCTAAATTTAGGGCTAGGGACATAGATCAGTGATGGGAGATTTTGCCTAGGAAGCCCATGGTGCCAGGTTTGAACCTCCAGTATCACATGCTAGCTGAGCGTAGGAACACACGCCTGTAATCCTAGCACCAAAGATGCTGAGGCAGGAGGATTACCATGACTTGTAGACCAGTCTGAGTTACATACGTTGTGACCAGCTGGGAATACAGAGTGAGACCTTGTCTCAATAAATAAATAAGTAAATAAATAAACCTTAAAGACCACTGTGTTTCTTCTTAGTACCATTTTACTTATATGTTTTTACATATTGCAATTAGAATATTAACATTTTAAACTAGGTTCAGTGGTGCAGGCCTATAATCCTAGGATTCTAGGAGGCTGAGGCAATGGGATTACAAGTATGAGCCAGCGTGGGCAACTTTTTGGCTTAGTAAGATCTTGTGTGAAAAACAAAAGTTAAAAAAAAAAATCTGAGTGGGGACATACGGGTAGGGATGTAGTTCAGTGGGAAGACCCTAAAATCAATCCCAGTGTACAAAAACAAATCAAACAGCAAATACAGAATATTATTGTATTATTTTCAAATAGCGGCAAAGCATACATCTAACCTTGGTAAGGCTGCTAAAAGTTATAGTTAAAATTCAAAAACAGAGAGGCGGAACTACAAAGGCCCTGATCAGAGACACACTGCACGGGCTGCGGGCTCCCGGTTCCTGCGCCTCCCTGTGGCCTGTGGCAATGGCGCAAGGTGAGTCCTCAGTGCAATCTCGCAGTCAGTGTGTGTCCTTTGAAGAGTTCAGTCTCACTCTTCCATTTGAACTCTTTACTACTCAAATTCAAAAAGTCCTGGCTCTATCTTTATGACCCGCATTTGAAAGGCTAAGGTATCTCTAAAGGACAACCCCTAACAACCAGCCGTCACCTAGCGGAGCACAGGCCCTCCACGCTGCGGGTTTTGTTTGTTGTTTGCGTTCTGCTCTCTCTCCACCTGCTTCCTGAGATGCGCTGCAGCCAGGCACGCAGAGCGACATTTACTGCATGTGTGTTAATACTCATTTGTGTGCGGTTGCAATGTGGCTTCTTGTTATTTCTGCTACTGTTTTTGTTGGAGCAAATGTATGACAGATATTCTCCTGTATTTTTATTTGCCTTATTCCTCATACTCCTCCAGCCCCAGAACCTGTGTCTGCACAGCTAGTACTTCTCGTTCGGCTGCTGCTCTGCTCAGATGTTGACTCTGTCTCATCCCTTTATCTCACAGTCCTTACTCTAGACTTCTCCTCTCTGCTGAATGAAATCTCTGGTAAAAGCATGAATGATGTTTTCTTTCTTTTTTTTTTTTTTGCCTACTTAACTCCCTCAGATCGGGCCTTCCTGGTTACATAGAAATTCCTGAAGATCTTGTCACTATCAGGAACATTCACTGGTTTCATCCATTTTGTTCTGAGGGTGCTGGCTTCCTGTGTGTACTGGGGCTAGATCTCAAGGCTCCTGCAGAAGCGAGGCCAGGAACAGGTTGTGGAAAGCAAAGAAAAAGCGAGTTAGGTGTTTGTAAATCACTGCACAGTGACACGTTATAACTTACCATTACCCGGGACATATATTAAAAACCCATCAAAATAACTCAGATATAGTGAAAAGAGAACAATTTCTTCAGAACAGTGTATTACTTGACTCCCAGGTGCCTCTTGCTATTCGGTTCTCCATTTCTAAGTCATACTCATTGGATTACCGTGAGTATGGACTTTGGGTTCAGGTCTATACTAACTGCAGTAAGGCTGTACCACTCATTAATAAGGCAACTTGGGATTTTTAAGTATCCAGCCTCACACATGTCGTGCAGTCCTTTATATTGGCTCCTATATTTTAAGCTTTGCAATAGATGCCTTAATACTATCATAATTACATAGAAATGTCCTGTGAGCTAAGCATTATGACTCCTGCTATCAGGCAGTAGAGCCCAGTCTCCCAAACCCATAGGCTCCTCTTCCACAGCATTATAATTTATAATATTTTGTAACTGCTTTCTGTAATGAAATAATTTTACAATTTATAGTTATTTGAGAAGAGGGGATACAATCTTCTACCAGAAAAAAAAATTCGAAACTTCTCTGTGATTCCCTCAACCACAGCAATAAAATATACTGTGGTGATTTCATATGAAATATATAAATAGATGTATGTATATTTAGCAGTATCATTAGCCTGTTCATAAACAGCATCTCTCTGACGTGTTTTCTGTAGTTGCCATATGCTTTCTACTTGTTAAAATAACTAGTGATTGTGTGGTTTTTTAAATGTACATAAGGATAATTACACTTTTGCTATGTCATGCTAATAGACATATAAAAATAAAATTTACATATTATTCAAGGGCCAGTGAGTAGATAAAAAGCATAAAGTTGTACAGGAAAATATATATAAAAATTGTAACCATTAATAAATAGCTAACTGCTAAGGTAATTGAAGTAGACATTTAGGGTCAAGAATTGTGGATGAAAAAAGTAGCTTTCACCTGTATGTTGGGGGAGAGTACAGGGCAGAACAGAAAGGAGGACGCTGAAGAAGGTCTTAAAAGAAGGATGCTCGTCTCTTCAGAGAGGCTGTGCCCCCCCCCCCCCCCCCCAGGAGCAGTGAGGAAGAAAGGACTCAGAGGGTGTGAGGTGAAACCGCCACATAGACCTGCCTCAGCAGCCAGAGTCAAGCCTGAGGCTACTGCGGAAGTGCACTCCCACGCGGAGTGTGCCGAGGGAGCCGGCTTGTGTGGGCCACGAGGCACCCTGCCCGCTAATAGGGCGCGACAGTTCGAATTCAGAAGGGAAATGCTTTTCTGGACCAGTGTAGGAAGTATGCCTGCAGCTGTGGCTTTCCTGACAAAGTCCAACTGGTGCTAGTTGAAGAGGAACAAAAGAGCCTGCAGACTGGCCTCAGTAACACAGGTGTGCGGGAAACACCCATGTTGTCCAGCGACTTGAAAATGTGCGTAATATTTTGAGAGCATGTCAGGAATATTTTCATATAATGTAAATCTTTTATATATATGTTTCATATTTGAGTGATCAATTTTGCAAGATTTCCTAGTGCCGGAGACTTTAGCCTCAAGTAAGAATTTTTTAAAAGGACACTTTATTGGGAAACGCGTGGAAGGGAAAAGGGCAGGGAAGCTTCTTCTAGTCAGAGGGGTCCTGGAAACGAGACTTGTGCCCTGAGAAAATATTCTTTCAAGAACAACAAACTTCTTAGGGACTGAGTAACTTTAGAAATAACATATACTAAAAAATGCAAGGTTTTCAATTGAAGATACTTAATTATGGTATCCTTATATTAAAAATATTTTTGAAAAAGGCAAAACTGTGGAGACGGAGATATCAGTGGTTGTCAGAGCTAAGGGAGAAAGGGAGGAATGGGCAGAGAATAGAATAATTTTATATAAAAACTCTGTTTTACACTATGATGGCAGATAACATTATTACAGATTTATCCACAGCCACATTAGCACACGCCAGAAGTGAGCCCTAATATAAACTGTCGACTTCGGAGTACAACGACGTTTTCAGTAAATTCGTTGACTGCAATACACACCCCTTTCCACTGCAGAATACTGACCACAAGGGAAGCTACAAATGGGAGAATATGGGAAAACGTTGAACATCAAACTTCACTTTTCTTTTGGGCACAATGGGACGCACAGTCTCAGCACTCAGGGAAGTTGAGGTAGAAGTATTACAAGTTCAAACCAAAGCCTGAACAATTTTTCAACTCAGTGAGACTCTGTCCCAAAGAAAAAATACAAAACAGAATTGAAGAAGTAGTTCCATGTAAAGAACCTGAGTTCGATATTTAGTACCACAAAAAAGAAAAATTAATGTGTATTAAAATAAAAATGAGTGTGCTTTTTCTTCTTGTTAGGTCCTTGAGGAACATACTCTAACACCAAGTAGAATAAGCATGCATATCTATTCTATTTCTGAATCAGAATATTGGAATAAGAACTGTGATGTTCTGGATTGCTGAATAGTTTCTCATCCTTAAGAGGAAGTCATGATGTAATCCTTTACAAAATATTCTTGAGACCTAAAAATTTATCCTAACACTTTCCTATGGCCCTCTTCAGGAACCAGACCACAAATTGGCACTATCTAATTATGAAGAATAATTAAAAAAACCAAACAAATAATTTGGTTAATATACCCTAAAACCAAAAAAAGAGAGAGAAAAAATAATTTGCATTACTAATTTTCAGATAATCTCATATGATATTGCCAACATCCTACAGAATTGTCACAATGCAATTGCACCATTATAGCTTCTGTCTTGAAAGGCTCCTCTGTTGAGGACTTTGTGTCCAGCCGGTGACACTACCAAAAGGCAGTAGAACTCTTCAGAAGTGGGAAAAGTCATCGAGGAACACTTTGGTGGAGATACTAGGACCTGACTTCTGTCTGTCTCTTTGTTTCCTGGCCTCCATGAAGGGGGCCATCCTCCTGTCCTACCACATGCTCCTGCCATGATGGGCGTGGCACCACAAGTCCAAAGACATGGAGCCAAGTGACTACAGAGCAAAAATGCTAACACTGTGAGCCAAAATAGACTTTCTTCCTTCTAAGTGATTTGTCACAGGGACAGAAACCTGATTAATAGAATGTCTGGATGGATTTTGAAACAAATCCATGTGCTACCTTTTCATTGGTCCTTGAAAGTTTCAAGGTGAAGCATTATTCACTTACTTCATGATCTTGAGCTCTTTCAAAACACAGACGTCTTAGGAACATAAACACGAATGAAGTCGTTTTTATTCTCATTTTTGTGTACATGGAATTCAAGGATTTTCTAATAAGAGAATCAAGGAGAAAGGATGAATACTCTGAGTGACACCAATGGAGAGCCGGCAAAGGAGCCATGCATGGTACATAAGTGGTTTCAAGTTTAAGAAGATGGAGGCCCCAAACCAGCAGTCAGTTAAACTAGTTTGTCTACACTGGGTTTTATTTCGAAATCCCGGTGCCACTGTGAACTGTGGAAATAATAATGGCAAGCAACACATATAGAAACCTTAATAATGTGTAAAAAAAATGAAAATGCACAGGGAGAGTATAATATATATATATAATATGTAATATATAGCACTATGCAAATGATTTATTATACATATTATATACATCATTATTTATTATATATACATAATATTACAGTTTAATATTTTGATTTGAAAATAGGGCAGATAAATGTTTATATTCCCTTTGGCTTAAGCATGTGTTCTCCGAGAAGTCAGCATGGAAAGCCAAGCTGTGTTAAGGCTAAATGCATGAAGACAAACACACTTGTTTTTATTTTTTAATGAACTATAATCAATAAACTAAAATGAGTGCTGGGGATGGAACCCAGGAATTTTGTGTGTGTTAGACGAATGCTTTAACACTGGGGTAAACTCCCAGTCCCAAATAATGTTTTGAAAGGATTCCTTAATCCAATAGAAGATCACAAAGGATCTCTAAGGCAATGGATGGGGCAATGACTTGTTTTTCTACTTGTGTAAAGAATATCATCAACATTTGGATGGTAATTCCACCAAAAAGTAAGCAAATAATATGAAGAGCTATTTCTCAAAGAAAATAGTGGCCAATGAATGCATGGAAGAGTGCTCACTAGTTATCAGGAAATTTAAGATTATAATCACGAGATACCATCTGTAGAAGCTTCTATTTTAAGCAGATCAAATAAAACACATGCTAATAAGAGTGGTGAGCAAAGTAGACTCCTATAAGCTATAGGTGGGAATGTAAATTAGTGTGACCACGCAAATAATGAAATAAAAATGTACCACAAAGCTAAAAATTGATCTACCATAGGAAGGAACTGTCACTTCTGGGTGTATATCCAAAGGAAAAAAAAATCAGCATATCAAAGAGATACTATAATTACTTTTGTACTATTGACAGTAGCTAAAATATGAAATTAACCAACTAATATATAAATGAATAAATAAAATGTGTTATATATACACAACAGAATATTATTTAGCCATAGGAAGTGCTGATAACCTATTTGCAGCAAATTTGGTTAACTAAGATAAGCCAGACACAGAAAGACATATGTTTGATATTCTTTACTCTGTGTGGGTGGTAAAAATCTATGCAAATGTGGAGTGGTGATTACTCGGTGTAGAAAAAATGGAGTGAGGAAATGTGAATGAGGTTAGGCAGCAGGTTACCAAACTGTAATTTTATAGATGTTTTACAATCTATGTTCTGCAGAAAAATAGGGCGATGGTTATTGATGATAATCTATAACATATTTTGTTCATAACTTAAGAAGACAAATTAAGCCTCTAAGCAATGGAGAAATGATGAACAGATGAAAATATTAAATATTCTGACTGGGTCAGCTCATGTGATATTACCAGTATTGAGATGTGACAGTGCAGAGCAAAAATATGTACAATTACATGTTAATCAAAAATTCTAAAAAAGGTTTAGAAGATGGAAATGTTAAATAACGTGTATGGTCATTATACATATATTATCATAATGATTCATAAATAAGTACAGGTGAATTAATTAATATTGATTTTTCAAAAGAACAAAATAAATGTTAAAAATGTGAATGCCAAATGGATGAAATTGTTTTTTACCTTTATTGTAATGATGATTTTCTTATGTCAAAAATGCTCTTGTTATGTGGTAAAAAGTAATAATGGTTACAATACTCATTAGGGATAGTAATTACATGTCTATTTTTTGAAAGTCACTCGTTTAATCCCACCTAGATCCAACACTTAGGTCACTTCCCTAACAGGTTGCCTGGGCCACTAGCTGCACACACAAGCTGTACTTCTCTTTCCAGTATTTATCTATTCTTCTTTAAAAAAATTCTCAGATGCTTATATAACGCCCCACAAGTTTATAGCTGAGTTATACCAGAATATAGCTGAGGCTTGTTTCCCCAGGACTAGATATTTCAGGTGAGCTTCTACAATCAATACCCAATTTTTGTTTGGACTCATTAAAATAAACAAGCAACAATGCATACCTCACCAAAATATTAGGGTTAGGTAGGGGAGCTGTTGGATACAAAGGAGGAGCTACATGGGATCAGGTCAAGGACATCATCCACTACTGCATCATGTTCAGACTATCATAGCATCTTAAAATATTTAAATGCCTGGGGAAAATGACCTGGATAATTTAAACAAGGTAACTCGATCTCCAGAGTTTATTTGACTGACTGATTGATTCATTCATTCATTCATTCATTTATTCTTGAGAGATGCCTCTGCTCAAAACTTCAGGCTGGTTCTCAACTTGCTGTTAAGTCCAGGCTGGCCTAGAACTTACCACAATCCTCCTGCTTCAATCTCTGGTTTACATTTTCCCCCAGGACTAGGATTACAGTCATGTGACATCACACCAAGCTACATGTGGTGCTAGGAGATCAAAGCCAGAGTGTATTGCTTCCTAGGCAAGCCCTCTAATAACTGAGCAATACCCCTAGTCCAAAATTTTCAATAAGCAACTCAGGAAATACGTTTTGAAAGTTTCTTTAAGAACATCAGATTGGAGTTTTTCTTTGGACAGACATTTAGTGCACTTGTTAGCTTGAAGAAACTCGCTAAGCTCAGGGGAGTCAATCCTCAAAACAGTCAAGCTTTCTGGATGCTAAAGAGGGAGAGAAAAAGACTTGATTGCTCAATATAAAGCTAAGTAAAGAGGGATGTTATCAGCAATTAACTATGAAGCTTGATTGTGTGGGGAAAATAATCAAAGCGAGAAACATTCTTTAAAAGATGAAAACACTACTGGGAACTCCACAGGGTTTAGAATTTCTGAAAGGCCAGAATCAATTCATATTTTTGTGAATCTATGCAGTATTCAGTTTTCAGCTATTTTGAGGTGACATGGGTGATACAGATGCTGAGAATATATTTTTAAAAAATAGAATATGCCACAATGACCCCAGAGATCTCATTTCTTTTTTTTCTTCGTTTTTTTCCTCTCATTGTGCTTTGCAAATCAGTTAGTACCACAAGCCAAGAATGGAAATGAAACATTGCAATGCAAGGCTTCATTAAAAGTCAAACAAAATTCAATTGCTTGAGGTAATCAAGACAAGATTTATGATTAACTGTTCAGTCACTCAAAAGATGAATGACCTAAAGAAAAATAAATGTGCTGGATGATCCTCATCTAGATGAAGGAATTGCCAGCAAAGTCAACAAGAGTTGTTCTGAAATTGAATTGGAAACATTAAAAAGGAAATAAGCCTGTGGATAAAAGAAGCCATTTTTCTCTAACAGAATGAGAGAGAATCTGATTATCAGAATATCTTTGTCTTCTATTAATGCTTTCCTCATTGTTTCAAAGTCAAGAAAAGCTGAGAATGATCAAATATATGTCCAATTACTTCCATGGGACTGGTTGTGGATTAAAAAAAAAAAGAACAACTACAGAGAACAGAAAAGACTTAGCTCAGGTATAATTAAAATGGAAAACACCACTAGCTAAAATTAGAAATAGGCTGAACATCCTTAGACAAACAACAGGTTTTGGGTAGGAGGCAAGGCATAGGTCTGTAGTTAAATTCTCTATGACTAATCCATTATAATCTATCCTAAGAGTCCAGGATTACTTTCTTGTTCCAGTGCCAGCCTGTCATTGTGAAGATCCAAGTTTTAAAAACTTAAGTATGGTTAAAAGACATGGAAAGGTGTAAATGTCATGGTGACTGCTGCATATGATAGCTAGATTTTTTTTTATTTTCTCTCAAAGTCAATGTGGTAACAGACAACGGCTATACATATTAGTATCTTAACCAACAGAAATGACTGAGAACATCTTTTCCCAGATGATCCTTTCCTTTCCATTTCCCAGCCTTAGACTCCAGAAACCAGCCTCCTCTCAGGACCTAATATTCGTGATGAGACCACATCGTCTTTTCCTTCCTGATGGGTCAATTAAAAAGGGTTCCACCCCCTTACTAAGTGATTTGTTGATGATTCGCATTGAATATGGTGGCTCTGAAACTAGAGAGAATAAAAGATAAATTAGGGCAGCCTGTCTTTCTATTACAATTCATTAATGCTATTGAGCATGCAATGCCTGGCAGATTTACAGGTGGCAGAAATAAAAGATTGATTGTTTTACTTTATTTATGCCTGGAATGTAACTGAAGACTAAGTCATTTGATTCCCATCAGTAATCTGTTTCCTTTTGCCATTTCCCAACACCTGTCATTCTGCTAATTCACCCTTCTGCTCATAAATGTGAAGCGTTTGAAGGAGAAGCACCTAATTATTATGCATGTACATTGTACTCTTCTCTTGGGAAACTGTATTCTTCGCATTTGATTTCTCCTGAGTAGGAACTAAAAGATACATTCTAAGAGAAAAAAACTGCAGTCTACTGGAGAAATTGTATGTTCTTAATTTATAACAGAAAAAGGGGCTGGGAATGGCTACAGGGTAATTAAGGAGGCCAGGACAGATGCAAAAGCCTCAGGTAATCATTTGCCATAAGTTTGGTCTTTGTCTATACCCAGAACTGTGGAGGTCAGAAGATAGTACTGTCAAATTCTTTGTTTTTAATTTCAAAGGACAAAACTTTCTTTGATTTTTATTTTTCCTGTCTTGGATTTATAGCACTTAAAAGATAACATCAATGCCAATCACTCCAATCCTAATCCACCACACTTATAAAAGAAACACTCTTCCATCCCCAGGGAGGAGCAAGCCCTGTGTGTTACTTGACCCTGCTCAGTTGGCGACTTCTTGGTACCTAAGGAGTGTTATCACTGTTCACGCAATAATCCTGGTATTACCTACAGATTCAGCTTTCCATGAAAAAATGAACCACCTTAATATCAGGTCTGGTGATACCTTTCTCGTTTGGATTCAAGAACCTAGTGGCGACATCTGCTATTTGTCTATTGCTGAAAGCAAAGCCACCGTCGCTGGCCTCTTCCTCAGACCCCAGCAATATTTCCAGGTAAATAAAACATCTAACCAAAACGAAAAGATAGAGCCTGCTGTTGAAATTTAGGCTAATTCAGCTTCTACAGCCAACTTAAAGATTGCTTTCTTTCATTTCACTTTTTTCTTATACAGAAAGGTATCTTTTTATCTTCATTTCTCTATTAGTTTTAGTTCATGAAATACAGTGAGCAGGAGGAGTGGAAAGAGATGAAGCTAGCCAGAGAACTGGAGATCATATCAGTGAAGGTCTGATAGATGTTATCCTGGATTTAATGGAGCAAAACTATTTTTCAAATCATAAATGATCCCCTAGATAATTTTGTCAGCAGAAACAAGAAGAGTTTGGAGAGACTAAGGGCAGACGTAGGCACACCACAAAACGGGGTGCTACAACAGCTCAAGTGGTAAACATGAACAGATTACACTGAGAAAATGAGAGTATGAACCGGGATGAGGTAGAAGGCAGGCACATTAAGATCCCTTATTAGCTCCGAGTAGGTTACCACAGTTACAGGGGGTAGGGTGGCTCGTGTTCTTAGAAGGTAGCCAAGATGAAGAGAAGTTTGAGTGATAAGTGGAGTTTGTGTGGGTTGAATTTAAGGTTTGCACAACCTGGGAAGATGTCAAGGAGGAGTTACATATATGATTAAGTAGATTAAGTGATATGAGTCCAATGTAAAGATCTGCAAGATTCATTTGCTAACTGAAACAATCACCTGCTAACAACTCCTCAAAGACTGTCATGCACACTTTAACAATTCTCATATGTTCCCGTTTACTTTATTTTTAAGCATGAGTAGGGTTATATTGACCCATGTCTTTTAAGTTAGTCTTGCTAATACTACTCATCTCAGCCAACAAAAATAGTAGGAAGGAGTAAATGCTTTCTAGAGGCAGGAAATGTGAAGCATTGATGCAGTTTTCCATGTTTTTGTCCCCTTTGTCATGGTGAACAGGAATAGCCTGGGGGTGGGAAGCTCCGCTGGCCTCTGAACAGAGTGAGAAAACATGGAGAAAGGCTTCAGCTGAACTGAGAAGAAGGGCTGTAGGAATTGCACAGTGGTCGAAGTGCCTGCCTACCAGTCCCAAGGCCTTGAGTTTAATTCCCCAGTACCACATAAAACTGGGCAGGGTGGCGTACGGATTGCCATGAGTCCAAGGACAGCCTGGACAATATAGTGAGCTCAGGATCAACCTGGGATATAAAACAAGATCCTGTCTCAAAGAAAAAAAATTGAACTGAGAAGAACATATGAAATGACATAAATAAATAAAGGTTGATTGCCTTAAGATAATGGCAACGTGGAAGAAATAGGTGTTGAGTGGGCATATGAAACCCTGAAAAAAAAGAGCCAAAATAGGTAAAGGTGGCTGAGTGCAAAAAAATAAAAGAAAATAAAAGAAATGTGCTTAAAATCAAGGGAAGATAAAAGTTCCCAATAAGAAGAAAGAACAGGGAGAACTGTGGCCGCTGATTCTGTTAGAATACGGTGTGGACACAACACCAGCAGCACTGAGCAAAGAAAGGGAGTGGCAAAGAAATATTAGCTGAACTTTGCAGACTGTACTTAATATTAAGTAGCTTGAATTTCTTTAAAAGGAAGGAAAAACATTATGCTAGTTGAGACAGAAATGAATTTGATTCTGTTTTGTGTATGGATGAGTACAAAACTGTGTATCATTTGACAACAAATACTGGCTCTGGGAAATAATGAAGAAAGTGTTTCTACGCCTGCTGTCCTGGCAGACAGTGCTCACGGAGGCTTAGCTGCTGTACGTCCGCTCACGAAACTCTTTCCTCACGTTTGCTCTGTGGCCTCTACGGAAGTGGCAAAAAACGCACGAAGTGCCACCAGCGTGTAAGGCAAGCACGCAAATAAAGCCACGCATCTCTGCTCCGAGGCACGTTAAAATAGTGGGCCTTTAACGCTGAGCCTACTATCACATGGGGAGAAAATTATATATTTTTAGGTAAACTGCTATATTCACGCTATATGGTTTTCCACAGTGTTTTTGATGTTCGTGGTGGTAAGGCTGGAAGTACAGTAGTATTTTTTAAGATTGTGTTCTAAGCAGGGATGTCATAATAATTTCTTGCTGATATAAAACACCTGTGTCTCATTGACCCTAGAAGAGTATACGGATACAACATTAAATTTCTCTTTGGAATATTATCATATTATGAATCTGATTAGATGCAGTTCTTGTCCTAAATATATTATGCTGCTCCCTGCTGGCGCTATTTACCATGCATGTTTGTTCCTGGAAGCAATGTTCTGCATAAATAGGAAGGCTGTACGGAAAAAATACACACTTATTTACATTGAGTGTTTAATTATCATTGTGCTAATCTAATGTTTATAATTCTTTTCAATGAGAACTAAGAAGTTTTGGGTAAAGATTTGAAACTTTCCTAGTTCATTCCCAATGTTATTTTATATTAGTATTTAAAGCCCCAAAATGAGGCTTATAATGCTTTCTTGATACCTGGTGAGAGGTTGTATAATTTTATGCCCTTTAGACTGACTTTTCACATTATGTTGATATATCTTTTAATCTTCCAGACATTACTTGATGGTGACTATTTGTGCATTACAATATAAACAAAGGTGATTCAAAGTACTGTTCTTAGTTTACCATTCAAGAATTATACAATGATACTGAGGTATCATTATACTTCTAAAGAGGAATAATAATTGTCTTCCACATGTAATTAAATATTATTTACCCCAGAAATGTTCTATTTGATTTTCTAAATATGAACATTGAACAGGAAAAAAGATACAATGGCAAATTTAGCCTAGAAATATTAAGTTCAAAGATAAAATAGAAAATAGTTCAGACTAGCTTACTATGAGAAATGTGAAATTTCACCCCTTTTAGCACATGTTTCTCATATACTACCAGCTGTGACATTGTTCTCATGTACTTTTATTTAGTTCCTGGTAAGTCTGTTATTTGGAAAGGCCTTGGAAAGGATTCTAGTTGTAAGTCAAAGTGGTAAGGAAGTCTCATTTCCTTTCTAATAATTTGATGTTTCCATAAATTCTATCTCTCATTCCTCACCTGTTTTTCTAGAGGATTTCTCCAGATGATTTCAGAATTCAGGATTCTTCCCTAACCCTTTCACTGAACTACTGTATGTTTACTAACTAATTACTACATGTATAGTTTATAATGGCAAAATAAAACTGAAATATTTATACAAAAACAAAATAGTTTAAACAGATTCCTTTCAAAGTAATCATAGAACATAAGTTACAGAATTCATAAATTCTATTTCTCCTTTAAAATCAAAGAATATATTTCAACAACAATAGTAAGGTTTTATATTTCAGCAACGATGGGTAAGTTTTTCTTGTAGCAAGGCCAAATAAACTCCTACTAGACTTACCACCCGACAGACACAAACTACAAATTCTGGATAAAGTTCAATAAACAAGTACCTGAGGGCTTTTGAGAGTGAGCAGCAGAGGAGCAGCGTTTTCTGGCGGGGGCTTGAAGTGCAATGGAATTGCATTACAGAATTTCTCCTATTTTCTGCATTAGCTGTAACATATTGCATGGCAAATCGTAGCAAGTGAAGAGTAAGGAAACCCAGAAAACAAAACAATTGGTGGGAATCTATGCCTTGTATATGTTCTTTCTTCAACTCTCTATCCAACCTACCTGACATTACATGGAACACAGTGTGACGAACCAGCTAAAGGAATTGAAGGGGAAAAAATGAGACACTAGCCAACAGCTTGGCCTAAACTATCCATGGCCTCAGAATCCTGTGATTCTCTTGTGTGCCATCCACACTCTCAGTCCAAAGGTTGCCCCAACCCCTTTCCATCCCACAGTCTAGGCACACGAGAGCTTAGATGATGACAACGTCTTTCTGAAGGAATTCACTAAATGTTTTCCTCCAAAATCCTACAAGGAAAGAAAAAAGAACAAGAAATAAAAAACAAGGAATAAAAAAATTGGGGGATCAAATTTCTTCTGAAACACCAAAAACTAATCTGTGACAATGGGGTAGGTAAAATGAAGTACACCTTTTTTCTTGGAAAAAAAAAAACCATACTAATCATTCCTAGGATTGCATAAGTCATTGTGCTGTCAAAATGTAACTTGCTCCAAGCCTGAAAGAACAGTTCGAATACATTAAAAATTAAGGATCAGGCAACCAGCTTGTGTGAATTGCAGCAGTCTGTCCTTAAGCATACGTAGACAGACAAAATCACATTTTTTAGAAGAAAATCTTCAAGAATAGAAAGAAAACTCAAGAGTCAAGTGGCTACTACTTGTTGCTAGAGAAGAAGAAAAAGTTATAAAATTCATGTTTAGTAATTGTAAAGAGGTAAAAATATCAGACACAAGATGTACAGATATAATTGGATTTTTGTCTTCATGTTAACATACAATTTTTGTGCTCTCCAAAAACTTACAGCAGAAGCTTAACACCTATTGATAGTGAAGAGAATCCCCAATGTATAACCAACACTTCCTGCAGCAGTGCCACCAACAGCATGGCTCTAGCACGTTGACTAGTCAACAACTATTAGGTCAAATAGATGCATACTTAGCACTGGGAAGAAGTTGTAGGAAAGAAAAATTATCATGTGCTCGCTCGCAAGAAAACTAGGCATTAAAAGGGATGAGATATACCAGCAAATAAAGGATTGACGAAATAAAAAAGTAAATACAAGGCGATCTATGGTACAATGCTGAGTGTGGTTCGCGTTGGCCAGGAAGTTGCGGAAGAATATTCAAAGTGGATTAGCATTCGAATTTACAGATCTTAGAAGTGTTCCTATGCCACTAACTAGAAGATCTACTCATTTTTTCCACAAATGCTTGAGTCATTGAATTGTATTTACATTCTTCTGTAGAATGTGTTTTCAGCTAGCTCATTTGTCCTTGTAAATCTGGTTATAATTTCACCATTGATCTATTTCACAGGCAATCTAATTTGATTAAGAACTTCACTGAGTAATAAACTCACATTTAGTTTATGAATCTGTGAGGCATTTGTTGAGTGCTTACTGTATGTCAGTTCTTGCAATTTTCTGACATGAGCCACAGCCAATAAGCAATCAACCATCTGGCCTTTGTTTTGATACCTATAGGCACAGGAAGAGACAATTCTAATTGGAAAGCAAAACAAAACAAGAACCATTCACGTGACATTTGAATAAATAAGTCTCCAAGTAGCTTCATTCACTTGCCTAAGAAACATTTAAGTAGCTATTGTGTAACCGGAATAAAGGACAGAAAGAACACAGCTTCTTCCAATTCTTCTTTCTGTTCTCAGTGAGCTAGCAATCCAACATGACCTTGACTAACCCTGGATCACATAAGCTGGGGTTACAATCTTGGATCTCTAATTATAATTGCTTGGATATTTTTAAAAATATGGTAATGCTAAAATTCTCAGATCTTGAGCCCCTCTTTTATTCAAGAGTTTAGCAGTAGGGTCTTGAAAATTTTGTTTTATAACATTTAGTGTTGCACCTAAGCACAATCAAGTTATCACTTGTCAAATCTCTCTTACATCCATTTAGTAGTGTAAAATAAATATTTTCTTCCCCTCAACTTTCTCTTTCTTCTCTGTACCTTATATAACAAAGATTTTAGTCCTTTAACCGTTGAGGTCAAATATTATGTACTCAACTATCTCTTTGACAATCTTTATGTTCTTTTTAAAAAGTATATTTGGCCATATAAAACCTTTAAGAGACAACTATATATTTCTTTTATTTCAATCATCAACTTTTAATGTTCAAACTGAAATCATATTAATAGCTTCAGAAAGGATTTAACTTGACCTCTACTTAAAAATTGGTTGTGATCACTGAAAAAGATTAACTAATACATGTGGGAATTTATAACTCTGTAACTAATGCATGCAAAAATTTACAACTTTATAAACAACTACTTACAAATATTCTGCTAATTCAAAACTAAAAATCTGTTCATTAATTCCTTGGAGAAAAAATTCTTGAACATTTAGTTTTATATCGTTTTTAGTTTCTTAAACTAGGGTAAGGTAAAAGACATCTTAAATGAGAAAGTCTGTATAAAATGATTTTAATCATGTACCTATAGTAACATTGCACTTATTAAAAGTTGAGTTAAAATAATATAAACACCCTGGTACCTCTGTGAGTTAGCGTAGCATGGCGTATGTTAAAACAACAAAAATGCACTCTGTCCTTGAAGGGCCAAATTCAGAACATGTGTACTTTAGGTTACTGACAGTTAAGTTTCTACTTCATATAACTGTAATTTCTCCCTTTTGATTTCCACAATGGTGTCACACATAGCTCATTAGGAACATTAGGAACTTTGCCTATGCATCATGTACACCACCAAGCTCGCCTGATGGGCATTGGTGAAATGATTCATGGTTCCAAAGTTGAATCAGCTCTGCTTTGCTGACAGAGGCCACCTAGATTGCCACTACTGCCTGGCAGGATGGACTGCTGCCCAAGGGAGATCTATAAGACAATTGATCAGAGATCAATAATTACATGTGTGTGTGTGGGGGTGCATGCATGCGTGTGTGTGTGTGTGTGTGTAGGCTGGGGAGAAAGGCTATCATTAAAATGAACTTAAATGTTCTTTGAAATGATACAGGTAAGAAATGTTTTAATGCTGAACATTGCAGTGTCAAAGATTTTCGATGCTGAGAGGCTACGCAAATGGCACCAAAGTCTTCCCTGCAGATAAGCATTTGGTGTTAAGCTATGAAGACAAGATAGCCAAAAATATTTCACCTAAAAAAGAGAGAAATGTCTCCTTTATTCTACACTCAGAAAAATACACAGTTGTCATCACCCATATCAGGCTTGACGCTTATCACAGTCACAGGCAGGACAAAATGAGATGACCAGTTTCAGTGGTCCAAACAACAAGTTCAAACTGTGACCAACAAGTTCATCTTGTTGATAATAACTCTACACAAAACTAATTTCAGAGAGAATTCTGAATTAGGCAAGATTTGTACTTTGCTGATCTCCTTTTGTTAAGGGTCCCACCCCACCCCCATTCCTTTGACTACCTGTGTTCCACTTTCTTTCTTATAACCTTCCATTGGCTTTTTCTCTCTCTACTTCTTCACTAAATATTTCTGCCATTCCGAGAACTTACGTTCACCTTTTTGTGAAAACAAATGTTACTTACACAATTCTATTCTGCTTTATTTTCATAGAAATTTTGCGTGTAATTTGTTTTTGCCACTTCGGATACCAAGGTTAAGTTTTCCAGTTTGCATACCAAGCATCTCTACGAGTTCTTTTAGGCCAGACTGGGAGCTCAGTTCCCACTGGATGTGTGTTCGTGCAAAGGTTGTCTGAGAGGGCAATTTTTAATCTAAATGATTGAAACTCCACAAGAGGGACTTTGTGGGCCACAGCTACTTGTCATTGTTGCTGCTGCTTTGTCAGAGCACAGTCTGGCATGTCTCAAGCTGTACCCCGGTCGGCTTCCATTCCCAGCAGATTCCATGCCATGTTGCTTCCTAATTTATGCTGTATGCTCAAGAAATTGACACATTATCTGTTGGCCAATAAATTAACACAATTCAGGGCAAGTGCACATTGGCTAAAGATGGTGCAGGCAATCATGACCGTGGGTAATTACAAGTAAAAGAAGAAGAGAATTAAGTTAATAAGTCTCTCGCTTTTCTTGTGTTTTGGTATTATTAGCAAAGGAACACATGATTATTGTCTGTAAGGAAGGTACGAAGCTCACTAGCATGCCTCATCTTCATAAAGGTCATGTTGTAAAAGAAAATCTTGGTGTAATACACTCAAAACAATGCTAAATACACTGGAGATGCATTATGTAAAGAGTATACATCGTTTACTTTGTACATAATCCAAAACTTCAGGGAAAAGTGCAAATAAAATAAAATAATGGTGAATAGACCTCTTTCTAATGTATGAGAGATAGTGACAATGTTCTGTTTTCTTTCTTTTTTTTAAAGAGATGGTCTCACTCTATAGTCCATTCTGGTCCTGAACTCACTATGAAGCTCAGGCCGGCCTTAGACTCACAGCAATCCTCCTGCCTCAGCCTCCCAAATGCTGGAGTTACAGGCATGAGCTACCACACCCAGCTTACGTGGTGCTGAGGAATCCAACTTTGATAGTTAGCACTTGCTAGGCAAGTACTTTAACCACTGAGCCGTTCCTCCAGGCCCGCTGACAATGGTCTTTCTCTTCAGTTTAGTCCATTGATTTCTGCACCAGTGTTACAAATTCTCAAGCTAGAGCTCAGCACTTTTAAAACTGGAGTCTGTAGAGTACGGGGTGGAGCTCAGTATAGAAAGCTTGTTACAGTTAGCATTAGAATTGCATCCTTCATGGCGTGCATAACACCCTCTTATCTCTAAAAAAAGGGCACCAATATTTTTTTTTCTTGGCACAGGTAGATTATACCTGCACCAAAGATTACAATTTTTGGCAACAGGAACACCTCGAGAAAAAAAATAAGAACACAAGTAGAAATCTGTTAATGTCATCAATTTCATCATATGTTTACATATATATGCTTGTGTACAAATATATGCATATGTGGTTATGTGTGTATACATACATGCATGTGCACATACACATGTAATTGGTGTGGAGTAAAATTTGCTTTCATAGCCACTCATTATTTCTATTAAATTAAAAACTAAACAGCTTCAGCATTTGTCTAAAGTAACTTTGAGCCACAGCTTTTGTCCTTAGTGCAACCGCCTGGCTGGCCATCAGGGCAGGAGGTCAGTGGTGCCTTGTATTTGTGATTATCATCTATATTGCCCCTCCCCCTCCTTCTGCCAGGTGAAAAGGTTTTCAACATCTTATTTCCTAAAATATCCTGTCAGATAATTTTTTGTAAAGTGCTCAAAAAACCTTATTTTATATGAGTCTGAGGTGTGAACAGAATGAAAATGGAAGGATCTGAAACTTAAAATGTGAACTCAGGAGACAGGAACATTTTATGTCAAGGGCAGAACAGAAGATGCTAGATTTGTAAGGGCAGACCGTTCAAAAGTTTTGTAGGGATACTTTTACCTGTAATAAAATTTAAATTATAGCTATCTTTTTTTTCCAAAAAGGCTTGTGCATCACAAAAATTGGCTTAAGGTAGTTATACAGATAATGATCCTTTGACATATGTTATTGCCAAATTAGATTACATTCTCTTTAGAAGAAGGTTGCTGCTTTAGTAGAAAAACAGGTAAAGAAAGAACTTTGAAATTGATTAAAAGGAATTAAAACAGGAAGCTTCACTAAAATATGAAGGTAAGAAATACATATTTGTAAAAGTGGATTTTTAAAAGTAACAATTGTGGAAATGTTTTCCCAAATATAAAGTTTAAGAAAATAAATAATAAATAAAAATTCTAAATTATTTGTGCTTTTGTCAGTTAGAAACCTCAAATTGAAATTTTTTTTAATCAAACAAAAATCAATTCCACAGGAACAGGTAGGAGTGTCCCTAAATTCAAGAGTCCACACTCCTCTGAAGGTGAGAATCAGGGAGGGACTGCACCCATACCTCACCACGGGAGCTCAGGCTGGGCTCAGCTCTCCTTATGGGGGGACAGTGGAGATAATGAGAAGTCGGCCTGGTTGAGCCAGGTTGAGAATAATTCCCACGTGAGAGTGGCTGGAGTGCAGCACAAGCTAAAAATATGGATGCTGAAAACATGTTTCAAAAAAACAGCTTAAGCCTAGATCCTTGTCACATGCCTTGTGCCATAATAGAGGGTGAGATCTGGAGTCGGTGGGAGGATGGTGGAGCCAGGAGGACCAAAAAGGAGGAAGGGCAGGGATTATAACGATGCTGCAGCATATGCATCCACAAATTTCTTAAGCTTAATGCAGCTACTGTATCTATTCTATTGGAACAGAGACACACCCCAATAAAAACGGGAAGAAAAACATGGCCACTTATTCTAAGGCAAGACCCTAGACTGGAAGATGTGGGTGTGGCTTGAAACCAAACACAAAGAAATTAACTCTGAACACATCTAAGGGCAAGTTAGGAATCCTGGGATTTCTTACCCTAAGAATCCTAAAGCCAGACCTCTTCACTCTATAGAAGAAACCAAAGGATATATCTCCTGAGAAATTAAAATAACCAAGAGAAAAACAAAGGAATCCTACATCACCAAAAGTCCATTGCACTACCTCATACCTACATAGGCAGGACATAGGCAGGAAGATTTCAATTAAAGTTTCCAAACAGCAAAAACCCTGAATTTTAATTTTTTTTTTAGTTTTAGAATTCTCACTGAGAAGATAAATTTCATGTGATGGGGAGTTAAAGAATGCCCAGAAAGTTGGCAAAACATCGTTTTTGTGTGAGTTTTTCTGTGAGGTTGTTTTCAAGGGACACTGGCATTTGCATGAGTAAGTAGAGTGGGATCTGAAATTAGCTGGGACAGTGGTGCAGGCCTATGATACCAGCATCTTGGGAGGCTGAGGCAGGAGGATTGCAAATAAAAACACAGTTAGGGCAATTTAGTGACTTATTGGCACCCTTTCTCAAAACCAGAAATAAACACAGGCTGAGGACGGAGCTTGGTGTGAAGGTCCCGAGCTCGACCTGCAGCATCCCTTCTATTGTTGATCATTATCATTACCTAATGGACTTGTGGGCTTCATCTTACTGTCTATTTTATCTGATACATAATATTTACCATCACTTCTGCTCTGTTTTGATTTCTATTTGCCAGGAATATCTTATTTCCCCTGCACATCTCATTTTACTAGTAGAAGAGAAAAAAATAAAAATAATAGGGTATATAGCAAAGATGTAAAAATACAAAAATCAATGAAAACTCAGTTTTTAAAAGACAAAATTGATAAATACAATTAGATGAAGAAAAAAACGATCCAAGTAAAATTAGAGACCAAAAAAAAGGTGTTACAGCAAACATCCCCAAAATATAAGCGACTATGAGACTCTATTGAGTAGCTCTATGCCAAAAAATTAGAATGCATAGAATAAAAAGCTTAGTTTCTAAGCATACAGACCTCACAAAAGTAGAACCAAGGGGTTGCAGGAAATCTAAACAGACCATGAACAAGTGAGGGAAATGAAACATTAGTAGAAAGTCTTCTGAAGCTGGGGCTTGTAGCTTAGGCCTGCAATATCAGCATTTTGGGAGGCTGAAGTATGAGAATTAAGTTTGAACCTAGCCTGGGCATTTACTGACTTAGTGAGACCTTCTATCAAACTTAAGCTAAAACAAACAAAATACCCAGAAAGGTTGGAGATGTATTTTAGTGTGTAGCACCCAGTACCACACACACACACACACACACACACACACACACACACACACACACACACACAAATCTATCAAAAAAAAACCTCATTATATAATCACAGAACGATCCTGATACAGGAATCCGACAAGAAAATATTTATCCATCATGATCCTACAGAACAAAACTAATTGACCCTCCACACGTTAGTGGATAAAGGAGACGTGGTACACGCACACGACCAAGATCCACTGAGCCTTAGAACAGATGAGATCCTGTCACTGTGACAGCAAACACCGACATGGGGAACTTTTTATGAAGTGAAATAGGTCAGCCATAGAAAAACAAATACTGTTTGTGCTCAGTAACACGGGGCGTAAAAAAGTCAATCTCACACAAGCGGATAGGAAAGTACTGGCAGACCGGAGGCTGGATAAAGTAGGAGGAGGGCGAGGAAGAGAGGAAGTGGATCAACGGAGACAATGTGATTGGTGAACAAGAGAAGCGAGCTCTGGTGTTCCAGTGCACTGATAGGGTGACAACAATCAGTCATTTATAACTCAAAAGACCTTAAAGAGAAGACTGTGAATATTTCACTACAAAGAAACAGTGTTTGAGACAATGGAACCACAAGATAAACAAATAATTCCAAACAGAACAATATGGAGTATGAAAAGGTAAGGATGTTGCTGGACCACCGCAGGATATCAATAACCCAGGATTTCTAGGTTTGCACCTGTGATGCCGGTGCTCGAGGAGGACCATTTAGCAGCTTAGTCCGACTGTCCAAAAGGGGGAGGAAGCTGGAGAAGATGAAGGTCCGTGTAAAGGCTCGAGGTTCAATCCAGTACTGCAAAAACAGGAATGAAAATTAAGATAATGGTAATAATAATGGCTAAGTGCTTAGTCATGTAGGTGTGGCAGAACGAGAAACTCCATTACGGAGATGAGGGCACAGGGAACACAGTCGGGACCCCGGCGGGCAGGAGCTCCTCAGGCCTGGCCAGCTGAGCTTGGCAAACATCTCGCTCCCTGAAGCTCTGTTTTAGTAATTTAGAAATGAGCGTGCGTGTTTGGTGCTTATACGTCAGTGTATAAATGAACAAAGAAACAGTAATGTTGGAAAGTCCAAGAGAATAATCAAATTAGTGGTAACTAAAGCTTTACTTTTGAAAAATAAAAAGTGACCAGATAATATGTTCTGGATGAAAATATGAAATAAAAATATATGCTATACCTAGTGGGAGGCATAATGTTTAAAATTTGAAGATATTAATAATTTAGCTAAGGACCAAATTTCCCTAAAATGTTCTTCCCTTTTAAATAATGTTTAACCTTTTTATAGATAGGTGTGATTCAGTCTCCCTGTGTATAAACTGTAATTATTTAATAAATAAGTTATATAGAAATTGGGTGGATATAATTTAAAATACAGATTTATTTTTGTAAAATTTCTAGCACAGTCATTATGAAGAATTTTGTTCATGTACTATTTGTTAATGGAATTTCCTACTTAAGTACAGGCCAATGTAAGTATCTGGGGTTTGATCAGCATTTTTGTGAATTTTAAAATTTCAGAATGACACTACTGATTCTTTGATATTTTGTGTATTTCTAAGGACATATTCATTTTCTCTATTTAAGACATTTCATTTTAATTCTTATTTTTCATGAATCCATTTAATTATATTTATTCTTGATTCATTCTCGTGTTGATGCCTTTGTCACGTTGTTGCTATGAAAAAATACGTCATTATAACAAAAACTGAAAAATATTTGCAGCCTTACTGGTTATAATATGAAATCATCTGGCATCGTTTGCCTTGCATGGCTATTGTCAGAAAGCTAATAAAGGTTTGTTAAATTAATGCAAAATTATGTTACTCATCACTGACATCTTCCGTTTTTAATACTTACTGTACTTTTTAATGCTCTGATATTTAAATTGTGATGCTTCATAAATATTACATTTACTTGTATATTGCGTCTTTTATGAATATAAAAGTACCTTTGTTCCCACTTAGTGCTTTTTGGTGTGTATTTTATTTTACATAAAATTAATAATGAAACTTATTTCCATTTGATTTGAATTTGTTAAAACTATACCATTGTTTCTGCTTCTGACATTTCCAGAAGTTTTATTCTATTCTTGACTCATTTAAAGAGAGCTAATATGCAAAGACCACAGTAACTAGAAAAAATAGTGTTTGTTTTGTGCAGATTTTCCTTGGATATAATCTTTTCTAATTATATTATTTCTTTTTTCATTTCTTATAATTAATATGCTTTATTTTTATTTTATTTTATTTATTCAGTAACTTTAGTATTAGTAATGTTTACTGAAGTTATTTTACAAATACTCCCAATAAACATCTTAAAAACTACTAGTATTCGTTGTTTTATTTAACAAAATAGGATGAAACATTTGCTAGTTTTGTATTTTCACTACTTTCTGCATATGTGGATTTTTGTAAATGTTGTATTTTTACATGAAGTTTATCTTTAAGTTTATCTTTATGTTGGATTCAACATTTGGACAATGATAAAATTGTATTATCTTTTAGGCTGGTAATAAAATAAGAATATTTTGTATGCAATTTCATTAAACTTTTTAAAATAATTCTCTCTTTCTGTTTTCTATTTTGATTAACCTCTTAGTCAGCTGTACTATTTTCTAGTCATTATTGTCAAGAACTACTTAGGTTTAATTATGTTCTCAGCCTGTAAGTATTTTGAGAATATTTTCCTCTTTTCTTCAAATATCAAAATCAATTAAGCTAATACATCATGTTGGAATTACTTAACTCAATCTCTCTAAACTTTTCTAACCACTATTACATACTGCAAAAAGAAAACCAAAAATAGCCTCCTTTTTGTCATGCTGCAGGTATTTTGAGGAAGTATAGAATTATTTTTTGAATATTTTAAAAAATGTTTAAGATTTTTAAAAAATATATTTTCATTAGTAAGAGTCAACAATTTAAGGAGTGTTGTTGTTCAGCATTCTTAAAATTTTGTAAGCCGTAGGACCAATTGCTTTTAATTTATCTTTGATTATTTGTTCTGGTTGTTGATCTTTTGTAAACAGAAATGCCTTTAATTCTGCTTGGCTTCTGTTTTCTGTCACTTTCATCCTTTTTTGTAGATGACTAGCACATCATACCTTTTAAATTTTCTTCTGGCACGTACAACATCTTTCAGAATCTTAAAATGTATCAAACATTTCAGTATAGTGATACATTCCTCTTTGCCTTTCATCTTAATCTTTATATAACCTTTTGTGATTTGTAACCCCTTTTGTGTGTGTGTGTGAGAAGAAGTTCACACAGAATTCAATGAGGCCATGTTGATGTAGACCTCTGCTGTTCAACAAAAAATAGCCACAAATCACATGTAGGCCCTTAATTTTAAATTATTTAAATTACATTAAAATAAAAAGTCAATTTCTTTGTCACCCTAAACCGTGGTTCCCAATACTTAATATTATCTTTGTCTTAAAGCTCTGAAACTCATAATTTGGCAATTGGAAGACCTAGGTCTTCTTTGAGATTTGTATTAATTGTCTCTGATACAACCAAGAGTTGCCCTTTTTTATTGACAAGTACCTCACAAAATTGCTCTTTGATTTTGAGTGTCTGAGTCATAGAGATCTGGTTAATGTTGACCCTGAACTTGGAAGCTTGGAATGAGAAACTCAGACTGGATGGATTCACAAGAAATGAAGAATCTACCCAAACTCCTTGCTAGATCGAAATGGTGTATTCGGAAACATAACTGGCAAGCCTCCACACCTTCTTGACTTGCCATCAAAACATGACAAAGTTTCCTCTATAAGAAAGTACCCTATCCCTCATTATCTCCTTAAGCTGGCTCACTAATGCCAGCAAAAATTGACCCATCTGTCCCTGGGAAGATTCCTCACATTTAGGATCGAGCTTTTTCTCCCATGACAGAACAAGTACACTTATGGGATTGTATTTCTTGCATAAAATATGGACATTAACTTTCCTGTCTTCCAAAACTTTATGATTTGGTTATAAGAAACCTTCAAACCTTATGAACAGTGAACTATGAGGATTCCAAGGACTGGGGATATGTTGCTTCAAAATAAGGTTTCCTCTGGATCCCTAAGGCATATTTGAAATGAGATATTATTTATTCGTATTCTCGCAGAACTTATTTCTACCATGTAAGCCATCAAATTAGAAAATATAGAATATTTGTTCTGGCTTTAGGCAAAATGACAAATGAGCTTATCTTGGCATTTTAAGGCATTTTGCCAAACTTCCCTTTCTAGAAATCTTAGGAATGTTAGAATAGTTGATGATGTGCTTCTTGCTGAATAAAACATAGTCTGGGCAATAGCTAAGATATGCTACTGCAGCTCTGTTATTGACTCAGACCAAGTGAAAATGTCAACACAGAAGAATACATAGAAAATCACATGGTGTCCCAAAGTATACTGTAACAATTGTTGGGCTTTGTTCAGCAGATAGGTGCAAGTGCCTGAGCAAACATGTCTGAAGCCAATCCCTACTTGATTTATTCTTCCTTTTGGAGTTTCATGAATGGGATCTGGTGATACACTCTGTAAGTCAGATAATCTAGTCGCCAGAACATTCTCTAGAATCCAAGGTATAAAAAATTAAGGATGCAATATCTCATAAACTTCTTACAATTTTGTATGACAGATTATTTGTTCCAGATTATTCAAAGACTGTTGATTAAAAAGGGCTTTATTAATTTCCTCTGGTTCCTGTAAGAGCATAAAAAGCTCTGTAGGTAAAAACAGCAGAAATTTATAACTCAAAGTTTTGGAGGTGAGAAATAAAAGATCAAAATGTGGGCAGGTACAGCCCTTTGGTGGCTCTGAAAACACTCACGTTTTTTGTTCTTCCAGCTCCTAGTGACTGCAGCATGACTTGGCTTGGGATTACGTCTCACCAATCTCTGTCTCTGATATCACAATGTCCCCTCTCTGTTGGTGTGAAATCTCCCTTGGTTTTCTTAAATGATGATACTTACCATAGCATTTACCACCTATGAAATTAATCTAGGAAAATCACGCCATAACAAAAATTCTAACATGTATTCAAATGCTCTTTTTTTAAGTAAGACAATTTAAGATATTCTAGGGGGGTCAAATTTGAAATCATTCATGGTTGTTCCTCAACCTGCTGTCAGTGAATATTGTATTTTTGTTTACAGGTTGACTCAGGTAACTACCAAGTAATGAAACAAAGTTAATCTAAAATGATCATGTACAGTTTTAATTGACTATCAATTTGTGATATTCGTTCTTCTTATGGCTAATGCATTTCATGATTTCTGAGATACAAAACCCATGGTAAACTAGTAATTTGTATGTTTTTATTAAATGATTATGGTATTAACATATACCCATAATCTCATACACTCTCTCATTAGAAATGATATATATTGAACAAATAATCCTGCATGGAGGGTTTGAAACTTCTAGGTATTTGAAGGTAAAAGAAATCAAATTCATTGTCTTATCCTCATGGTATCACCCTACCTGGGCTGACCAACCCCATCTACACAATATCCCAAAATATTGTGACTTGGATAAAATCAGGTTTCTAGCATTTTGTTCTGGGCACAGTTACCTCAGTCTCTAGTTTCTATTTAAAAAGACGAGGATATGACAGATGACTCCAAAGTTCACCTTGCACTTAAATTGGCTCCCATTTCAGGTTTCTTTTCCTAAGAAGAAACACGGTGCATCCAGTGCATTCCAAATGCCATTTTCCCCAAGGTCTTGTAGCACTTAGCATTTATTTTTCACATTTGGGAGTAGACGTTTGGACCCTGAACTTTTTTCCCAGTTGAAGTGGAAAGAAAATTTTAACACTAAAACCCTGTAGTTATTTAGCAGCGCGTCTCTCTGAAAGGACGGAATTATTGCTTGAAAATTTCACGTGGTTTCTTGAGGGTTAAAAGATAAGAAGCAAAACAGAAGAATAGACATATAATTCAAACTGTTTCGAATAAACTCCAATTCTTCAACACTATTACAATCTAATTATACATAAGGAATTTGTTTGTCAAATGGATGAAGATTATAAAACTTCCATTTAATGTAAATAATAGCTTTTTCAGTTCTTCCTCCTGAGAACATTAAAAATAACAATAATGATAATACTGCAGTAGTTCCTAAAAAGCTGCTCAGTCATAAAAAAGCTGAGATTTTTAAATTTTAATTTCTATGCTCTAGACAATTTTGATGAAAAAAGGTCCTAGGGAGTTGCAGTAGTGCAGATAGAAAGTTTATGCCTTTTGAAATCTCCATCGGGTATTTCCAAAAACAACCAAGTGTGGTGGCCATTAAAAAAGGGAACTGTTCTTATCTTTTTGTTCTACCAAACTTTATAGGGCTTTATAAAAATACTAAGAAACAATACAGAAAGATGACCAATTTTAGCTAATTTTTTGCTTCGAGGAAATTCCATCAAGTTGAAAATATTTTTATTAAATAAGGACACAAATATACTATAATAATTAGTAGAAATAGCATAGCCAAGAACCAAAACCTATGCCAAATAGATCAGTTCTAGAAAACTATCCTTCTCCGATTATGACATTATAGATCTAAAGGACCCCATCTGAATGCTCTTGTGTATACTTGAAGTTACTTTCTTTTAGCCTTTCTGTCTTATTTTTGGAGTTTATTTTCCATCTCTATGTGAATCTTTGTTCTTAATTTGAGCCTCTAGCTATATGCCAACTTTTGCACTTCAGTAGTTAAAAAGAAAAAAAAAACAGTTACAAACAAGTCCATTATTTTGCACAATGCAACCCTAAAGTTTCCTTATAATGAATCTGCAGGCTTCAGCCTGAAAATGTGTTGGGAAGAGACGTGGAAGACTGAGGATAGATCAGAAGGCAGGCTGAGAGAGCTCTTAAAAGACAGATGGATTCTCCCCCAAAGGCAAGGCAGCAATTTGGAAAAGGTTGTAATCAAAGCATGAGGCCAGTTAAAATTTTCTATGAATTTGCATCTAGTCAACAACAGCAAGTCAATGTCTGACCACCTTGGGGACAAGTTAGAAGAGAAGTTAAACTTCTTGGCACTTTCTAGTCATTCTCTAGCACACAGAGAGGCACTGGAGAGACAAACTAAGTAAAACTGAGAAATGTCTTTGAGAATTTGCAAGGTACCATGAGGTGTGCAGCATATTTTCTCCAAACTCTAATGGAAGAGTCAGAGGACAAGAGGAAAAACACCAAGGCAGAGAGTTGGGGAGGGCAAAGTGTCCTCAAGAACTGGCAGCCACCTGGTAGCAGTTAGACCTCTTCTCTGGTTGGGAGAGTTAGTAACTTAACTACATAAGTTTAATTTTTCTTGTCACTGTTGTTCAGATCCCAAAGCCAGCAACGGGAGAGAATCTGATTATACTCATAAAAATATTTAAGACCGTGGTGAGTAAATACAACTAAAGTCTAATGAAGCTTAAATACAAATCAACCTCAAAAACATTCAACTTCCGACACCCAATAGCCTCCTAATACAAGAACGCATGATATTTAGTAGTAAATAATGTTTTCTATCTACTGAATCGTACAAGCTATGTCAAATTTCAAGATGTGAGCATTAGACAAGCAAAAGTAAAGCAGATATTGCCAAGAAAAACATTTAGATAAATTAGATCAATATTTTCAAGGATTTAGCCTAAAAGCCACAAAATACATGAGACAAATGAGGACCTATAAATAGTAGTAGAAAAACACAAATATTAAAATAAAAGTATATAAGAAATTATTATAGTTAAGGTCATCTAGAATGCGAAATAAAGCAAAAAATTTGTGAATCCAAACATGGTGGTATAGGCCTATAACCCTAGCAATCTCAGAAACAGACAAGAGGATGGGAAGCACTTGTCTAGCAAGCTCACGGCTATGAGTTTGATCCTTAGCACCACACAAACCAGATGGTGGCGTGCACACCTGTAATCCTAACACTCACAGAGGCTGAGGTAGGAGGATAACCATATGTTGGAGGCCAGCCTAGGCTACATAGTGAGTTTAGTCTGGACTGCAGAACAAGACCCAGCTTAAAAACAAACAAACAAACAAACAAACAACAAAAAACAAACAAACAAACAAAAAACCCTACCTAAAACTGGGCTGGAGATGTCCCAGTACCACCAAAATGTAAATAAATTGAAAAACTGAAAACAAAGTACCTGATGTATGAGCTACGAGACAACACGAGACAGAATAATTAGGGTCATAAGAGCACCAGAAAATGAAGAAAAAAGAGAGAAAATAAAAAGAATCAGTTAAAGAGAAAAACGAAAAGCATATAAGATACACAAGAAACAAAAGCACAGGTAGGAAACTGCGATAGATGTTGAGATCGGAAAGGCTGCGAAAAAGACAGAGAGGGAATTCATTTCACATCTACCAAAGCTTGAAGCCACATTGCCTGTATATCTTAAATAAAAACCACAACTACATTTTTAGGAGAAAAGTGATATAATAGAGGCAAGGAAATGAGTTTTTCTGGCACTGGAAACTGAACTGGAGACCTTCACCATGAGCTACATCCCTTGACCTTTTTAATTTTATTCACTTACTTTTTAACTTTTAAAGACATCTTTTTAATGTGTAAGATAAAAAAGAAAATTATGTCAATACAGATGTAGAACTTCCTAACTGAGAAAACATACTTCAAAAACAAATGCAAAAATAAAAACATTTCAAAACCACAAAGCTTGGGAAAGAGGCAGCCCAGAGGTCTTGCCATGCAAGAACAGCCCAGCTGAAGATAACGTGGTACCCATGGCAGGGCGAGAGCAGGAATATGGGAAGTCTCTCTCGCTCACCCTCACTCCCTTTCTCTCTCTCACACAGCTTTTCTTAAACATAATAATGGTGTTGGAGTTTACAGCACCTACAGAATAATTAGTCATCCTACACAAATTGGAGGAAGAAACCTGGAATGGTTTCTTCTTTACTCATCTTCCTCTGTTTATTCAAGCACTTAATATATAGTCAGGTATTTCGCCTATTATAACCTAAAAATTTCATGTGATCTCTAAAGTAGTAACTATAAAACCCGATACAAGAGGGATAAATTAAAAGTCAAAGGAGATGGAAACGTTTACTAAGAAAGTGCTTGATTTTCTCAAAAGAATGTAGGCAAGGAATGAAGAAATTAGGGAACATAAAACATACTACTTTTAAAGTGCAAGATGATAGAATTAATCAAAACCTGAGTATTTCTTTAGTTATAAACAACTAAAACTACAGTGATAAGCAAAGATACAACAGATAAACATGAGCTGACTATTAACCAAGTAAAAAATACCTAGTATATAGAACCATTTTCAAGATGAAAATTAAAAAAATGAGGAAAGATACATTGAGTGGTGTAAGACGTGAAGTACTATTCTTGTAGGCGATATTGACCTTCAGGCAAAGTCTTCTGCACTTAATGTTTCTAAGTAAATGAGTTCTTACTAAAGAGATTTTTGGAATTGAAATAATCAGTTTAGTAGCATAAGAGAAATGGGTAAAGGATGATTTTAAAATTAAGTAAGAATTAAGTAATTGTTTTAGATGACACCAGAAAATTCACCTATGTTTTACAGATGAAATGCAAATTAACCTGCATTCTCAAAATAGTTTTGTCGAGTTCTTGTGTCCTATGACTCATATCCTTCTCTAGAAATCCATTGCGCCCTTTGAAAACTGCTACACTATTTTTGTATTTTTAACGTTAAAGGAATTGATGAAAATAGCTCTCTAAATGATTCTAATCTGTTCATTTTGATGACATACTGAATATCAGAAGTCAATCTTTTCTCAAGAGATAAGAAACAAATTCGTGGCTTCCTCATGTCCTCTGACTATATATCATCACGTTCTAGGGGTGACACACACTCCAATTACCCCAACATTGTCATCGAGCAATTCCTGGGGTATAAAACGAATTTTGAAAGAAAATATTTAAGGAAAACAAAACACAGATTACCCACCAGCAGAATGGCTCCACCACTCACTGCCATATCAAATCATGTATGCATTTAGTGTCCAATGTTTCCTTTCTAGTTACATGAGGACAATAAGAAAAAAAAAGTGGGGAACTGAGTGACAGCTCTGAAGGTGGAATTTCAATCCCGTGACTCATATCAAGATATTTAACATATTTGAGCCTCGGTGATAATCCCAGTACCTACTTGAGAAGGTTATTTATGTAATTTTAAGTATATATTAAATACTTGAGGGAATATTTAAAACAAGCTTCTCAGTAATAACAGCTAATTTAAAATAGCTTTTGTGGTGTTATGGTTTGGACCCGAGATGTCCCCCAAAAGCCACATTTGTCAGGGTGCTGTGGAACAACTAGGGAACCACGTGCTGCTTGGATGTGGGGCTTGGTCAGAAGGAGGACAGAACACGGGGGCTTGACCCAGAATGTTGCATTCCAGCTCTGCCCTTCCTTGCTCTCTTGACTTCCTGTCTGCCTTGTTATGAACAGTTCTTCCTCCGGCTGGACCTCCGCCATGTTCTTCCACCGCTGCAAGCCACCCCTGAATGGACCGAGAGCTTCTGAAAGTGTGAGCTAAAATAAATCTTTCCCCTCTTAAGTGGTGGGTGTGGGGTATTTTGTCACCAGAACGAATAATTAACTAAGACACATGTTTATCATAGTGATTGAAGAAAACTATGAAACATTGACAGAAAAGCCTGACCTGATTTCAACCCTATACAAGGCTTTGCCCAATCCCTGCTTCCTCTTGACTGACATTCTATTTTTTTCTAAAATAAGTTTTGATCTACATTGAAGCTTCTCCAAGTTTTAAAAATAATCATCTTACTGGGTGATGTCTCATTTCCAGAGAATTTGGAGGAAGTAAGCAGATATAAGAACAGATGAAATTAAAATCAAGGGATGGAAGCAACACTAGTAGAAACCATAAAGGGTGTTAAAGCTTAATAATAAGTTTCTAGAATAGGTAATCTTAAAATGATCAAAGTGTTTACCTCCAGGAGATGTTTGTAAAAATAACACTAAAGTAAATACTAACAAGTGATTTCATAAAGCATTCTATCAATATTTACTGTTCATTGTTTCAGATTTTTAGATCATACTCATAAAATCTCTTTAAAAGTCAAAGGAGCTATAAAACCTATTTGCAAAGAGGTCAGTTAGAGATTGACACTAAATGCACAAAATGATGATTATAGTTTGAAAAATACTTCCTTTAAACACTTATTTTGACAAAATTTGTAGCAAGAAGTTTTGAAGTCATGTCTAGTAAAGGACAACAAATTCACATATCAGTGTGAATAAAAATGTGTAGCAGTCTTTCCTCAGAACTAGAGAAGACGGACTAAAATTTTTCAGAGATAGCTCAGAGTCATTAAGGTACAAGTTGTATGAGAAGTGGGTTGTGACATACTTGTTTTATACCACTGGAAATTGTTAACTTCCCATCAGATGATCATTTTTATATGCTTTGACCTTCTCAGCATATTAAGATGTGGGTTCAGTTTGAGCAAAGATAATCAGGGGAGTATTTCTTGTATGATTTTTCTATTCCAATAGAAAATAATAAAATTCAAAAAAAACCAAGAACATATTTAATGTTATGGAAACTTGCAATTTTGATAGATCAGAATATTCTCAAATTTATAAAGGGAAGCTCTTAAATGTCATAATTGATAGTAGAATAAGTAATAACAGTAATATTAATATAATAAAAGTACATTTTAATATTCGATATTGGTAATCAGGCCTTTCAACATAACCTAGGAAGTAATGTTACCAAACTCTGGTTCCATTTCACTGTAACACATAAGCTGTTCATTTTAACATATAATTTAATTTTCATTCTGAGTAAATGAAATTCATAACTAGGAAATATTGCGATCATTAATGTAGCATAATTAAAAATGATTTCCTTTAAAAGCAGCCATGTGGAATGATAACATATAATTTGAAAATAATTTTAAAAGAAGCCCAACTGTTGTAGCACATCACAGCGAGTTGAAGATGGATGGGAAACTGATAGGAAGATATTAGCTGTGGATTCATTTACACTCCCAAAAGCAAACTGTATCTGGGAGCAAAGTTTAGCTTGACACAGGCACTGCAAGAGCTGGGGACACAGGCAGTATGCGCTGTCGTACACGTGGCCAAGTCCAACTGGCCAACAGCCAGTGGTGCCATCCTTCACCCCAGCAAATGATTTATTGCCAACAAAGCAAATACTTGACTTTAACAGGCAGAACACAATGGTTTTATGTCTTGCATGGATTAATAATGAAGGAGCAACTTGACAGCAAAGGGGAAATTCTGGCTACATCTCCGCAGAATGTCATCGGTCTCACACAAATACAATTTTGTAGTTACATGTGGTCAAGTCACTATTATTTTTATTAATCAAAGTACCTCAGTAAATGGCACTTCGATGATATTGTTTGGGCATATCTGGGCTATCATCTAGCTAGAAAAAGTACCATTTTTACAGCCATTCATTGCAACACTTTTAGTGTTTAATTTTAAAAATGTTACAATATTCTGTGCTTTATTTATTTGAAATTCCACATTGTATTCATCAAAATCATATTGTTGTGAGAAAAGGGCATAAAAGCACTAAATCTTTCCAAGAAGATCTAGTTCTGAAGACAGGTTATAATCTGTGGAAGGATTGTAATCTATTTTGGGTCAATATTTACTCTTGTGTGAAAAAAAAAAGAGAATTCTCCAGGTAACAAAGGAGTAAATACCTGAAGAGCAGAGAGCAAAAGACAAGGCAGTAATGGAAAACGTACTGAAGGAGGTGAGACCTGTGTGAGTTCTGATTGGCACTTGGGTAAGTGAGGGGAAAAAACAGAGCGAGTTAGAGAAGCAAAAACTGTAGCTCCAAACAATGTGGCAGCACAGACTGGGACACTGTGTCTTGTGGGATCACAGCGGGAGCAGCAGAAGGGAGACACGCATTCAGCGGGGAGAGCCAGCCTGAGCCGGTGCAGGAATGAGATTGCGAAGCTGAATTATTTATTCTACTGGAAAAGGAAAAGATGGTGAGGAATGTAAGGTTACTTTCAATCAATAAGTTTTTCTCTTCCTCACTCCCCTGAAATTAGTCATCTCTTAGCGCTTTCTAGAGAGTTGGTTGGGGTGGGGTAGTTTGTTGCAGGTCGGGGAGGCCAAGCAGATCTGACTCCGAGCTGACCACAAAATTATTCAAATTTTACCACTTTCTGGGCAGCGTAACACGAAGAGAAGGCCGAGAAGCACTGCTCCGTGTAACCGTGCAAACGTTGCCTTGCTACTGCGGTCTCCTTCATTTGCTCATCCGTTCAGTGGGGGCTCCCTTCAGGAGGGAGTGCTCGAAGTATTGGAAACTTCCATACTCACCGCTCTTAAAGACCAGGGAGGGCTTGACTTGATGTTATCCTCCTTTTGAGCAAACTTTAGGCAGGCTTCATCCTGACACTGTTCCTCTTGCCTCCTTTTCTGGGGGCATTTGTTTAGAAATTCACTACTCTATCACATAAGCCCATTTCTGCCTCTTTAAGACGTAGATCTTTTGAAAGCTGTGCGTGTGCATATTCCAGACATACCCAGGACCTTTGCCCTGAGCCGCATCTGCAGCGATTCTCTCACTCATTCGTTGGCAGAGTGTCAGTACATTGCTGGGCAGCCTGAGTTGGGCATGAATGCACGCTCTTCCTGCCTCAGCCTTCCAGAAGATTTAATATTATATTCCAGGAATGTCTTTCTTAAGGGTTAAGAGCTACTTCTTTTGAATATCATCTGGAAAGAAAACACACTAACCCTTCAGTTTTAGGGGATTAGGTGCCTGACATCTCTGAGGATCCTGAAATGTCTTTGTCTAATTGCATAAAGATAGAAAGAAATATATGTTCCTTTAAACTTAGTAAGGATAAATGGCTTGCCATTTTCCCCTCATCCAAGATGCTCTGTTTGATTGAAGATTACTCTTTTTTTTTAAATGGTACTAGGAATTAACCTCTTGGACTCACATGTGCTAGGCAAGAGCTTTGCTGCTAGCTGGACCGGTCACATTTCAGCCCTTAAACCCAGTCTTTGGTTTCACTGGAGTTGACATCAGACTGAATTAGCATCTCACTTCCCTATTACAATAACCACATATAAAGGTAATGTTAAACAAACAAGAAAGGCAAGCACAAAGATTGCTTCGATATTGATTTTCCCACTCTGCCTTGCGTTATAAACGCCAAGGTCTCATTTTCTGTTCATTATATGTTAAGAGCTCCATATGGCAGATTTTATGTAAACTATTTAGATCTGGGCCAAAGTTAAAACATTTTAGAAAAAAGTATTTTCCTCATTTCTTTATCATTTAACCATAATTTAATATCTCAAAAATGGCTCCTACAAATAAGCAAACTTTGCAGAAAACAGTACCTAATAATCTCCACTGGATGTGTACTCCTCAATGACTATTTGATGATGACCTTGTTGTTAATGTAGTTTCTGAAGACCTTTCCTCAGTCTACCACATCTCTATACTATAAGAAAAAAGTGATATTGAAAAATTTCAAGGGCCTCATACTGAGGGTCAAACTTTTATGACACACACTAAAGCCTATTATAAATCTGCCAGGACAAAAAGATAAGAATATATGTTTTTACGTCTTGTCTTTGGAATTTTAAAAATTTATTTACAAAAGGAATTACTTCATTTTATTGATAACATCTAAATATTCATTTTACAGCTAATATCGATTTAACTTATTCACTCATTTTTTCTATAAGACAAAGATTCTTATTTCCATAATAAGAAAAAAACAGTTTAACTTGTAGATGAATGCTACTACATTCCATAATGACTCAATTACTCGTTGAACATCTGTTTTCTTTAAATGTGACTATTCATTTGAACAAATATATTGTATTAACTTATGAAGAAATGCACAAATTATCAAAAACCCCTACAGCATTATCATAATAAGCTTCTGAAATGCTGTTTATCCATTTCATTGTTTTATTTATATGAAGCAGCAGTGACAATCACAGACCAGCTGTAGCGATACCAGGTGTGCATAACCCCTGGCTATCCTGCAGATACAGCCTCGCTAAGTAGTAGTCTAATAACCCAAGCACCATGGAAGACTAAATCTAATGCTAATTGCCTTCAGAGTTCAGCTGATGTGTGCATTCAGTTATCTTTCCCAAAGTCAAATGAAAAAAATGCTTTGATTTGGGAATTTACACCGGAAATCCACATCTGCTCTAAGAAACTAGGCTTATACACTACATACACTTCCAAAAAGAAAACTCCTATCCATTTTAGGTGCTAATCTCACTCCAACATCTTTTCTCATGTTGACTTCACCGCAAGATTTCAAGAAGATCTAGCAAATCTTCAGTGTGTAACTCTATTTGCCATTCAATAAAGGACCAGACCTTTTTGCCTTTTCTACTGAACACAGCCCACGCCTGGCAGCCCACGCCAAGAGCAGAAGGTGTTCAGTATCTGGGCTAACATACCTGGGAGACCCGCAGAAGACGCGCACTGGAGTTATTTATTTATTTATTTTTTCTCAGCTCATGGTGTCTCTGCCCCTCAATAAACTGGATTCCAGCTTTGCAGCTTCTCCTCTTTCTGGCCATTTCACAGTGAACAAGAAATGCCACTGCTGGGCTTCCTCAGTCCTTCTGTTCCTGAGCCAATTCACCTGCGCCACACCTCTATGTAGGTGACTTCCCGACCACTCCTAAGTTTCAGTTGTAGTTTTCAACTCTATGTTAGCCATAGTAGATTGCTTTTATGGCGTGCTGTAACTCTACTCACCACTGCCCTTCTTACTGGGATACTTCTATTTTCACTTATTCGTTTGTTTATTTATTTATCTTTGTCTCTATGTGCAGCACTTGGGATCGCTTGAACCCACGTCCTTCACAGTGACCTGCATCCCAGGTACATTTTATTTTTGATTTTGAGACAGGGTCTTTCTAGGTTGCAAAGTTGCCCGGACAGGGCTCAAATTTGCAATCCTTCTGCCTCAGCCTCCCCGAGTGCCAGGATGATAGCGCTGCACCACTTGACTTGGCTTCCTAATGCCATCATAGGAGCAAGATGATCTCAAACTTTCCCCCTGACCTGCATTCTTTCTTCCCATGTCTTAATCTTCGTTGACTCTCAGATGATCCGCCTTTATCTACTTCAGCTTTCAAATTTCCTTTTCTGCTAGGTTGCCTCATTTAAATGAACTTCTGAATTCCATGAAGAATTATTATTACATATTTGAGTTTTCAAAAATCTCTGGGAGGGGTTAAGGGAGGCTGGAGGAATAGCAGAGCAGTTAAAGTGCTTCCCTTGCAAGTACAAGGCCCTGAGTTCAATTCCCCAGCACCACATAAAGCCAGGCATGTTGGCACATAACTGTAATCCCAGCCCTTGGGAGGCTGAGGTGGTAGATTTGCCATGAGTCTAAGGCCAGCCTGGGCTTCATAGTGAGTTCTGAACCTGCCTGGGCTATAGACAGAGATTTTGTCTCAAAAAAAAAAATCCAGTGGATAGCTTATCTTTGGTAGTAAGAACTGGCCACAAGTCAACACATTCATGTCATACTGTTTTTTTTTTTTAAGAAAACAATAAAAGCTGCTAATTTTTTGTACAAAAAAATCCATATTATTACAAACGACTATTCTAATACATAGCTACATTAAAAGCAGGAAGCTGCACATATCCAAAAATTGAAAGCTTAATCAGTATCCTTGTGAAGGCAAGGTCAACCAACAGGACATTTATGATACTAAATATTTGGTCACACAGTAATCCTCCTACCCCCTCCCCTTATACATGACACACAATTCTTTGTGTGAGAGAAAATATATATAATTAATACAAACTCATCCAGTTACCAGAAATCTATCCTAAACTCTCATTTTCTATCACGAAATACATGCTTATAAGCCTTTTATTTTATTATTAGTACTTCTTAAATTCACAGAGTCAATGAGTACAAGGAGCTTTGATGTAACCGAAGACTGAAAATACCAAGACATTTTTTCCCTTAAACTTTCAAAACATAAGACAGGAAAACCAATTTAAACTAGATTTAGAAAATAAAAAGTTGCTGTCTGCCTACTTTAATCCCAGTGAATTTTATATCAGAACAATAAATCCCTGAAAATGCAGGCTTCCAACGGAACCTTGTTAAATATTTAATCATAGGCACTAGGCCCATAACCATAAGCTCTGTTCCTTATTCCTATTTATTTCAACAGTAACTTTTATTCTTTTTATGGAAGAGATCAAATGATGAGGAATAATCACTCATGTGAGCATATGTGTGCTTACCAATACCACTGTGGCAATATTGCTGCATCCAAATTTAGTTGTGTAAGGATAAAATTATAATAATGGTTTCTTCTGCCACCAAAAGAGAAGAGCTCTTCCCTTTCTGTCTGCTAGATGTGGAAGACTGTAACAAAGACACGTACATTGTAGATGTATTAACTCTGATATTCTCAGCTACCAGAACGCCTCAATTAAATGCCAAATCATGCACAGCACTAATAAAGGAAGAGCGCACAGAGCGAAGTGAATTTTTGTTCACCCTTCAGAACTCAGCTTCAACATCACCTCCGTGGACCAACCCATGTTTGTGAGTATGTCTAGGCAGAACACACCTTTTCAATCACTGCTCCTGACGGGGACAAGCTACAGCACTCGGCACTTCCCCCTAATAAATCCTATGTGCTGACAGCGCTGGCTTTTTAGTGTTTGTTTTTTTGGGAATGTCAACCAGCCACATCTTGAAATAGTTTGGCCCACTACTGTGTGAAATTTGCTGTCACACTTTTAGGGTGATTTTGGGAAGAAAAACGGTCTGTGGACTATCCATCTTCTCATCAAGAGGAACCACACTAAGTTGCCACACTTCAGAAAAGTTATATTGATAGAGTATTCATATGAAAAGACCCTGAATCTTGAGTCTGATTTCTAATGGAATGAGATTTTGACAGAGTGTTTTTGGACGAATTAAGGGTGATTTGTATATAAGAGGACAATAACAGATTTTTGTCCAAAAACCGACCTGTGGTGACCAAGCCCGCTCAGTCAGTCATCGAGAACGCGAGAGGGGGAGTGTGGATTGAAGAATACTGGACTCTTGCAAGGGACGCTGCAAAAGATGCTTTATTATCTACAGCCTTCCTTTTTTACCCTCCTTGCCTTCCCGCTTGTTAACAGAACAGTCCCGTGGTTCAACACCTGATTCAAATTTCAAGCAAGACAACACCTGACTTAAATTTCAGACAATAAACACTTCTTCGTGGAAAGGAACTTGGCCAAGGTCAGCAATGCTGAGGCTTTCGGGCCCTGAAGGCCCCAATACTGTGGAAATTTTGAAACAAGCCTATAAATTCTTTGGTTATCTTTCCATTAAGAAGGTGGGTCTATGCCTTCTTCTCTTCATTATGGTTTAGAGTTATGTAATCAATGACACAGTATGACAAAATGAATATAGAGACTAAATCATCATTCTGTCAGTTCTCTCCTCACTCTGGTGACTATTTTCTTTGCTGTGTGGAAGCTTTTTAATTTGATATAACTCCATACTGACTCCTGGTGTCATCTAATGTGCATTAGTATTTTATTGAGAATGTCTTTTCTTATATCCATGTCTTCAGGGGTTTTGCTTATATTGTCTTCCATTAATTTTAGTGCTGCCATCTTAATATCTAGATTTTTGATCCATTGTGATTTGATTTCAGTGCATGGTGAAATATGTAGATATAGTTTCATTTCTTCCTGCATGTGGCTAACCTTTTTTCTAAGAACCATTTATTAAAGAGAGTATCCTTTGTCCAGCATACAGCTTTGGTCCTTTTGTTGAAAAGGAGATGTCGGGGCGTGCTTGGAGTTATCCCTTAATCCCCAGCTCCCTCCCAGTGTCCCACCTGTCTGGTTTTGTGCCCATACCACATATTTTCTCTCTCTTTTTTTACTGTTATTTTGTAATTTAATTTGATGTCATGTACTGTGATGCCTCACATTTTTGTCTTGCTGCTTAGTACCTGTGCAGGAACAAGGGAGTGGAAAGAGAAAACAGAAGTCTTAGTTACTTTCCCATTGTCCCTTATCACCTGACATCTTCACTTTAGGTAGGAAAGATTATGGTCGCTCACAGTTTCAGACTGTCACCATTTACTGACAAGTGGGAGGCTGGAAATAGTGGAATCATATGGCAGTGCTGAGGCAGGTCCAGCATCAGAGCTGGAGACAGAGGTTCTCACAGCATGGCAGAACCTGGACACCAGTCCAGGAGGAAGGCCAGAAGCAGCACACACCCCTCCAGCTCAAGGCCCAGGCATCTGCTCCTTCTAGCCAGGACCCACTTCCTAACAGTACACAGTATCCATAGGTATATAAGGCTTTGGGTGGACACTCCAAACCCAAACCACAGCAGAAGACAAAATGATGAAGATGAGACATGTATATGCACCAATTCCTCAAGGTGATTTTCATTTATGTATCATAAATACTAACAAAAATATTTGACAAAGATGAATTCATAAAAGACTACTCACCGTATATTTCACTACAATATTTTCTAAGATGTTCTTTAAGATCTTTAACTATCCTCACATGTGCTCAATGTTTAGTCCATGAGCCTGCAACAACTTCTTTCAAAGAATCTGTGAAATGCCTCTTATAACGTATTATTTGCCTTTTTTTACTATGTTGATATCTGAGGAGGTATAAAATCAGGGATGGCTAGATTTCTGGTTTCTTAGCATAATTAAGCCAGAGGAATCACACTAAATTAGCACCACTTATATCATTCACTAACGTGTGTTTGCAGAAAAATGTTGTCTTCTTTCGTGGATATCCTTGGTGTAGCAGAAATACATTAATTTTACGAAATAAATTTTTTTAGTATTCATCCTTTGGCTGTTCTATAAAGTTTGCATACAATGTTTTGATGCTTTGTAAAGTGAGATATATGTTGAATATTTAAGGCTTTCTAAACCACAGAATATGACTGCACCGGAAAACAGGGTTTTAAGGTGATTGAAGTAATTAAGTCTGGCGTCTTAAGGGTTGGCTCTTATTCAATATGTATGTGTCCTTTTAAGAAGGTATAGAAAAGTATGCACACACACACACACACACACACACACACACACACACACACACACGCACGCGCAGGCGTGCACGCGCGCGGAGGAAAGGAGGGAGAGATAGAAGGAGGGAGAGAAGGAGAGAGGAAAGGAGGACAGGGAAAAGAGTCAGATAATCAGACATGCTTAGGTACAAAAGGAAACACCTTGTGAGCACACACAGACCACATGGCTAAAAGATGGTCACCGAAGATTCATGGAGAAAAGTAGCAGAAGAAACAAGCTTGTAACACCTTGATTTTCAATGTTTAGCCTTCAGAACAGTTAGGAAATAACTTTGTTTACTAAGGCACCGGTGTGTAGTCACTTTCATGGCAGCCCCAGGAAACAAGCGTAATAGGATGCTGTACTTATGAAACTTAACTTCAGGGGAAAATATGCAACTGAATTGTGAGCTGGCTTCACTTTCCTCAGGGAACACCACTTCTACACGAAAAAAAAAAAAAAGGCTGAGAAAAATGTTTAATCAGTATTAGAGTTTTGGAAAATATTTTCTTGAAAAAGAAAAGTATTATTTCCAATAAAAATGTCATAGTATTGTTAATGATTAATTGTAAGTTTTTATCTGCCATTAAGAGCTTGATACTTTCTAAGGCTTTTCTGATAAGATGGGTGATATTTTTAATGAATGACATTTTTTAATATGTTTATGAAATGTAGCAGCATTTGGTAGACCTGCCTAGCACAATGAAGCAACATTTTCTAAATTTCCTTTGTTTAACATTATAGAAATAATTCATGATTAAAAGATCTATTCAAGACCCAGTCAAATATGAAACCAATCTATACATTTTTACAACAAATATCAAAAATTCACTAACATGGTTTCTAGAGCCACACAGCAGCTACACTTTTAGAAAATGCCTTAAGTTGCAGTTTCATATCCAAGGAGGATATTTACAAATATTTACATAGACTATTAAAATATTCATGATTTTCCAATTTTTATTCTATGGAAAGTCAGATTTTCTTCATCATATCTTAACCAGAAAAATATATTGCAACTTTGGATATAAAAGCAGATATGCAAAGTAAGACATTGAAGAATTTGAGTCAAATATTGAGGAATTCTGTAAAAATATAAAGTGATAACACATTTCTCATAATTATATTTTGCTTGAAGAGAGCACAACGTTTTTTTGAAACAAAGTTATACAGCCCACAAGGTCAAGATTTTATCATCATGGGAGCTGGAGGAAAGGCACAGTGGTTAAAACAACTTCCTTGCAACTGCAAGGCTCTGAGTTTGATTGCCTAGCATCACATAAAGCCACAGGTGGTGGTGCACACCTGTAATCCCAGCCCTCAGAAGACTGAGGCTGGAGGATTGCTTTCAGTCTGAAGATAGTGTGGGCTACATAGTGAGTTCAGGACCAGCCTGGCCTATAGAGTAAGATCCTGTCTCAAAAAAAAAATGTTTATTATGATTATTTCAAATATACTACTGAGTGCTTTTAAATTTTGTTTTAATTCCTGATGGTATGGACATGGTTTGTAATAATCACAAAAAAATCTTTGGATCCTCAATACCTTGTAACGTGTGAAAATGTTTTTGAGAATAAAAAAAAAGAAAACTACCTCTTCAGATGTCTTAGCCAGCGGTTATCTTATGCCATTCATACTTTCTAAGCCAAGAGATACAGTAAGCTTTTTGTGCCCACATTTTGCCCACGTTTGTGTCCACAGCATTCTTGGAAACACAGGCCACCCTGCTGTCCCTTTTCAGAATTCTTAATGGTATCCATGAATACAAGAAACGTAAATGATTACATTATTTATTAATGATTACAATGAATGTTTAAATAATTAAACTTACTACAATAAAAGACGAGAGTGTCTAGATCTGTGGGTATGCTCAAAGTAAGGGGGAGTGGTTCAAGAGGGATTAATGACAGTGTGTCTTTTATTGTAATAAAATTTAAAGTGTAAACATTTGATATTTTTATGAGCTCTCATTGACCAACAGTGTACAGCAATTTCTGTCAAATAGAAACATTATGGTGTGCCCTCATCCTCCTTATTCACCAGTGTGGGCAAGGATGGCTCTTTTCCAAAGTCCAAATGAAAGGTCCACATTCTGGATAGATTCAGGACCTTAAAGCAGCTATGACAGAGTGTCTGAGGACATCAAAAGGACTTCAGAACTGCTTTGGAAAGTGTCAAGAATGATGCAATGAACATGTTTGAAGCAAGAGGGAGTGTTTTTGACTTAGTGTGTCTTTCTATAAATATACTTTTTAAAAATTTAAACATTTATTGTATTTTCACTGTCTATATATTTTACAACTCACGTAAGAAGAGCGGTGGTTATTTTACACTGCTCAATGTGAGGAGGTTACCCTGGAACAAGGGTGATCCGAGCTCCAGTTCACCGTCCAGTTCCTACTGAAGCCAAATCCTTTCCACATTCCCTGCGACCTTTAGGCAGCCACCTTCACAAGGTGAAATCCAGACACTTTTCTAGAGCTTCCCCTGCCTCTCCTGGGTTACGAAGTAAAAAGACTATTATGTAGCTCTTGAAATCCATCCCTTCCTTTTCCCACTTACACAGCCAGAGATTGAACCCAGATGTGTATTTTTCTCTCTAACTTTACAAGTCAATAGCCCTCAAATTGTTCTTCTTAGCTACATCTCTCTTGTATTGCAGTCTTGCATTTTCTGTAGGAAATGCCTTTTTATTCTTTTAACGGTAAAGTTACCACGTTAGCTCCCTGCTGAAAAGCCATCAGCAGCTACTCATCACCTGCAGAAAAAGAGTAAGTTCCTAATTCAACAAAAAGGAAGAAAGGAAGAATGAAAAAAAAGAAAAAAGCTCATTGAGTCTAACTCCTACTGCCTTACTGCTGTCTCAACCCTTCTGAAAGTCGATTGTTTTGTCTTACTTACCGGTAGCTTCCAGAATAAATCGGAACCTCTACACCTCCGAGCTGCGTGCTGACTTTTCTTTCTGTTACATACTGTTAACTTTAAAGATCTATGTGAGTAATATCCTTTTGGAAGCATCGTCTTATTCCAGAAGGGTGAGTTAAGTTTCTTCCCTATGTATTCACGCATATTATGCCTGCTTGTATCTTTATTTTTAGTGTTTATCAGAACACATAACTTCTACTACACTGAGAACTCACTGAGAAAAGGAGTTATATTCCATATTTCTATTTTTGAAATCTCACTATCCATCACAGTGATGAACAAATATCTGCAGAATGAATAAAGGAATGGCTTTTTATAGAACATATATTACTACAAATACTTGAAAATAACGTAGTTATCTTTAGGAGGAATAGTATAATAAGCAGTTTTAAAGTTAACTAGTTAATAACTGTCTTTTAAAAAGTGAATGATAACTTTTTTAAAAATATAATTTATAGTCAGCATAAATATTATTCATATGAACACACCACAGGTTTTATTAGGCCTAATCTAAGAGTTGCGGCCCATTATTTTATGGCTTAATATCTGCTTAATCCAGCACTCCAGGGGTGATTGACATGTTGCTGCTTTCAAAGATCTAAAACTTCACAGCGACAAATAGTAACTTCATTCCATGTTCCAATGTACTTTTCAGGATAATATTCAAGCTTCAAATATTTATACAGCATTTGGGTCAGCACAGTGCAATTATTCTCCAGAAATTGCCAACTGAAAATCTATCTGCTTCCTGAACAAACTTGGTTTCAATTTATGAGGTAGAAAAAAAAAATAAAAAAAGAGGAATAAGGAAATAGAGAAGGTTTTCATGAGAGGAAGGATTTTGTGACCTCTGTTTTAAAAAGATCATTTAAACTAATTTTGAAAGCAGCCTATAATCCTGTCTCAAAAAGAAAAGAAAGAAAATAGCCCATAAGGGATACACCCTAAATACCTCTCACTTTCATCTCCACATTTGTTTTCCATCCTGTTAGTCTTTCTTTCTGTTCAGGGGGTTACTAAGAACAAGGCCATTGCTCAGTCCATAGAACCACGTCACAGAGTGGGTGTGGTGGTGCGTGCCTGGAATCTCAGCACTAGGAAGGCTGAGGCAGGATGACTGTCTTGAGTTCAGAGCCAGTCTTCATGAACTACACATTGTGTTCATGACCAACTTGTACTACAGAGCAAAACCTTGTTTCAAAAAGGAAAACAAAAAAGAAAGTGTCACGTCATGTTGTGTGTTCCCAAGAAGTTCCCACGAGCACTAACCCCTAGCTCCCTCTGGTAAGGACCAAACTCAGCAGCAAAAACTTGCATTGATCTTTCTTCTATTTTAAATTTTGTTTCTTTCCTTTCACTTCCTAGGTCTCCTACTACTACGACTTGGGTGCGGTTCAGCCCCAAGAATTCATGTGTTAGGAAATTAGTCTCCAGAGTGACGATGTTAACAGGTGGGGAGATATTCAAGGGGTAGAGCCCAGTGCTAGGTCATGAGGGTGATGACTTGGGAAAGAATTAACATACTTCTCTCGAGATATTGGTTCATGTTCATGGAGGACGATTACAAAAAGAGCAAGACTTGCCTTTCTCATTTGCCTTGTTTCCCGGATGACAATGGAATCTCTTTTGTGCCACATCTTCTGCTCTGATGTCCTACACAACGCTGTGACACTGTTCAGGAAGGCATGGGAGGGGTGGGGGACACCATATCCATTATTTCATTTTTTCGACTTCGGTCTACAAAACTGTAAGCTGCACTATTTTCTTTATAAGTCATCCAGCTTCAGATGTTTCATTACAGTAACAGAAGAGAGGCTAAAATGCCTAAGTAACATATGTGCACACTAACATGTTTTCAGAACTTGTTCTCCAGAAAGCAAAGCCTAACACACCGAGAGGGAGACACTGGACAAAGGTTTGAAGTTATAAGAAGAATGAGCTCAAGATATCTAATTTCCTGGCTTTACTGGCCAGTAACTCTGGATTTATGTCATCTCGTTACTACAAGACAATTACAAATTAAAGCTAAAAGATTTTCTTCTCATTGTTGATAATAAAAAAAAGATTTGTCCTTCTTCTATGGATTTTTAGAGTATTTACTTTAGAAACCTTGTAATGATATGTTTTGTCTCTGTCTTAAGTACATGCAAATCTTTTTAAGAGTTAAATAAACCTCTTTCTAGCTTTCCCCCACAAAACATCTTTCTTAAGAAACTAAACAAAATAGTAGCTTAATATTTCTAGCCCCTCACCCCAAGCTGCAAAATGTGTTCCAACATAAAGGCTTTAAAAGTGTAATTTTCTGTTGAATGAAGCCCATTACTTAATGAGGATGGTTGTCCTAATTTTTGGGTAAATTTTTGATGAACTATATGTGACGTATAATAATACAAATCCTCTAACCTAAAGAGAAGTTAGTATTATTGTGTACTTGGAGAAAATGTGCGCAATGGTGGCTGTGGAAAAAGAACAGAAATCCTGCCTTTACAATCTCTGATCAGATCGCCTGTCAAGTCAATAATGAGCCCATTTTTTTTCGTGTTTTTTAATCTTCATAAGGAGATTTTCTGAGCTGACATAAAGTTGTGTCTTAATTATATTTGCTAATACTTCTGAAAGCCACAGTCCTTGCTGTAACTTCTCTCTGTAACTGTCGTCTCTTCTAGGACATTCCAGCTCAAGTGTGGGAACACCTCTCCTATCACTAGCCTCTGACTACTCCAGTCTTTTCTCCCTCCTTTTCCAAACCTCGCCAGTACCTTAGCAAACAACCTTTTTATTAAAACCTTCAAAACTTAAACAGTTGATTATGTCATTTGTTCTTTTTCAAGACTTTGATAAATTTGGAGAGAGTAGAAGGGGGCGGGGATTGGATAAGGTATCATTGTGATTCTCCAAGTGAAAGGTGATGAGGATTGGTGAATGATAATGGGAGATTAAGGAAGTAAATCATCCCTTCAAAAATAAAGGAGAGTGTCAGTCAATAGCAGTAACAAGATTTGCTGGTAGACCGCAGTGTGCTATGGTAGGTCAAAGAAAGAGTCGAGAAAAATGACTCCAAGATGTCTGGGCTGATTCATTTAACAAGTGATATTCTCTTGCACTGAGGTGAGATATATTTGGCGAGGTGCATTCTACAGGAAAAGGAAAAGCTTGTTTTTGAGTTCCCTAAATTAGACATAGTTATTATACATACTCTTACATAAAGATGACATGTAGGTCAATGTATGTGCCTGTTGTTCAGGAGAGAAAGCCACAATGAAAGAATGAGGATGGGTGTATAAACCCTAGGAATGGCATTGGAAATTCTGGGAATGGGCCAGGTCACCAAGGGAATGGGTCTACTGATAGAGAAATAGGATACCTAACCATGGAGCCCTGAAGCAGTCTCCTTTTTAAAATTTTTAGAGGAAATTGAAAAAAGTTAAAAGAACCAGTAAAGTTGTAGAGAAGCCAGACAGAGTAGGTATCTCAGAAGCCAAATAAATAAAGCAAGGAGTGACCAGATGTGGCTCACATTAAATCATTTTCAATATCACAAGGACAAACAGAATTTAACAATATAGGTAGGTCTGGTGGCACAGGTCCTTAATCCCAGCACTCTGGGAGACAGAGGCAAGAGGACTGCAAAGTCCAGGCCAGCACACAGGCAAGGTAGTGAGGACCTGTCTTGCAATCAACAATCAAAAATGGACAGAGTAAGTACCTCAGAGTGAAAGTTCTGTGCTTAATCCTCAGTAACAAAAAAATTATACATGTATATTATACATGGGGGGTGTATGTACACTAATTTAGTGGCCTCAACATGAGCATTTTTATAGAATAATAGGAACAATAATTCATTGAACATAGTGATGACAGAAATATAGACTATTATTTTTCTTTTCTATTTTTCTTTTTTAACAGAAAAATGAGTAAAAGAAACCGAGCCTGAGGGCATCAGTGGAGAAAGAAGAAAAGGGTTGAGAGTATACAAAGTCACAAAAGCAAGATAGGATACTCTCCAATGAGTTTAAGAGACGATGTTCAAGAAAACATGGTGAGGCATGTCTTCCTCCCTCTTTCTTTAAGTGAGACTAGTACAGAAAGAAAAACGCATTTGAAGAGGAAGGAAAAATATATGATATTCCATAAGGGTGGCGCAGACTACCAAAATATAGCATGATTACTCAACTAAGAGGAGGAGTTAGTGATAATGATTGTATGCATTACTGGTCACCACTCTTTTACTCTTCTTCAAATGATAATTAAGAGGCTAGAGGAATGACACAGTGGTTAAAGTGCTTGCTAGCACAAGGCCCAGAGTTTGATTTCACAGCAACACATAAAGCCAGGCATGCGGATTACATGCCTGTAATCTCAGCACTCAGGAGGCTGAGACAGGAGGATTCTTGTGAGTCCAAGACTAGCCTGGGTTACATAGTGAGTTCATGAGAAGCCTGCACTACAAAGTGAAACCCTGTGTAAAAAAACAATAATAATAATAATAATAATAATAATAATAATAATAATAATAATTCCGATGCATGGTTGCTGGTATAGGATCAGAGAAGGAGAGAGAAAAGGGAGAGAAGGGAAAAGAGAGACAGAGAAACAGAGAAAAGAGGGAGAAAATGAAAGTTTACTTAAAAGAATTGAAAACATATTCAAGGGAGTAATTTTATTGTTTTATGATAAAATATATGCTGAATTATAATAGGAAATGTGTAGGAGATTTGTAAAGATACAAAGAAGCATATATTAAAAAGATGTTAAATATTAAGTGATTGATTGCACAAACATTGGTTTCAGTGTTCTAGAGGGAATTATCTGATACTTAAGAGGAAGAACTAGTTCTTAATTACAATGAGAAATCAAGGTATTTCCTTAACATGGGCATGGATTAATGCCAGGCAGGGATATTTATAATTGGTGGCCTTTTGACGAAAGAGCTTTGAGGCAGAGTTTCACTCTGCCATCAAGGCTGGTCCTAAACTCCTGTATAGCCCAGGCTGGCCTAGAATTCATGGTATTCATCTTGCCTCAGTCTCCTAAGTGCTGGGATTACAGTTGTGTGCCAACACACCCAGCTTATGTGGTCTGGAGAATGGAACTGAGGGCCTTACAATTGTCGATGAGTGCTTTAACCGCTGAGCTATGCCTTTCCCGCCTCCCCTATTTTCTAAAATATGTATAAAACACATTTAGTGACACCCCTTCTGGGAATATATCCCAAAGAGGCCAAAACAACACATAGCATAGATATATGTATACCCATGTTTATAGCAGCACAACTAACAATAGCTAAAATATGGAAGTCAACAAAATACCCATCAACAGACCAGTGGATACACAAATTGTGGTATTTATACACAATGGAATACTATGCATCTATAAAGACCAACAGCGAGGAGGCTTTTATAGGCTTTTATAGGCAAATGGAAGAAACTTGAGAATATCATGCTTAGTGAAGTGAGTCAGAAGCAGAAGGTGAAACATCGAATGGTCTCTCTGACATGAGAGACTCAGATCACAACTCCTTTCAACTTAAGAGGAAAGACAAAGTGAAAGAGGGGAGTAGGGTGGGGGAGGAGGGAGGGAGGGGTGGGTAG